>JAAWXA010000001.1:64038121-64082984 GCA_038090715.1 Florisuga fusca
GTATGCATTGTGATGGGGGTACAAACTCTTTCTGATCTTAATTAATCTGCTCTTTAGCAAGGAGCAAAACTGCTGTAGTGAAAAATTAAAGGATTAGGATCTGTGACCTCCATGTACATGCAAGCATTGGACCAAGACAACCATGCTTAATTTTACAATCCTAGATTAGCTTCTGTGACCTAATTGGATTATTTTTTTTTCTTTCTGGTTTCTTCAGAATGACCATCCAGTTGTAATACAGAAAATGTTCTCCTGAAATTGCAAAAAGAAGAGGTAGAGTATTTTCTTGTACTCTAAATGTAAAAATTGATTATTTTTATTTCTCATATTCAGACTTAGCAATACAAGAATGAGGAATTGCACTGGAATATATATGAATAAATATAAAGCTTTCTCTGGCAGGCTTGATTTTAGCAGACAAATCTTCCCATTTAAAAAGTGTCGAACTGGAAGTGTTAGCCTGGTTTATTTTTTTTTCTTGTAGAAATAACCTTGTTGAGGCTTATTCTAGCACTCTAGCAGCTTGTCAGGCTGTTCCTCCCATAAAGGGCTGAGATACTATTTCTAGTGGCATCACAGAAGTGGAAGTCATTTGTGTGGAGCTTTCTATTCCCCTGGAAAGGTTATTGCAGAAAGCTTTGGGGAGAAACCACTTTTTATTGCACAGTCTACTGGAAGGTCAGTCTGCTCATTGCAGGTTGTTCAGTCAATTTGTGTGTGATTTTGTGTTTTCCTTCTGATGTGGAAGCAGTAAATTGAAAAAATTCTCTTGAATCAGCAAAATGTGTGGGGGGTGTCTCTGCTCTGTCTACACTCTCTTCACAAGAATCCCCTTTCATATGATAACAGGTACCTGGGAGCAACAGGACTGATAAGGTAAAATGCTAATCAGAATGGCTCCTGATACCAAATTGCCAAACAGGTGATGCAAATTGGTGTCAAATACAAGAACTAAGGAATTCTGAGAAAACCTGAATACCAAAGGGAAGATCTGGAGTTACCCATTTGTAATCTCTGGCAATGATTGATGAGAAGCAGAAAATTTGGCTATAAAATTCAGAGGAAAAAGGCAAAAATTCGGGGAGCAGCAGTGGTGGAGTTCCCTTTCCACTTGAACTACTTTCTCCCACTTCCTTGGAAATCTTTGGCTTCAAAGAGACAGATCCTGGAGTCGATCCTCTGGGAGCCTCTGAGGGTGAAAACCCGATAATCTGTTCCTTTTCTTTTCCTTTTCTCTTCTTAACGCTCTTTCTTAGGGGTAATTCACCTGTTTAAAAACTTGTTTTCCTGGATTTTTCTCACACTATTAACCTCTTCCTAAGACCCCTTACCAGCATGGTGTTCTTTTCCCTTAAATAACCCTTTCTAATTCGCTTAAATCTTAAAGTTGTTTACTCTTGTAATTTGTGGAGAAAGTATGTGCAGTGGCTAATATTTCCTCCTAAACAAAATATATCATAATTATAGGTGTGGACCTTGACATCTTCTTACAGCTCCTTTAAAATTAATAGCTAGAAAAGGAGTAATTTCAAATTATGTGCAAAACAACACTTTGCAAGGGAATGGGAATTCTACCCTTCCTCTTCCCAGAAGTTACATGTTGTTTCTTAGCAAAACGTGTGTCTTTCATAAAGCAAAGCTGCAAGGCAACTTCATTAAAAATATCTCCATTTGCAGTCATGTGGTGCATGAGTATGGGAGACAGTGTTTTAGAAGATTTGAGTACCCTAATGACATGGGATCTTGCACCAAATAGAAGCCAGGGTGAGAATTTGTCATGCAGGAAATCATAGAATCATAGAATCATAGAATTCTAGGGGTTGGAAGGGACCTCGAAAGATCATCTAGTCCAACCCCCCCCTGCCAGAGCAGGGCCACCTAGGCCACCTGCCCCATCACATAGGAACGTGTCCAGGCGGGTTTTGAATGTCTCCAGTAAAGGAGACTCCACAACCCCCCTGGGCAGCCTGTTCCAGGGCTCTGTCACCCTTACAGTAAAAAAATTCTTTCGAATATTCAACTTGAACCTCCTATGCTCCAATTTATACCCATTACCCCTTGTCCTATCACTGGTCACCACTGAGAAAAGCCTAACTCCTTCTCCCTGACACTCACCCCTTACATATTTGAAAACATTGATGAGGTCACCCCTCAGTCTCCTTTTCTCCAAACTAAAGAGACCCAGCTCCCTCAGCCTTTCCTCATAAGGGAGATGTTCCACTCCCTTAATCATCTTAGTAGCTCTGCGCTGGACTCTTTCAAGCACTTCCCTGTCCTTCTTGAACTGAGGGGCCCAGAACTGGACACAATACTCCAGGTGCGGCCTCACCAATGCAGAATAGAGGGGGAGGAGAACCTCTCTTGACCTACTAACCACACCCTTTCTAATGCACCCCAGGATGCCATTGGCCTTCTTGGCCACAAGGGCACATTGCTGGCTCATGGTCATCTTCTTGTCTACCAGGACCCTCAGGTCTCTTTCACCTACACTGCTCTCCAGCAGGTCAGCCCCCAACCTATACTGGGACATCGTGTTGTTCTTCCCCAAATGCAAAACTTTACACTTCGCCTTGTTGAATTTCATCAAGTTTCTCCCTGCCCAACTCTCCAGCCTGTCTAAGTCTCTCTGAATGGCAGCACAGCCTTCTGGTGTGTCAGCCACTCCTCCCAGCTTAGTGTCATCAGCAATGAAATGAATCCCTGGAATCTTGGTAATACAGATGAATGCATTTGAAGAGTGCAATGCAAGCATTCCTGTATGAGGATGGCATACGGAAGGGAGTGGGAGGAGTGGAGTGGTACAAGGGGGTATTTATGACAGTTCTTAATGTACCTGGGAACCACACTAGCTGTGGCTTTAGTTTCAACTAACAGAAGCCCCATGGGAGAGGAGAAGAGCAACTTACTAGAAGAAGATCTTAAAAAACGTGATACATGAGAATACAGTGTGGTGTATTATGCAGCATCCTTCATTTGAAAGCATCTTGATTCATGTTAGAAATCTGATTTGTAGAAGAACTGCAATAAAGCAGTAGCAGAGGCTGTGCAGAGTGGTGCCATGGAAGAGAGCCTGCAAAGTGGTCTCCTAAAATCCAGAGCAGAGTGATGTTTAGGTGTTGTGTGTCAACATAGCACAAGGCAGCCTTGCTTCTTCCTTGAGGTTACTAGGTGCTGCTGTAGCGCAGAGGAAAGGGAGGAGGGAGAAGAAATTAAGGGAAGAATTGATGAGCAGAAGCCTCAGATCGGGAAATAGTGAGATGAACAGGGAAGAAAAGTGATTAGGAAGGAAAAAGATGAAACAAAAAATTCTTCCTCTGGTACTTTGAGCAGACCTTCATATCACTTGCTAGTTTATGCTTTTTTCTCACAGCTTGCTCATGGCTGCATCATGTATTTACAGCAGCAACACTGAAAGTTTACCTTGAAGTGTTGATTTGGTGCTTGCAGAAATCAGAAGAATAATTTCAGTCACATGTACTGAGCAGTGATCAGCAGTCAAGTTATTGTGTACTTGTGTGGAGACATAATAGACCTTGAGAAATTTTGTAAATTGTTCTCCAATTGTGGCTGATAGACATGGCAGGAAATAGTTTCACTTTACATTAATTTCAATGTAGCAAATTATTAGTTTAGACTGGGTGAGGAAAAGTAATTTCATCATGTAGTATACATTTGCTCACTTACATGGGATTAATGAAAAAATAAAAAGTCCCCCTGGCAGTGGCAGGGGGGAGAAGGGAGCAATGTTGGCAATATTACATACATAACATAAAAATAGAGAATGTTAATTTTACAGCTGATCAATGTGGCACTGATCCAAACCCAGATAATTTTAAAAAAAAATTATTATTTCTGGCCTCAAGAGAGAAAAAAGTCAGCAGTTACAAGGGGAGTATATGTTGTATGGGACTCTTCCAAGATACAACTTGTAATACATTGGCTAGGCCAAAAGAAGATATGATAATATTTACTGTGTCCACTTAAAGTATTGAAGCAATTTAAGATAATTCTTCATATAGATAAGTTGGGTCTCTAAAAGACAAAAGCAAACCAGCTTGTCTGTTATTGATATTTGCAATGATTAAAAAACTTGCAGGCACAGGGACAAGATCTGCACTTGTGCTACAAGGTTGGTGTGTTTTCCCTCAACAATGCTCTTTCTTTTTAGGGAACTGGGGTTGAAACAGAGGAATGGAAATAGGGTCCTCAGAAAACACTCCCTTTTTTTTCTTGTGGGGCCCCTCTTATTTTCTTTGAGGTTTTTTGTTTTGTTGTGTTTTGGGGTTTTTTTTTGTTTTGGTTTTGGTTTGGTATGTGTTTGGTTTTTCTGTTTGGTTTTGTTTTGTTTTGTTGTTCGTGTGTTTTGGTTTAGTTTGGTCCCTGCAATGGGCAGCTGGCAGTATCAACAAGTGACAACCATGGAAAACTGGACAGTTCAGGTACATGTCAGTGAAGTCTGAATAGTGGCAGCCTTTTACATAAACTTGGCAAAACAAGGACTCTGTTTTGGAAAGTTCAATCCCATCATCTATCTCCATTCAGGAAAATCAACAAAATGAACCTCATGTGCTGCAAACAGCTTGGTTCATTGGTGTGGTGGGGAAACCACAGCTTTAAAGGGATGTGGATGAACCCAATCTAACTTTCTCAGGACACAGGCAGCTCTTAGCCATTTTTACTGTGTCTAGGATGTGCTGGGCACTAGGGAGAGAGCTCACCTTGGGAGATGATGTAGTCTATGTGGGAAACCTGGAGAAAAAGGACAGACAATACACACAGAATAATTCCTCCACTGCCCGTGGTGAGTATTTTAATTTCAAGCATCACATCAGATGTGGGTTTGAGAAGAAAAAAGCTCATCAGCTGTAAGGAACAGAAAAGATGTTGCACTCCAAGGAGGTGGTGAAGACAAAGTTTTCAGAGAAGAGAGATGAGGTTGGGACAGGCAGAGGAGCAGGAGCTGGGTGCAACCTCAGTTCCCTGTGCAGGTACAGCTTCCTAAAAGTGAAGGTATAGGTCCCTAAAATGATAATATGTGGGTCATTTTTAATATGGTAAAACAGGAGCAACAAAGATAGGGCGCAGAAGGAGGGTGACAAGATAAAAATAGCAGGGAAACTAGTATTGAAAAGTATATATCTTGGGAAGGCCAACTGGTTGACAGATCTTCAGGGTTAGGGATGTATGAACTCACTCTAAAGCTCTGCCTGCTTACATAGAGTGAAAAAATTCTGGATATGGCCTGGACACGTGTAAGACAGAGAAAAACTGACAGACTTGAACACCCACAGTCATGGGAATCCTGATAACAGTGCTGAGACAGGGACAGAGGACCATAATAGGTGTAGGGATTAGAGATCCAAAGGCAGGATGGTGAGTTGGGGGTGTAAAGATAGGAGGAAATACACAGTGTATTCAGAGAAAATACACTGAAATGACACACAGGACTGTATGAATCCTGCTGTAGAGAGAGAAGGAAAGGGGAGTAAAAATCTGCTGAGAAATACAGAAGAAAAGGTAGGAAGACAACTATGCAAGGAGAGCATTAGGGAAAATAAGACTTTGAGGAAGAAAGATGCTTCAGAGGAGCTAAGGAAGATGGATGTGAGCTGAAGGTCTTCAGTACATCATTAGTTGCTTGCTGGAAAGAGTTTGTATTGCAGGGTGTGGTATGGATGGGTCTGATCCATGATAGGTATGAAAGGGGTGTTATCATGGGCAAGAAGTAAAAGTTTAGGAAATGTCTCCAAACCCTTTGTAAAATCAGCAAATACTTAACACAGAAAAAAAAAAGATGTTGACAAACAGTGGTGCTAGACTAGAAAAAGTTCTCATTTCCATGAAAGAACAGGTAATTTCTGATCAAGTTAAATTGTTTTAAGTAAACAGCCCTTGAAATTGTTCCTGACTGTGAGTCTGAGCATGGGGAAGATGTACAGGACATCTTCATCAGTCCAGTGGTATTTGTTGGAAAACATAGCTCTGTTTAGTTAATGGTTTAATTAGAAAAGAAGTAGTCATCTGGCAGTGAGCGGTGAGTCGTTATTTAACAGGGAAGCATGA
Source organism: Florisuga fusca (assembly GCA_038090715.1). Lineage (NCBI taxonomy): Eukaryota > Metazoa > Chordata > Aves > Apodiformes > Trochilidae > Florisuga > Florisuga fusca. Next base: position 64,044,185 of record JAAWXA010000001.1, read on the forward strand.
AAATTAGCCATCCATCTGTTTTCCTGTTAATTACCTCTAAACACTAAAATTGAATACAGTCTTCAACCTGAAGAATTAATGGAGTTGTTACTTTTCCAGAAGCTGGCTGAGGTGCAGCTCCTGCCTCATCTTAGCACCATCTAGCAACATCATCTAGCACCCTGGGGTGATTCTTGTATCTAAAGGGGGCCTACAAGAAAGGCGGTGAGGGGCTTTTTTGGAGGTAGGCAGTGGTAGGATTAGGGGAATGGATTCAAACTAGAGGAGGGTAGATTTAGATTGGATGTTAGGAAGAAGTTCTTCACCATGAGGGTGGTGAGACACTGGAACAGGTTGCTCAGAGAGGGGGTGGAAGCCCCATCCCTGGAAGTTTTTAAGGCCAGGGCTCTGAGCAACCTGATCTAGTGGGAGGTGTCCCTGCCCATGGCAGAGGGGCTGGAACTGTATGATCTTACAGGTCCCTTCCAACCCTGAAAATTCTATGATTCAAACTGACATTTACATTTCCCTTTCTGATCATTACTGTAGCTGGGCATGCCTGTAGCAGAGCAGCAAACTCCCTGAGGGAGACCAAAACCCACACTCTTCTACCAACAGCTGCCTGTGCCTCCTCTCTGCCCCACAATAGTCACCTTGTTTGGGGAAATTATGCACAGTCCTTGTTATTTATTCCTCATTTCTATTGAGCTTGCTGAAAGAAAAAATAAAATTATTCCACAGCACTTCTTATAGAGAGTACATTTTATTTTAACTCCCAGCTATTTTTTTTCCTAGTAGCATATATACTCTGGGGAACTGCTTTGGAACTTTTATAGATATGCAGAGTAAGACCACTCTTCCCCATCTTTAATCAACAGTTTCCACCTCCAACAAGCTGCAAAAAGGAAAAACCATAATGGATCTCTGGGATTCCACACTAGAAGACATTTTCAGTGTCTGAGATTATTTTTTTCTTCTTTTTAGGCATTGATGTTAGCTGGTAGGGAACCTAAAGACAACTGGAGGAGGCAGCTGTGACAATTGCTTCAGAAGGGCAGCTGGAGATAAACCTCCTAAACTCAGGCATGAGAAACTTGGACTCCTTAAACAGAATCCCACTGCATGTAGGAAAGCACCTTTGTTGCCTTCTGACTTGATTTACACTCATCTTGTGGCACTGTATCTTTCCACCTGAATGCTTTCTCTCAGAAATAAGGATGTAATATCTCAGCTCCATCTGGAGTTTATTACTCTCATGTTACTTACACTTCCTTGACTCTTGCTAAGAAAAATGATTGTCGTCTTGTAAATTTTCAAAACATTTTTCAGAGATGGTTTCCGGTGCTATTGTAACACTTTTGCTACCTCTAATGTCTGGTTTGACAGATTTGGAGCTGCCATGCTATAGTTCATTGTTATGGCATGTCAGGTTAATGTATGTGGTATTTTCTATATAGTGTATCAGTATAGGTTGAAGAATTTTCCAGAAAATAGGACAGGGAAGAAAATCATGGTGAGAGGTAAGTAATCAACATTTAAATGGTGCTTATGAGGTTATATTATTATGTGATTATAATAATCATATATAATGGACTATATCAGATAGTCATATGTATTATATATAATGAATGGTATCAGATTCTCAGCTCTGATTTTGCCCCTTTTCAGCCTGATTTCCACATTATCTGATCCAGGACATTTTAGCTTTCATGAGCACAGAAGACAGGAGGCTTTGGCTGTCTCTCAAAACAAAGGAAGTAGCTTCATGAAGTTCTCCTAGAAGAAGTCCTGTTAGAGGACCCAGTCATCAGTTAAGCTGACAAGAATGACATTATGAATTGTAGGATGATGGTAAGACAGGCTGCTATTTAAAAGAATTAGTTTCCCTATTTTTTTTTCTGTTGTTCAAATAGCAAACAATTTGGTTTTAGAAGATGTTTCCAAATTTCTATGTGTTGTTGGTCCTCTGAGAAGGTATCCAGTTAAGTTGGAGGGCTAAGGTCCAGTTGATCCATGGGGTTGTGAACCACAAGGTCCAGGAGAAGTATAGAACAAATGAATAATGCCACCTCAGAAGTGACCAAGGCACCAGGCCTGAGCCCTGAAGAAATATGGTTAATGGCATTAAAAATGAGACCAGCCAGATGTGCAGCTGGTCCTACAGGACAGATGCCTGTCCAATATTTTGAACATAAACCCAGAATCTTACACAAAAAGAGCCACTTAAACAATTACTTTGGAGTACAAAATGGGACTCATTTTCAACTGAGTGAACTGAATTTTGCTTTCTGTTTTGGGAGTATATTTCCAAAGAAGGGAATGTTTTATTCTGCCTTAGGCCAAGCTTGAAATGCTGGTTATTCTCTTTCTAAATGGCTGTCACAGAGTTCACAGTATGCCACAGTGAAGATTTGCTGTTTAGCTGTCATGACCATGAAGTGTTTATTAATTTTTGAATATGTATTCATGGGGTTCAGGTTATAAACCTTTATATCACTACAAGGCATAATAATTTAGACATTTGAGTCTTAAATGAAAAAAGTATAAAAGAGATTATCATTGTATGATTCTTGAATCATTAATTACATGAAGTGCCTTAAACACGAGTATCTAACAGTTTCTTTTTTGCTGTTGTTTCATTGCTAAAAAAATCTGTTCCATTGTAGAATAAATTTATTGAAAATTCTTTACAATGAATAACACTAGAGGTAAAAAAAGGCAGAATGAATTACAGGCTAAAGATAAGTCGAGCAAAATAGGCAAACACAAAAATCCCCTTTATCAAGGGAAATGGCTCGTTGTTAAGGCCAGGAGTCACATCATCATCATCACAATTTCCCAGTATTTTTAAGTATGTTCTCGACACCTGATGAGCTTTCTGAATGCCAGCTTGAAATCTTCATTAAAGCTAGTGTACAGCAAAGGGTTGATAAGGGAGTTGACATATCCAAGCCAGGTCAAGAAGTCTGCTAACTCTGGAGAGACAGCGCAAACGTGGAGGCCCACTAACAACTCCTTGATGAAAAAGGGCAACCAGGACAAAATGAAAGCACCTAAAATCAGCCCCAGAATGCGAGCAGCCTTTCGCTCCCGGGTCGTGGAGATCTGTTGCCGGTCACCAGCCAGGTCCAGGTCATTCTCAAAAGGAGGAATCCTCACAGATGCGTTGATTTTATCGAAATCCGTGGTCGGGTCGGATGTGGAGAAGTCTGAGACACAGAATGTCTGCGTGAGCTTGCAGCTGGCAAAGGAGTTCTGGCTGTCGGTGCTCCTGTTGCTGAGGTGGCGGCTCGAACCCCGCTTCTGGTAGAGGCTCTTTGCAGCGTGGTAGATTCTGTAGTAGAGGATCAGGATCAAAGTCAAGGGGATGTAAAATGCCCCGAATGTGGAATAAATGGTGTAGATGACATGGTCGTGCTGAATGCGGCACTCGCTGGCAATATTGACGCTGTGGTGATTTCTCCAGAACAAAGGGGGCATTGATATGAAAATGGAGATGGTCCACACGGTGACTATCATCAGCCCAGCCCTTTTTGCTGTTCTTTTCCTGGCATATTCGATGGCGTCTGTAATTGCCCAGTACCTGTCCAGAGCAATGACACACAGATGAAGGATCGAACACGTGCAACAGGTCATGTCGACGCTGAGCCAGATCTCACAGATGAAGTATCCCAAGGTCCATTTATCTATCATTATGTAAGTGATGCTCAAGGGCATGACGAGAACAGCAACAAGGAGATCTGTCACAGCTAGTGAGCATATTAAATAATTTGCTGGCTGGTGGAGCTTCTTGGTTGTGGAGATGGCCGCAATTACGGCAGAATTCAGCAGCATGGTCAAGGTTGTGATTGTGGCTAAGGTTAGGGTAACGAGCATCTTTTCAGTTACTGTTTTTGGCTTTGCAGCCACGTTGGCTTCAGTGGTGCAATTTGTGAAGTTCATTTTGCCCTCCAGGACGCACAGTGAAAGAAGAACTTGCTGCTTCAGGTGACAAATAGTTCCAGGTTCAGAAGTCACCCATTTGAAAGAGGGACAGAGATGCTCCAGGTGAAATTTTTAAAATTATAATCCCATATTCAACAGAGCAGCAAAAACCTTCCAGCCTTTCTCCTGTTCATTGTTTTCCTAGAAGATGAAAACATACATGTGTTAGTGAACCTAGAAATATCCCACCTTTTGGCAGAGAAGTCCCTTGTTTCTATAATTGCCACCTGACAGGAAAACTTTGGTCTGCTTTCCCTTGTTTTCTCCTCCCCTGTCCTTTCTCCCCCTTTTCCTCCGCATTCATAGTTTGTTCCTTTTCTTCTCTAAAGGACACTTTGGGCCAGATCTCCTGCTAGCATGAACTGGTTATTTCTCCTTTGGTTTTGGAGATCTCAAAGTGGGAGGCTGAACTAAAGGCCCTCCAGAGTGCCCTTCCAACAAACATTTCTATCATGTCTGTGAATTATTGCTACTGGGAGCTGGCCCTTTTCCTGCTTGTTAAATAGGCTCCAGGAGATGAAGGGCTGAGGAAATCTGCCTTTTCGTTTTAATTGCTCTATGAGAGAGGAAAATTACTTACATATATCACCTTTAGAATAAAGAAACAGAGCAGCATCAGCAAAGGCAGGCCAGCAGTTCATATTTTCAATTCTGCTTTTTCATATCCATGTCTGTATTAGTATCTTGGAAACCAAACTTAAGAATTACTCATGTTACCTTTAACATGATGCTTTCAAACAATGTTTAAAGCTTTATGGCAAATGCTTGGTTTTACACAGCACATTAGTGTTGCTAGGAGCTTATATACTTTTGTGTGATTATTCCTGACATTTCACATACCTCACTGGGTGTGTCCTTAGAGGAGGCAGACAAAAAGCTGTTGCCTTTGCCTTGAGATTTCTATGAAACTGCTCCTTGTCAGGCTCCCTATGCGCCCATAACTTCCAAACAATAATTTTTTTAAAAAAGGTTTCATTTTGTTTCAGGAGTTTATATGCCTTTTTCATACATCCTGTATGTTGACTGAAGGCAGAGTTAGCAGCATGTGGGATGGAACTTGGGATACCCTGTGGGGCCTTGCTTACTCGTTTGTGAATTATTTTGGCATAAAGGATGTAAAAACTGAAAGTCTGTGTCCTTTTCTGTTAAAATAAACAAAGATTGCTTCTCCTGGCTTCACTTATCAAAGAGTAAGGACTCCTCTAGGTTCCCTTGACAGTCAGGGGAATGAGATTGTGGCTGCCAGAAATGCACTCGTCCCCCCTCAAGATAAGACTTTGAGGCAGATGGTGTGAATCACATCCTGAAAATGCTGATCTTTCTCTAATTTGACTACAAGTGGCTCCTCCACAGTTGCCTTTAGACTAAATGCCTGATTTGTAGATGGCTAAATTTGAGACGTAAAATCCATTCACACTGACACCAGTGGGACTTGGATTAGGCTCTGAGGGAAAGTTTGCATGTGCAAGCTAATGAAGAATTAAGAATTTGTATGAGGAATTACGAATCTAAAGCTACTCAGCTGCTTAGCTCTGTGCACATATGCTCTTACTCAAAAACTGGAGTGCTGTCTTCTGAATGAGCTGAATGAGGAACAATAAAAAATAGAAACTTCAGGGAAAAAAGCCTGTTATGTGCAGATAGGCTCTAGGAAGGCAGGTCTGTATCATTGTAGACACTGGGTTATCAAAATGTGAGTTTTAAATTCTATCCAAGTGACAGCAGAAGCCTCCATCCCCCCTGCCCCTTGCATCCTGAACTACACTCCACTCTTCAGAAAGTGCTTTAAAGTATCAATAGCTTTGGAGAAGATATCAAGTTTGATTAGGAGGAATAGACTGGACAGGCCAGATGAAAATTCATCTGTCTTCAGGGTGTTACTGCATTGGAAATACCAATTTTGTAATTTAAGCCTAATGCCAAAACTTCAGCTCAAACCTTCTTCACCAGTTGTTCATGGGAATCTTCTCTGTCAAGTCAGATCTTGATTCTGCTACTTTGCACCTTGAGTATGTCTGACATTGACCAGAGAGGATAAAGCAAAGAGACTCTCTCTACCTCTCTTTGCTTCTTGAGCATGGACCAGAAGCAATTGCAATCCATACACTTTCCTCAGCCTCATCATTTAGCAAGTGTGCCCTGGTCCACAAGCACACTCATAGGGACTGGAAGCCACCATGCAATTCACACATCCATCACAACCATTTATTGATGTGGTTCATGAACAAGAAGGCTCCTGCTGCTTCTTGATGTGCATTTTTTTCTACTTGTCCATCACTTCTCTGGGGCCCTTTTAGTTTCATGGTCCCAGCATTTCTCCCCATTTTGGGTGGTCCCTGCAGTCATCACTGCTGGGCACTGCCTATATGCAACTTTAACCCAGTATGAACTGAACTGCTGTTGTTCTCTCCTCAATTGGCCTTTCACACTGACCTAGCCCCAGGGAAAACTTTCTGACCTCTACCCACTTTCTGCAACACAAGGATACATTCAAAAAGAATTTCCTCCTTACCTAAGAGAGTTCATCTTTAAACAAACCCTATCACACTTCACCAGACCAAGCACCAGGCTTAATTAGGACAAAGGATGCTGCTGATCACATAGTCACACAGGGCACTTTGGTTGTTTAAGCCAGTTTGCTTCTCAGCAGGGACATTTTTTTTCTCCCTTGGAAAACCACTGCAATAACAGACGAAAGTAAAAATATAAACAAAGCATCTCCTCTGCAGAATACCAGCTTGCAGGTACCTTAGACCAATCAGGCCCACCATTTCGTGTCAAAACCCATCACTGCAAGTTGTTTGGTTTTAATTCCCATGCTCCTTACAGGAAATGAGCCCTTAGAAATTGAGACAATACAAATACAAGAACTGTACACATACAAGAACTGTATTAAACCAACATAATTATTAAGGAAGTATATTTAAATGGTGAAAGGTCTGGAGATGTTGGGCTGGAGGTTTCCTCTACAGCTTAAGTCTGCTCTTCTCAATACCTACCCACATGCTGAGGATACACACTGGCATTATAACATTAATTAGTAATTAGTAACATTGCTTCCTTTCTCCTCCTGTTTCCCTTGCTGTAACCCTTTCCAAGCCATCCTTGTTTCTACACAATGTAATCCTGGTTCCTGACTCCCAGAGCACACACTGTCCCTCAGTCCTTGCTGTCCAACTCCTACACCAGAGCACCCTGATGCTCCCCTGATCTGCTCCCACCACCCAGCTGATACCTTCAGCAGCTCATCCAGGGCTCACGTCCAACCTCCCATGGTGCCTGTGCCCCCACCTGTCCCACACTGTCTTTACTTGTCCAACTCTCATCTCTCTGCTTTTGAATTAGAAGGCACCTACATGGAACATTTTGGGCCAGAAAAGAGATGTGTTTTTAAAAGGGGAGGGGTTTACTAGAAGATGTCAGTGATTGACTTTGCTTACTAATACAGGGCAGGACTCAAATACTTTTTATCATTAATCTTTAAAAATGCAGGTCGGGTTGTGGTCATTTATATTTTTGTAGATCTTGTATTTTAATACTTTGTTTGCTACCTGTCTTTGGTGCTACCTGGCAGCCCCAGAGCAGAGTCAGGGACCATCTAGTCCAAAACATAACAAAAAGCTCCAGGCTGTTATCCAGAAGGCAAAGCCTGCTGGGGCAGTCCTGGTTTAAGGATTTCCTGTTGCTTAGCTTAGGATTACATTGGGGAACTGAGGTGGCTTCATGCTCTTCACAATAATTTTCTGGTCTGGCCAGGGCAGCTCCACAATCAGCTTCTCAGCTGAGGCTACATGAAGGGCAAAGCTGGTGTGACTGGGACATGCACCAGTCCTGGGGCATTGGAGAACAGGCACAGGGACTCTGAGATTTGGTCTCATGAAAATACAGTCTTGGACAGCTTACATTCTGAGTGTTAGGTCATTTATGACCTAAAATGTAGAGAGACCAGCTGCAAAGAACCTAGTGAAAAAGCCATGAACATTAACAGGGAAAATCTTACTATCCTGTAAAAATAGTAGCTGGTTTCCAAAATCTCTTGTCATTTCCTTACTATTGCTACGTATAACATTACTATCACTATAGTAATTAATTGTGCTTTTACAAGTGACTTCTTGGAAGGGACATTAATAACATAGTTGTCTTATTTAAAGTCCTCTCACTAAAAAGCACTGCCCTGTTTATATTTTGCAGCCGTATCACTTCAGGCTGTCTGTCATTTCATACAGAGTGAATTTTACACATGAAGACTAATTTTACTGATTTGGTGGGAAAAAAAATCATCTGAGTTCCTCCAAGCAGGAATCAATCACATTTTACATTAGCTGATTATTGGTAATGGCACTGAGTGCTGTCCGGAAGGAGGAAAGGGGAAAGAGGATGATTTATTATGGATTAAAAGCAACTGGACAGGTTTGGGCTGTGAGATTGCAATGTCCATATCTGCTCCTGCCAGAAAACATTTCCACCTTCTCAACAGAGGACCACTGTGGAGCAGAATACTCTGAATTTCTGATGGTCTGGCCTCAACTCTTTGGCCACTGAACTTCACACTATTTCATAAAAAATGGAGTAATATCACTTGGAGAGAACAAGGAGAAATGGCTTTGCATATTTGTGTGAATGTGTGTGTTTGCACGTGCACACATGGCTGTGTGTGTGTGCACAGGGCAGGTCAGTTCTTTTACATCTGTGGTTTTACATTTCCTTTAAGCAGTTACAGCACTCTGCAAGTGATACATCTTTGTTCCCTTGGCAGCAATAAATCAATTTGACTTTATTAAATCCTGAATTGGTTTGAGTGCTTCTCACTTCCAGTTTTGCAACTATAGTAGCTGTGAAGGGCAAGAATCTGTGGAACTCTTTGTGAGACAGATGGCTAGCTTATAGAAAATATGACTTAGCAAATTAATGATAACATTTCAAACTATGGAGACAGTGCACTTCTGATACTCCCTTGTTATCTCAAAAAGGCTGTCTTCTTTAAGGGTTGGACTTGACGATCTCAAAGTTCCTTTCCAACCTGAATGATTCTGTGATTCCAAGCTTATATACAAAGCACTGAAATTCAAACCTTCAGGTTTATTTTGCAAGCTCTTGCAACTGCTTAGATCATCCTGCTCTTGTAAAGCCTGTTGGTCTTCTTGGACTTTGTGGCTCCTTGGTGGCCAACTGATAGAGCTGAGCTAATTGAAGATGATAGGTTTCCAAGTGCTTTGTATTGTATTCTGACATAATGGTGTTGCTTTGGGCTTTTGAGGATCTCATTGCTGCAGGGGTCATGTTATGGCATCAGTCCTAATTGCCTGCAATTTATACAGGCACTGATCCTGTCTGCAATATGCTATACTGGGAAAAGAGGAACCCAGAAGCTGAGAAAGTGAAGCTGGTCATAATCACATTGATCTGTGTCAGGATTGTCAGCAAAATAAAATATTGGTCTCACCAGGCAGCTCATATTCACACTCACAGCATGAGGTGTTGATGCCAGCTGTATTGTAAGCAAAATGAAGGCAAACTATCAGAAGGTGAGTTGTGGTTGCCTTACAACTGCATAAATTGTGATAGGACAATCAATGAAATGGCTGTTCTTGTGCAAGACCTCAAATTTTCTAAGAACTTTGAGAAATTCCTAGCTGCATTACGGGGTCTCAGGTTTAAGGACATACCCTTCATCTACACCGACTGAACGAGCCTGAGAATGAAGTTATTGTGAAGTTTGTATGAATAACGAATTCTACCTTCATCTTAGATTGTCCCTGTGCTCACCAGTGAACAAAGCAGCACGATGGAAAGACAAATCAGAGGAACTCAGTGCTAAGCAAGGTGTGTGGAGGCACAGCTGTTGCTGTGTTTGTATCTGTGGGCAGCTGACTACTATCATACATGTACTTGCCCTGACGTAAATAACCAGAGCACATTTTAATCAAGGGTATAATGGCCTGCAGCCTGTTTTCCAGGGTATTTGTGTAACGAAGACTGCTAGGGCTGCAGGGACACCCTGGCTTGCTCCTGGCTAGAAGATGGGCTGAATGAACAGAACAGTGGACACTGCTGGGCACTAACAGGAGAAATCACAGAACTTGACAGATACCAGATACCACCTGACAAAAGACCCAGATGGTGCCCCAAGGGATGGCTGGGTTTTGCAGGTGGTTGAGACTGAGTTGTGTGAGAAGTGGCTGAAACTCACAGGTAAGTGGAGGGGAGCACTGGGGACTTGTTGGGAGCACAGCCTTGCAAGACCCACAGCACCTCAATCACTGAATCAGTAACTGCATATAAAGCTGAGCTTGCCTCTGCAACCACACCAGAAATACCAGATTTGGGCCAAGATGTTGCAAAACAGGAACTGGTGGGGGGGAGGTAATTTGAGCAGGGTTGTACATCTGGGAGGAGAACGGGATGAAGAAAGGGAGGCTCAAGGTTGGTGAAAAGACTAGAAGTGGGAGAAGGGATAACAAGGATAAAAGGGTCTATGCATTGCTCATCCACAGTTGGGCAATAACCCAACCTGTTGTTCAGACCAGAGCACTCAAGTCAAACCTGCCACCTGTCAAGCCTGGGGAAAAAGGCAGTTTTCTCCATAATGGGGACTCAGGGGACAGAGAGGTGTAGCACCCCAGTGCTGCTGTATTGATGCCTGCACCAGACCTGATGGCTTTGGTGCTACCCATCACCTCTGGGCAACGAGATGTGACTGTGTCCTCTCACCTGTGCAAGAGCAAATCCATGGCAGGCCAGTTCTGTGTGCACATATTTACCCTAGTGGCTCTGCATACTATCCATAGAAAACTAAATGCTGCTGCTGAGGTTTGTGAAATGTCAAGCTGCAAACTGGTGCTTTAGCACTGTTGCTTCTGCCCTTGCACCTGCTGTTTTGTTGCTCACCATCTCTTTTGCTGAAGAGCTTAGGACAACTGCCCACTTGACCATGATGTTTTAATATTATATTTTGACAGCATCAGAAAGTGGGTCTCCCCCAGTTTGCCAGGGCTGGTGAGCCTCCCTTCCCAGAGGACACTGTCAGCCTGGAGGATTTCCTTTCCAGTTAGGAGCCCAGAAGAAAATTTATGGGTGAGGAGAGGTGATGCCTCCCAAAAAGCCATGGTGCTAACATCATCCCATCAATACCTTCTCTCTAGAGGGGCAAGAGAGGCTCTGGCTGAAGGTGAGGTCAGGAATAAGACTCCTCTCCTTCAGTACACCCAAGCTGCCAGCCTCAACACCCTTAAAATGGGAAAAAATGGGGGTTATTATTGCTGAAATGCCTAGCTGCACTCATCTCTAACAAGTGCATTTATACAATGATGCAGTTTGCTACAGATATGCAGCTTCCTACAGACTCTTCCCAGGCACTTCATAAATGCTTCCCAGATGCTTAAGATGAAAATTGAAAACAATTATACTCTAACTTGAGATTCCAGTTGTAAGAAGCTGTGCACTGTTTGCTGAACACTTTGGAGTAGGTTTACTGATTTATTTTCAACTAGTAAGGCCATATTGATGTACACCCATTTAAAACTACTTAAAGAATCTCCAGGATGAGTTTTGCCGTGGTGTAGCTAACTCATTTGAAAAAGCACCCTTTTGCCTAACCACTGCAAACATGGGTCTCACTAAATCTGATCTGGAGTCAATGAAAGACCACAAGCTAGCAGTTTTGCAAAGTTATTTTTGAAGAAATCCATCCAGGATCACACTTCAGATGTGTGCTTTTCTGGTTTAGATCTTGGCACATGCAAATGAGAAACAATAATTAGTGATGATCTTCAAACCATGCTTCCTCCCACAAGCAGAGTATAATTACCACTCACAGATGATTACTCATTTTTATCTACTTTCAATAGAAAAAAATAGTAAATCTTAGGCAGGGAAGCTCGTAAGATGCTACTGAGCTGCAATCTGTTATGAACTAGGACTCAACACAGATTTCATCCTTTCTTTAGTCAGACATAAATAAAATTATCTGTTAATAGTAAACCATCCAGATTACTTGTAAACAGCTAGAGTAGACACCTACTTAGTTGTAATAATTTGTAATAAATAATACTCTAAAGTTATAAACATTTGCTTTAAAGAAACTATCAAAATAAAAGATAACTTTAAAACTCATAATCTCTTAACACCTGAGATCCTTAGTGCTGTACATTTAAAAAGTCCCTTTTGTTTTACACTACACAAAACACCCATGTAAGGTTCAGCTCATTCCTTGTCAGTCACTTCACTTTCACCTTTTCAGGCTCTGCCTTAAATCCTTAAATCTCTAACGTATGAACATCAGAAGCTGTATTTTCCCATACCATGGAGCCAAGAGAGATGAGTAGGTTTCTAGATTCATAGTAATCAGCTGTACAGTCCTACACTGTCAAAATGTGTAAGTGCTTCCTTTGCCACCAAGTGATGGCGGGAAGACCTCCCCTTTCTCCAGAGGTGATGGATGTAGAAACTTTCTTCTACCATAAATCTTTTCCTGACAGTGCAGAAAAGATGTTTGTTTCTTTGTGGATTGTGTTTGTATAAGTGCTGAAATGAGCTAGCTTGGGTACCAGAAATGTGATGCCACATTAGCACGGAGTGCTGAATGGGTCAAATGGGTCAACACCCAAGAAACAGGGTGGATTCTGTGCCACGGAGTTTCCCATCACTGCAGCTGGGCAGCCTTGCTGTGTGAGATAGCCTCATCACAGCTAGCTGACAGGCTCTGCCCTGATACCTGGGACAGCTTGCTTGGTTGCCCCACAGCAGCATTTGGCTGCTCCACAGCTGTGCTTATCAGCAGATGCCAGCTCAGTGCAAAGAAGGAGCTTGGATCATGGGTGAGTTCCTAACTCAGCAGATAGCCAGACCCAGGAGACACGTAACCTACACACTTTCCATCTGGGAAGAAGAATATGGTCTACAGAGGTTGCTGACCATTGCAAGCTTCACTCTTAGCACTTATTCTCACAAAGAGAAGTTGTTGTCTGATTATTATTTTTTTTCAGAAAACTTACAATTAAGACTGTCTTGAACTTCAGAAGTCTAGATGCTTTTCACCACTAAAGAAGACCTTCTCTCTGCATTTTCTGTTTTATTTGTGCATGCATTTCTACAACAATGCTGCCAACATCCCCTCTCCAGTGCCTTTAACTCAATTTTTCAAAGCTTTTAGTTTTGTAACCTACGTTGTTTCATAAGATTGACCATGGCACTTATCCCTGCTATGGATTTTTAAAGATGACAAACACAAAACCTGCTTCAGGAAAACGTAAAACTTTGAAGATCTGGCAACCAACTCAAATCTTGTGTTGCAGAATAGGCAGCCATCCCAAGGGAAGACATTTGCCCCAGGTTTTGTGCTGCTACACTGTTGATTTTGTCCAGGCTGTTTCACCCTGCCCTTTCCTTTTGTTTTAATGAATAGTTCAGCAAGATGCATGCACAGGCACAAACCAAAAGATCACAGATGCTGAATAGTGGTGGATCTGTGGGGCCCTCCACAACCCTTCCTCCTACTGCTCAAACTTCCATTCAGACTGTTTATTCATTGACTCTATGACTAAGACCTGCAATCAGATATAATACAGGTGGGAGGACAGCTTGGATAATGAGATATTGGATCAGACATTGGCAGCTAAGCTCTGCAATCGCTCCGTGTAATTTGTAAGGGTGGAGGGCAGAGAAGCATGGCATTTCTAGCACTTGCAGCCCTCCTTAAAGGAAAATAAAACCACTTGGGATGATGTTTGACTGATGGGACAGGTATTTGTAAAGCTGGCTAGTAAGAATCATAGAACAGTTTGGGTTGGAAGGGGCCCTAAAGATCATCTAGTTCCAGCCCCCTCCCATGGGACACCTTCAACTAGACCAGGTTGCTCAAAGCCCCATCCAACCTGGCCTTGAGCACTTTCAGAGAGGGGGCAGCCACAACTTCTCTGGGCAAGCTGTGCCAGTATCTCACCACGCTCACACTACAAAATTTCTTCCTAACCTAAAACCCCCTTCCAGTTTAAAGTCATTACCCCTTGTCCTACTACTACATGCCCCCTTCAGGTACTGGAAGGCCACTGTAAGGTCTCCCCTGTCTCTTATCTTCTCCAGCTTGAACAACCCCAACTCTCTCAGCCTGTCTTCACAGGAGAGGTGCTCCAGCCCTTGGATCATCTTTGTGGCCCTTCTGTGGTCTCACTCCAACAGCTTCATGTCCTTCCTTTGGGGTTCCAGAACAGTACTCCAGGTGGGGTCTCAGGGGAGTGGAGTAGAGGGGCAGAATCACCTCCTGCAACCTGCTGGCCACACTTCTTTTGATGCAGATGAGGATCTGGTTGGCTTTCTGGGCTGCAAGCACACATTGCCAGCTCAATTGAGCCTCTCATCAACCAACACACCCAAGTCCTTCTCCACAAAGCTGTTCTCACTCCATTCTCCACCCAACCTGTACTTGGGCTTGGGGTTAAGTAAGGTTTAACTGTAAAGTGAAGCCCCACAACATTTGCTGTCCCAGTGGCATGTGAATGGTATCTGTCTGTCCCCAGGGCAGGGTCTGCCTGCAGCCAGGTTGCTTGGTCAGCCAGGTAGCAATTGAGATGCAGACCTATCTGTAACAGGTTCCATCACCTTTTCACCCACAGCAAAATGAACTACAGTCACATTTGTCTTAAAAAAAAAAAACAGCAAAAAAACCCAACCAAAAAAACCCCAGAACAAAAACAACCAAAAAACCCACACAAAACCACCAAACCAAAACCACCCCTCCCACACACACACAAACAAACCCCAAACCCCTAAAAACCCAGCATAAATTCTAACTGTGGAGGCCATGCTGTCATGATACTGGATGACCAGCCCTGAAGAAATCCACATTTCTTAGCTGGGAATAGCTTAGACAGCATCTTGATGATTTAAGGACACAAGGTGCTGGAGGACTTGGGAGAAGAGGAATTCACTGTATTATCTTCTGAAAAAACCCTCTTGCTTTAAAAAATAGATGCAAGGACAAAATATTCTATCATCCCCTTGATCACTAGCAGTTCATCTAAGTAAGAAACTTCACCAGAGGTTGCAGGTTTCTGAAGAATGGAGAAAGTATCCACAGAGCTTTAGGAATGGTAACTTTAAAACAATACAAGCTATTTTGAAGGTTAGTATCCTTTGAACTAATATAATGTATTGATTGCTTTCAAACTGTTTCATTGTGACTGTCCTCCCATGGTCCTTTAGGAAGAGAAGTTAGGCAGAACTCATAAAATTGTTATAAACTAAGAGAATTTTGCTGGAGAAAAAATCCTATGTGAGAAAAGTAGTTTTAAAAAAAAGTAATCCTTCATTAGAAAGAATCACAGCACAGGCCAGGTTGGAAGGATCCTTGAAAGTTTTCTTGTCTAACTTTCCATCGGAAAGGGAGCCTAGATGATAGACCATTTCATTGGCCATGTATTAAGGCACTTAATCTTAAAAATTCCCCTGAAGAATAAGAGTACTATGTCTACTATAATTAGAAAAAGTATCTAAAAGGACATTTGCTGGGGTTTCTCCCCAGCTGACAGTCATTATTTTTACTCTTTTTGAGTTGAAGATTCCAAAACAGTTTGCAAGCCTTCATAAATGCTCACAGGCCCTGCAGAAGACACTGTCCAATTCCTCACTTACTAACACCCTGGGGGAGAAATTCACTTTGCAAGTGGACAACCCTTGTTGTAATGACAATGGGATTGGCTTGTCCTGCTGCCCCTGCTGCCTGAATGCTGAGTCAGCACTACCAATTCAGCAGCACTGTAACCTGCCAATGGCACACACATTAAATCCTGCTTGATCTTCATTGCTTTGTGGCCTGAAGGGAACCTAAATATCTTTCTAATACTGCACCTCATTGGGAAGACTTGTTCCCTATGGTGAACAGTTATTGCTCAGCCACCTTTGCTGTGTCAGCTAAGGTTTCAAAAATTGTTGCTGTCAGCAGTTAGACCCTCAATCTTCTCTTTCCTACCTGAAGAGTCTGAGCCTGTGAACTCATTCCTCTTATTGATGAACCTTGATTGATTCTTCATACAGAAGAAAAAGCCCTTTATACAGGTGTTACATCATTAAAGATGCTTAGGTGACTTAAACTCTCACTGAAAAGAAACCCTGGTCCATAAAATCCCTATCTCTACAATACAGTGAAACATCATTGGCTCCAGCATGCATAAATCCTTTCTGAAAATGAGTATGAGATGCCTAAACCAGGTACTTCAGGGTTTGTATCTGAGGGGTGATTTCAGGCTTGGAGCCCTGGAGTGTAGCACAGCACGAGTGGCAGGGTCAGGAAACTAGCAACAGGAACCCATTATGCTGTGGTCTGTTACAGTTTTGTTGCTTTGCATTTAAACTAATAGCTAGAAAAGGAAGTATCTGCTTTCAAAGGTCTCCCAAATGCATTGGGAAAAAGTGTAAGAGAAATCTGCACTCAATTCTCACCTGTGAATGCATTTTCCATCTCAATTTCTCATCTTGCTGCTTAGAGACACATCAAAGACACACAAATATTTACTGATGAATATTGTTTATTCCCCTCTGGGGAAATGGTGCTATTTGTATTTATATGGAGACTATCACTTTATACAAGCTAAATGTCACCGTGCATGCATTGTTTTTCAAGTCAATATTTGTTTCTTGTTGCTATTCTCTGCCAGGAGACTGATGTCAATAGGGTTTATTTAATCTCCACATGACTTGGTTTGGTACACAACTGTTCTGCTATCCATAAAGGCCCAAAATGACCAAATCTGACAGACTGAAACTTAATAGTATATTAAGGACCTTGAAGCTTCATCCAACCCCTTGAAATCAACGGAAGTATTTCTACTGTGAGCAAAGATTTCAGATTAAGCCTCAGTGAATATATGACCAATTTCTTGCTGACAAAATAAAGCAGATGACTCATACAATGGCTCTAGATTTGCTTTGAAAAGAAAATGTTGCATGACTGAACAAATAGTTTTCCTGTAGCAGAAGGTGCTGTGGTTCCTTACTCACATTGAATAATGCCTCGTGTTGGTGAAAAGCACTGGGCTGGTGGCAGGAGACTGCTGCTGGGGACTGCGAGCGTGGGATATCCATCTGGCCAGTGTGCTTGCTGCAAGTGCAGGAGAAATGAATTCCTGACAGCCCATGTGGTTGGTGTACAACACCCTAAAGGTCAAGGACAGACTCCTGTTTAGGATGAGATAGCATTTCTTGCAGAAGTCCTGGGTGAAAATCTTGCTGATGGAGAGATACTCAAATATTAGGCTGGCTGAGATCTGACCTCCACGGTGCCCTGAGGCACCCTCAACTTGTCAAGTGGTGCAAGAATGCTCCAGTACGTTTCTGGAAGTGTGAATTTGTATTTGAAGTGGACTCATCACAGCCTCAAGGAAAATGCTCATGGGGCTTGGACCCTGTGCTGTGATTTGAACAAAAATCTCAAGCTAAACCAAATCAATAACTCCTGAAAAATCACATGAGAAAGAGAATTGCTGCTTTAATTTCTGGAACTTTGCTGTTGGTAGAGGAAGCCATGGGAACTGATAGATCAATGCCAGACACCCACTGAGCTGACAGAACATAAGGACAACTTTTTGGTTACCCATATAATGCAGACACTGTTGTGATACTACAATTACATTTTTCAGGACCTTAGAGGTGACTAGTTCTAGCTATAGCTTTCATATGAAGGCATATGTTTTCTCTGAGACCCTCACTGTACCTGCAACCAAGCAAAAATGTTTCATTTTGTTCATTGCCTGGAGAACATAAACCATATCTTTGCTTTTGGAGACTTCTATTTGTGACTAAACTCACATAACTGGCACTCTAGCTGCATGTCTGGAGCAATTACTGTGTAAATACAAGATAAGCAAAATACATCATTATGAAAACAATTGAATATCAAGCATTTCAGACATGTCATGATATGAATTGGTAGCAATTAGCTGTCAAACCTCGTAAGCACAATATAATTAACTGACAAATATGACATAAATATAAAGTAATTACAAAAGTTCATCCACACTAAAGACTGAACAGTCTTTTAACAGGGGTAAAAAATTATGATGAATCAAACAGTGCCAGAAGTAATGTATATGAAGACAGCAGGAATTGATGTATACATTGAAGAGAAAGGACAGCATTTGGCTCTAATTCTCAGCAGAATGCCACTAGAAGTCTTATGTATTTCAGCTATATACTATATACCCACCATATCTCTATTTTGCCTTTTTGTAGTAGATAGGTTTTACTGAACACAGAAGACTGTGGCTCATGCTAATAACTTCCTATGGCTACTAGCATATCATATCCCTTTCTTAAACAGAAAAATGCTAACATGAACACCTGTTCTGCCCTTGTCTGGGTTTTGCTGCAGCAGTTAATACTTCTAACAAATAAGGTATCTTAATATCATGCTGAGAAGGGAAGAGTCACAGTCTTCCCTCTGACATCAACCAGAATCCCCCCCCACGGTTCCTCCCAGCTGCCTGTCTCAGAGGTAGAAGGCTGACTCTAAAGGCCTTTCACACATACAATGTGCATTTTGAAAATATTTTTCTCATTATGAACACTACTCATTTCTGGAAGAAACCAGGGTACTTTAATCGTCATCCCAAGCAAAGTCTTGATTTACTCTGCCTCAGAAGAAAGACATGATAAGAGGATAGAAGATGGAGAGAAGATAAGAGGATGGAGAAGATGTCTTGTCTCTTTGGCTTTGCCAGACATCTGCTTCAGGAAGCTTGGGTAGATACAGGCTTGGCTAGAACTTACCGTGGGAGCAGAGGTGACTATAGCAAATCAAAATGTTTTAAAATTAATCAGTTTGTAAAATTCAAACATCATGTTTCCTATTTAGACTGTGACTAAAAATATGTGTGTGTATGCATGCACACACAATTACCACGGAATTGTACAAGCAATACACTATTCCTTAGATATTTATTGAAAGAAAGGATCTGAGAAACCTCAACAGTTTGGGGATTTGATTTCTAGTCCTGAATGCCAAGACTGTGCTGGCTCACCTGCCCCCGAGGTGACAAAAGGAAAGGAGCTGTTGTTGGATGATCCCTGCTCATGCTGGCAAAGACTGCAGAGCACTTACATGGCGTTGAGGCTTCCCATGTGTCTTCACAAAGTGGAAGTGTCTCTGGGACATGGATGTAACAGAGAAGGACGTGGAGTAAGAAAAAGAACTGCTGTGGTTCTGTGACACCACTACATGAATTTATTTCTGGGCTGACGTGGTACCACTCATGAGAAGTAATTTAGGATTCAGAAATCACTGAAATAGAATAGATCCAAAGAAATGGCCTAGGAAAGAGGCAGAAATACTTTTTCCCAAGCAAAATCCCTCTTTGATGACAGTTTTAACTACAGATATAGAAGAAATGGATCCCCAGAACATATGTGTGAGTCCAATTAATAATCAAACAGGTAGTGCAGAGTGGGAGAAACACTTGCAAAAAATATAGGATCTATTAATTAGAAGGTGGTTTTCTCTCATACTTGTTTACCTGTCTTTGCCACATTTGTAAGTGGATGGTCTGCACGTAGCCTCTGTCATCTCCCAAGTCAGACTCAGGCAGTTTGTCTGTCAGTTTGGGTACCAATATCTTCAGATTAGGGTAAGAGTCTTGCAGGGTCCATCAGTCTAATATAATTTTTAAGATGTACAAACTACCACTAAGTCGTGTACACAGGTTTAAGAGGGTGTAGAGAAAAATGTCTTCTGGTGC
Organism: Florisuga fusca; assembly: GCA_038090715.1. NCBI lineage: Eukaryota > Metazoa > Chordata > Aves > Apodiformes > Trochilidae > Florisuga > Florisuga fusca. The sequence continues at coordinate 64,063,873 of JAAWXA010000001.1, forward strand.
CTAGCAAGGAGCTCCTCAACACTCACATCACTGAGGTGAATGACTGCTCTGAGGATCCTGACTGAATGTAAAGCAGAACTAATATTTCTTTTTATAGATGGACAAGGTGAGGTGTCCTCTCCAGTTACACAAAGAGTCCCTGGGAGAGCTGGGCTTGAAGACACAGTTTTGTGCATCCATTGCTCCACCTGCTCTTTACAATCATGTACACCCAGAAAGTGTGCCCAGTGAGAGCTATAGTGCCAAATGTGCAATGTACAATTTTGATCTGAATATTGATCCTATTAAATCCACTGGACTTAAGATGGAGTAAGCTTTATTGATGAGCACATAGAATAGTTTCTATCATTACTATCTGGTGGGAATCCTCCTACCAGCAAGCTTCTAGTCTAAGCTTATTTCCAAGGCTCCTTCTGTAATCAAAGACATGAGGATCTTCCTGGAGGGCAATTTATCCTTTCATGTCTTAAACCCCTTTTTAGGATTAGCTGATTCACCTGCTTGAGATGCCTGTCCCTCTCTATTGCTTGCAGGACATAGATGAGCATTTCAAATTGGACTCTGAACTTTAAGATCCTTTATTTCTACACTTCTGAATTCACTCTTGTCCCCTTTCAAGGTTAGGTCACAGAGGGGACAACAAACAAGTCTTAAATTATCTCCATCAGCTAAGGCTAGCTGGAGGACATGCTCTCATGACAATGACTCTAAGTTCCAGCTCATGCAAAATAAATGATTTAAAGTATTTCATATGTTAATTATGGTCAATTAATTTAAGTGAAAAAACAGCTACCAGAGGTTCAGCAGCAAGCTTTGTATTGATTGAAAGGTATAAGCAGGAACTCTGCTTTTCAGTTGAGTAGCTTTTGGGCATGCCTCGGTGAGCAGAGCTCTCATTTACCTCCTGTTGTGATATGATCCTTTTAACCTGGCCCAGGTGGGAGAAGCCACAGGCAAATAAATGTGCTTTCCATGCTACTGTACTGATCACCGGGCAGGGACACTTTTAATGTTCTTTGGAAATACTTATAGGTGAATTTTTATCTCTTTGGTGGGCACCAGTAGCGCCAGATTTGCAATTCATTAACTACAATGTCCCTAGCTATAGGTACTCCTACTTCCATCATCTGTACCCTTAGCCCACCATATGCTCATGCCTGGCATTGTTGCAACCCATTACTTTCTTACTGCAGAGCTGTGGTGGGACATCAGAGATGGGGTGGATGCTGAGGAAGCTGTTTGGTGCCATGCAGAGGCCGGGAGGCTGTGCTGTGCTGTGTTCACCCAGGCTACATGCAGGATGGGAGAGATAGATAGGGGCAGCTGAGGTAGTATTTGGGGGAGCAGTGCCCAAACTTTTCTGGTCACATTTCCCTTTCCCCTTGCTCCCCTGTTCCAGACTCATGGGAATCCTGGCTGGCCTTCCCATGACGGCTCTACCCCTGCTGGGGCTCAGGGGGCCTAGGCTGGGAACTGCTATTTTATCAGAGGAAAGAGGTTGTGTAAACAACCTAGGCAGAAATGGGAGAAACCAACAGGCTTTTTAGATGGCCTTGCTCAAATGAACCATCTCATCAGAAGATCTGTCCCAGGGCACTCAGGCTGCCCTGTTACAATGAGGACTTCCCCTGCGGCTTCAAAGTACAGCCATCTTCCACCTCAAGCCTGTCCTGGCCCTGGACCACCCAAATGCACTGAGGAAAGAGATGGAAGGTTTGGAGGCAGACTCTGATTGCTGCATAGTGGCTGTCCCTCTTTCTCTCCTGTCTCCAGCTGCAGCATCCTTGGTGGCACCAGGCAATGTCTCAGCCACTCTCCCAACAAACCTTGCAGTCTCAAGAAAAATAATGTGACGTGATCCCTCACAAGACACAATGTGCTTGCAGGTGACTAACCTGTATTTTATGCTTGGAGAAGAAAGTTGGAATAGATGATATCTGGAAGCCCAACATACATGATGCATGAGTCTATAATTACAGCCACTGTTGCATATATTACAAGAAAATACATGAGCAAAACAGTCATCACAACCTATCCTAGTTTAAGAAAGAAATCCTTGTCTGCCTAAGAAAATTTTTGAGAAAAAAACTGAAAAACATCTAAGCAGCATCAGTCCCACCCCTTGTTTGGGCAGGCAGCTAATGAACAGTGGCTTTTCTTAGATAAGCTTAAGATAGGTCTGTTCCCTCTATCCCCACACCCCTCTTTTGCCACATCCCTATGCTGCAGCCCACCTGACCAAAGGCTGGGAGGCATGGACTGTACCCCTGTGATGCCCCAGCCCCTGTGAGAATCCCACGGGCTGGGGGGAACAGTGAGTCACTGCTCTCCTCATGAGCACTATCAAGGGGCACGGACAGCACTGATGGGTTACTGAGTCATATCCCTCACAAACTCTGGCAGGAAAATGTATCTGGAGAAGTCCCTGGAGAGGAGGACCAACCTGCCATGCAGCCCAAACACTCCCAAAGCTCATGTCCCAAAAGAGTTGCAGCTACAGGTGGCTGGAGGCTGGCATTGCCCTCCTGCGTGCCCACTCTGCGGGGATGGTCAGGTCATGGAGACCCTCATGACTGTTCCCGTGGTGATGAGGGAGCTGCTTCACTTGGGACCATACTGGAAGGTGAGAAGCAGCTGAATGCTCTGGAAGCACTGCACTGCTCTGTCAATGCAGAGGCACTGGTGACACAGGGACTCCTTAGCTGGGAGAGCATCTCTCAGGGCACCGGAGAATTGTAAAAGAGAGGCTGAAACAGCTTGGAAGGCTGCAGGTCACTGAAGCAAATTCAGTATGATGAAGCACAGTAGACAGTTTTATATGCTCTATTAACTGCATTAGACCTTCATACAGGAATTATTTATTGCTGGATTCTACACAGCACAGATGAAGTGCCAAACCTCCTCTGGTTCAGACCCTTTCCAGAGGTCTTGGCATGGAAGATGCATTGAGCTGGAGTTAGCAGGAGCTTGAAATTTATTCTGGAGGCTATCCCAGCAACGTTAGAGGAGCAGATGGAGCCCTGACTCCTAGTTGTCCTTGTTGGCACCACTGGCACACGCTGTAGGGAATAACAATCCAAAACAGTGTTGAGGTTCTGTGGAGACTCTCCAGCAAATCTTTCTCTCAATGACCATATGAGAGGTACTCGATGTTTCAGATCACTTTGATTTGCTTCTCACCAAGTGATCTGCTGGAGCAGCGCTGGTTGTAGTGGAGATGACCTCCTGCATACTCCTGCTGGTGGAGTAAGTGCTTTGTCCATTGCTGAAGGGTGAAAGACACACCCCTGGGCTGAACATCTGCAGGAGGAAAATTAAGATTTTTCAAAGGTTATTTGTACGTGTCCCACTGCAGTGGTTGCAAGCAGGGATGTTTCTGCTGCTCCTCACTCTAATCTGCATCACAGGTGTGCAGGTACTCACCTTTGATGCATGATACTCCTGGATGAACTTGCTAATGGCTCCAGTTATGTCTCTCATCAAGCTGATCTTCAAGATTCCTGAAAGATCCCATTAAAACAGTATTAAAATCCTGATGGCTTTCATTCATGGAATTATTTAATTACTTGAATTTTTTAAACATGTCAGAATACCTTCTAAGTCAAACATGACCTCTTGGTCTTCTCTGAGAGAGGCTGACATAGAGCATACTTCAGTGGGCTGTTGCAGCCTTGCTTTTCTCTTCACACACATTCTTCCCATAGCTCTCAGCCTTGTAACTTCAGAAAAAGGTGTTATTGAGGAAAGCAGCATGCTAAGTGGTTTGCTTTTTTTGTAATTTATCCAAGCTCCTGTTTGCTCCCACATACTGTGAGTGGATAATAGCAGTTCTCAATCAAAGTTAAAATTACTAATGCTCTTGTCTGTGGAAAATTTAGTGCAGAAAAAAAAGAAAAAAAAAAAAAGAAGAAAAAAAAAGAAGTTAATGATGATGCTATACTACTGATCTTACTATGGCTTGTCACATCTTCATCCCTGCACACTCGTGCAGCATTGCTATATTGACTGGTTGTTCCAGTCTGTATCTCTGCTGAATACAGTGTAAGACATCTTTATCTGATAGTCTCCTTAGATAGCGAAACTAGTGTAAAAAACCACCCAAAACTACATGTAAACAACAACAAGAAAACAATTTTTTTTTCAGACACTACATCATCCAGTGACACTGACAATTCAACAGAATGCTGACAGTGATTAGCATGGAGCATTGCTCTCTCCTTCTCTTAAATATGTTTATAACAGTAAATTTTCATTTTGCATTGCCTCAGAGCTGGAAGCTGTTGAAATTGTTTTGCGCAGGATTTGAGAAGCAGTCTGAAAAAAAACCTGAGCAACAACAGGAGCCACTCTTACTTCAGTTATTGACACTTCTCACACTTCAGTATCTTACTGAAGTTCCAGCATATATAGCATACATGACTTCAACTCTCTTTTTCTAACTGTGTTAACCCTAGGGTCTTTTGTGTCTCACAAGTTATGACTACTTTTTAGTTGTAGTCTGCTACAAATTTTTTTGTCAGTCTAAAAGGGCAGAGAGCTGACTCCTTTCATTTAAATATTCCCAGTCTTCTACTGAACACATCTAATTTATGGGAACTGTGGAACTAGAAAATGGGACAGTATTGGAGTTTCATATATTCACGTACAAGGTAATTTTTAGTTGAGATAGATGAACTGTGATTAATGCTTCAAATTATATGTATCCAATTACATGATGTAGTGATGGAGTGGTTTGGCAAGTTACTGCAGGCTCTTTATCTGAAAAGATCAGGCATCTGAAACCACTCTTGGATACTTAATCAGAAACAGTCTGGTTTGCAGGGATTGTCAGGAAGCATGGGTCACTGCCAAAATTACTCCATCTGAATGGTGAGAGTAACTCAAATGGTTGCTTCTTAGGTAGTCTGGATCAAGTCACCTGTTTTTTCAGAGTGCCTGCTCTCTGACACTGGAGCCTTCAGCAGACGCACAAAGCCTTTGGGTGCCTCAGGCTCAGTCAGAGCCCCAGTGAATACTGCTAATTCCTTGTGGTGCTTTAGAGAGATCAGAAAATTGTGAAGTGGACTTTTAAGGCATAGGCCAAAGGTTGTCTTCCCCAATATCCTGGGTGTCTTCAGTGTCCCCTTGTGTGCTCTGTACAGTGCTACGTGAAAGCTTTGTTGTCACACAGGCTTGCGGACACATATCCTCTTGATGTCATAGAATTTGCTGGGTTGGAAGGGACCTCAGAGATCATCAAGTCCAACCCTTGACCCACTACCACTGCAGTTACCAGCCCATGGCACTGAGTGCCACATCCAGTCTCTTTTTAAATATCTCCAGGGACAGAGAATCCACTACTTCCCTGGGCAGCCCATTCCAATGCCTGATCACCCTCTCCATAAAGAAATTCTTTCTAATATCCAACCTAAACCTCCCCTGGCACAACTTAAGACCGTGTCCTCTTGTCTTGCTGGTAGTTGCCTGGGAAAAGAGACCAACCTCCCCCTGGCTACAGCCTCCTTTCAGGGAGTTGTAGAGAGTGATGAGGTCTCCCCTGAGCCTCCTCTTCTCCAGGCCCAGCTCCCTCAGCCTCTCCTCATAGGATCTGTGCTCGAGTCCCTTCACCAGCCTGGTTGCCCTCCTTTGGACCTGCTCCAGCACCTCAATCTCCTTCCTGAACTGAGGGGCCCAGAACTGGACACAGTACTCGAGGTGTGGCCTCACCAGGGCTGAGTAAAGTCCTTGTTTCATAGGACTAATACAAAGCTCTTGACAGATAATGGAAAGATTTAAATTTTCCCTCAAATTTTGGACGAATCACTCCCAAAGTCTCAAATCCCCCAGCCTCAAGTTTCCCAGGATTTCTTGTTTGTTAGAGTCTGGCTGCAATATAAACCTAAATTCAGCTAGAGCCTAACCTGAAACATGCCAATACTTCCAGGGACAGCTGCTGGGGCTGTTTCCTTACTGAAAGTTAGACATCTATTTAGTTCCTGGTGATTTATCCCAACAACTGCCTGCACAATGCCAGCCTGGGTGTGGGATCTGAGGCTAAGCCATAAGCCACGTGTGTGAGGTGCTGCCCCATCAGGCACAACCCACAGCTCTTTCCCAGGGGCCTTCCATTTCTGCATGTGTTTGCCTTAGGAGGCAAAAAAGGAGTTAATTTAATACATGTGATCAGGCACCCCTAAGACACTTCTTGCCTTACTTTTATTTGCATGGGAATAAAAACAAGTAGAAGGAAAACTGCAACTATTTAGCGCAGTTTGACATTCCCAGTGCATTAGCACATGAAATGATCTGGTAAATAAGACGTGAATTACTCTTAAAAAGCTTTTGCAACAAATAGCAAGATGCTTCCATCTCAAGGGTGGCCTGCAATTGTTGATAATTTGCAAAACCAACCATATGAAAAAGAGGGTTAAATCAGCACCACTGCCTTCAAAGATGCCTTTTCATTTTCAGTCAAGGCCCTGTGACAACCAGCCTGGCTGTACACCATAGCTGCTGGCAGCAAACAGCTTGGCAGGAGCCCTCTGCTTTTGCAGAGGCCGAGCAGAGCTTCCCTGCTGAGCCCAACAGTTTTTGCGAGTCCTTCAGAAATGTCCAACTTCAGAACCCCTCTGGAGAGCCTGCAGGCTGGAACCGGGCATTACTCAGCGATGGCAGTCACACTCTCACCACGCTGTGTCTTCAGGTCCCAACAATGACTTAATTTTATCCCACCACCTCCCCAAGTGTTGCTTGAGCAGGGAGCTGGCAATCCATCTTGCATGGCTGAAGAGCAAGACCAGGTTGGCAGAAAAAGACCACAATCAGGGTACAGCGGTCTGAGACAGCTACTGTGCCCAGGTGTGCTGGCAGCACACACCAGTCCCATTGTGTTCTGGCATAGGACTTCAACATCTTGATGTGATTTCAAATAGCTTTTATCACCAGTCTCATATTATACCCACCAAATCCAGTGATGTATTTAATTTAGAACAGCTATATTCAGAGATGTTTACCCACAGAGTGTCCCAATCTGGAGGTGCAGGAAAGGAGGTCACTTACAACTTAATTAATTTATTTTTCTGGTTATATTCAACAGTCTTCTATTCAAAGGAACTTGAAGCTGTGCATGAAGGGTGATTATCAAGCCTATCTAGGGGATTTAGTCACACAGCTGTGCATCTAAATCTTCTTAACCATGTTTCAACAATCTCAACCACATGATGTTAAAATGAAGGCAGGATTTTTGGATTACAGATGGTGAAATGGAAGAGGGAGCACCAGGGCTAGAAACTAAGCAAAAGTGTGACTCTTGCACAGGGCAACTGGCTGTGAGGTTGTACCATAAATGGTGGCATGGAGAAAGGAAACCAAGAGGCACAGATTGTACCAGGCTCCACTAAACTCTCCAGCAAGTGTGCACTAGGACACCAGCACCGCTCCTAAAACATACAGCACATTTTACACCTGAGGAGTTGGGAGTTTGACAGTTTTACACCTTTGGAAGCAGCCACTGATGGAGAGCTCAGGAGTGATCTGCAGGAGCAGGAGCTGAGGCCCGGAGCTGACACAGTTTCCTAATTAAGCTGAAAGCAACACAGTGGAGATACCTTTTCTCTCTGAGACCCACTCTCACAGCTTTGCCAGGTTATTTTGACATGTTTTTTCAACCCTGAGGGTTTCAACTTCACTTGTAACAAGGTCTTTTATCTTAGGCACATTGTTGATTTTCCCTGCAGACTCTTGCCAAAAAAAAAAAAAAAAAAAAAAAAAAAAAAAGGAAAAAAAAATTGGGGGAAGAAAGAAAAAAGGGGAAAGAAAGAAAGAAAGAAAAAAAGAGTTGATTTCCAGACACTTGAGAATACTGAAAACGTTCGGGTGCTGAAGTCAATGCAAAATTATCAGCTGATAAGTGGGAGGTTAAAAATCTCAAGGTAGTGAGACAATGATTTGAAGAGGCCTTCTCCCTTCCGATTACTACAAAGAAAGGATGACATTAGAGTGAACCTTGTTAAGATGTAATATTTCCAACAGAGAAAAATAGATGCTAATGCTAGTGTCAAACTAAAGATCTGAAAGGGACTAATTACTTTTTCTGCCAGGAAGAACTTTTCATTTTGTCACTGCTTCAATACTGGAGCAATCCTATTAATCTCAAACGTCTGAATTCTAGTTCCTCTGCTTAATTTCTGCTGGGAATTGACGGAAACAGCAAAAAAAGACATGCCAGAACTTACAGTAACTGGATTTGATGTCCTTAAATCAGAAGATTGCATCAAAACATACCAGTTTTGATGTTTTATAATTAATTTTTTTAAGGAGTGTGCAGCTAGAAGAAAGTAAGCAACCAGTGAGCGGGTTGTGTCCTTGTGGGTGCTTGTTTGACCATGAGCTGCTGGAATGGGGAGTGAGGGATCCCATGCTCCTGCATGAGGTGGGGGGGGACATGCACAAGGCTGAAAATGGGAGCTCAGGAGAAGGCTGGCTCTGTTTGCTAGTGGGAAAGGTCTTTCTCCTCTAGTCTCACTGTTATTAGCTCATGAGAGGGGGAATATGCTCTTCCTCCAGCTTTCATACTGCTTCTCTAGACATTTCTACTTTGTTCTAGCTCCCAAACGGAAGGAAATCACATCAGGTACCATGCTTGAGCAACTCAACCTGCTAGCTCAAAAGCTCCAAGAAAAGTAAGTGCTGAGGTTGTTTGAGAGAGAGCATCAAGAGAAAGCATCCTCTTGTGTTTCAAGAGAAAGCATCTGCTGGAAACAAGGGGGATGAGCACGTCTGCACAGCTACAGCAGCTCTACAGCATCCCTGTGATCTTCCCTTACTCAATGTTTACTCTGCTTGAGTGCTTCTTTAAGGTAGTGTGCATCTTCCCTGTCTCTGTTGCAAAAAACAAGAGAAGCTGGATGAACAGTTTTCAGACAACTTGCTCCCTTGCAAGAACTATTGTCAGACTATTCAAGACTGGCAATGAGGAAATAAATTTAATTGTTGAGAGCTGGGAGGAGGCATATTAAACAACATTATACACTTCCACAATAAAGTGGGAGTTTTGGCATCCTTCTTGAGGAGCATGAAGATGCCACTTATGTGATGCTGTAAAGATGCAAGAGCCAAATCACGCTGAAAATACCATGCTGGAAGGGACCTCAGGAAATAATGTGACTTGGCCCTTCCATGGAGCAGGGTTAGCCAGAGCACCACTGGGTTTTCAGGGCCAGTTTCCCTTGGGATGAGTGGCCCTGCTGCTTGCCTGCAAGCAGTGACCAGGCACCACAGCACTAAGAGGAAAATGAAAAAAATCCTGCTCGAAGAATACTGGCATGGTTTAAAGTCCCACCAAAGTCAGAATTCTGGTAAGGGGGAAGAAAACCAGAACTGTCTGACATCTCTGCCCTCTTTCAGGGAATCCTGGAAAGATTCACTGCTCTGAGAAAGCTTGAAAGCTGAAGAACCAGAGGCTGCTCCAAATACAGGTCACCAGCAGGACTCCTCTCTCAACCATACACAGACCCTTTTTCTTTGGTGTAGTCCCAGATGCAGTATATAAAAGAGCAATACTTTTTAGCAACTAGGGAAGGAAACATTTTAAAATAAAACCAACAAAAAAACCCCTAAACAAACAAACAAAAAAACCACAAAATACCTGATGCTAAGTATTTCCTATTTATGAAGACATTAACAGAGATCTCAGAGGCTGTAAGGGGAACAGAGATTACATTGGGTCCCCGTCAGCACCAGGAGATGAGGCTTTCTCCTCAGCTTGGTTATGTTTAGTACATGAAGGGTCAGGAAAATGCAAGTTATTGGAAGAATTTAGCTTTGCCTGGGTGACACTGATTTGAGGAAACAGCCTACAGGTGAAGGTGTAGAAATTTCTACATGATCAGAGGTGCTCTGGTTCTTTCCAAACAAATTGGCTACATTCACACACACTTGTAAATAACTTTAATAAAAATTAGCAACAATTTTACAAACCAGTTTCAGGGAAAACACATTTTTCTGAAAAGAAACTATGGTATCATCATGTCATGGCTTAACACAACAGTAATACACAGAGAAAAGAGCTATTACATGCACCTAAAGTATAATTTTTGAAACAACTGTATCTTCCCTCCTACCCCCCCCCCCTTGAATAATGTCCACTACGTGCCTGGTTAAAAAACAATAGCTGGGTTATGAAATAATGGAAATTTTATCCATGAAAATGCCACCCTCACATTAAAATCATTACAGCTGCAATAATGTGCTGCCTGCAAATTTCTCAGGTATAAATCTATCAGTAAGTAAGGACCATTTTACAGGGGTCCTAACCTCAGGGGAACATCTCATTAAACAGTTGCTTAGAATGTGCTAGACACTATCAAACAAAAAAAGAGAAGATCAAATTAAGCTGCACTGTAAAAATTAAACCGAGGGAAAAAACAAATCCTAGGTTTTGCTTTTTTTTAACCTACTTTTGCATTTTACACTCAAAGTTAAATCTCCAAGGACAGACATCTGTAGTGTTTGCTCCTTGCTGTTGTGCCACACTCTCTGTCACAGTTGGAGGTCCCAGGGCAGAGCTGCATGGCAGGGAGAGACATGAGCTCCCCATACCTGGCTGCTGAGTGGCACAGGAGCTGGACATACCCTTGGGGCACTCGCAGGATGGGAAGAGGATGCAGCTCCATGTTATTCACTTTTGAATAGCTGTTTTAGTCAAGGATTCAAACTCTCAGTTTTCTCCACATTACCTGTCTCTGGCTGTTCAGGAACCGCATTTTTAATCCCGGGTTTTTTCCAATTCTTCCTCTCATGCTCAGGCAGAAGCACTGGCAAGGGACAGACAGGGTGGATACCACTGTGGGGACCAGTAAGATACTTGTCCAGTGGTCACAAGTCTCACAGAGTGGTATTGAGTGTGGGCAGAAGATGGTTGATGAATACCAGTGAACCCCATCCACAGAGGGGAGCAGGGGGGAAAGCTACAGGATCATTTTGAAGTGTGACTCAGACTGGGTAACATATACAGGGTATGCAAAAACTTCTTCACACCTGAATAGGTTGGGGAAGAGCCTGCATTTAGCCCTATTCACATTTGCTGAATTCCCCAAGCTATAAAGGAACCAGGGTAATGGCATTCTTAGAAACCCCCCTCAGCAAACAGAAAATAAGTTTGGCTTAAGAAAACTAAACTCATTAATAAGGTGTGGAAGACATTTAAGTAGTATTTTTCTCCCCTGATTATATATTAATAATTCATTTATGCTCTCAGCACTTCTCAGATATCTATTGGCTCTAGTGAGCATCCACAGTGCCTAAGGGATGCCAACAAAACCCAAAAGCACATGCAGTGAATTTGCAGAGATAACAGTGTCTTGGGAAAATTGGCATGGATTTTTTTTTCCAATATACTGCTGTGATTGGGCCAAGTCCTTACTTCTCCCCCCGACCTGGTATCTGGACTTGCCCACACTCTGGATTTAAGCTTTCCTGGTAATGCAAAGCTGTACCTTACCATGAGCCTCAAGCTCAGCTCCCTCTCTGAGCCTGGCTGTCCCCAAGGCTTGACCAGAACTTTCTCACCTCCTTTTTGCACTTGTTATTTTAGCTGCTCTTCAGCAGCATCAGGCAGGATTCACTGCTAGCACTTATTAACAGGAACAGTTAACAGAAATGGCACAATTATAAGTTTCCAAACACTCATGAGGTGCTTTGACAGCTAGCTAAAAAAGTTGCAAATACCTCCTACCAGTAAATCCCAGTATACATATCTATTGCCCACACATACATCCCCAGCTTACCTCAAAGCAAGCTGTGCCTAGACCCCATGTGTATTTCTGATCTGGTTTTCTTTATTATATATTTTTTCCTCTTCTATGAGATGCTGTAAGTATCTTCCTCTTTTCCTTTTATCAGTAAAGTGTTTGAAAATAGTTCTACTATGAAATACTCAGGAAAACAGGCAAGCTTCACATTTTTAGCACGCACTTCTTTTTAGCAGCTTGGTGTATATGTTAAATCCGAAGTCAGAGCTAATAAACAACAGTTATGGAAAACCAGTATTTTGACAGGAAATACTGTATCACTTTCAAAGAGACAATTGGACTGCACCAAGTCATTAAAAAGTGTCAATTGCCATTTAATATGAATAGGTTTTAGAGCAAATTTGGCATCATCACCGTTAATGGAAGATTTCTACTTTCACAGACACTTCTGTGGTTACTAAAGAGAGAAAGTGCATTTGCCTCAAACTCTTCAGGGCACAGACTGTCACAGCCAACAGGTTAAATGCAGGGCTTGTTTTCCTTCTTGAACAATGACAGGAAAAACTGCGTGCAGAAATTTCCCTAATTTCTGGTTCCCAACTTCTCCACAAGTGGAAACACTAAGGACTGTAGCCCCTGCCCTGAAGCTGCAGATGCAGCCCTTCAGACCCTCCAGACCCCACCAAGGCTCAGCCAGGCAGTGAAGCCCAGGCAAGGGAGATCTTCTGACAACAGGTTCCAAGCATAAATTGTAAAGCTTTTGAGTAACAACTACTCCTTGTGCTAAAATAAGAATTTCCTATGGCTTCTTTAATACTAAAAAAAAAAAAAAAGTTTGTTTTGTTCTCCTCTGTAAGAGGAAGGCTTCTTCTTTTGTGTCTATGCATTACCTGACACAACTAGAAAACATCCACAAAAGGAGACCATGGGCTTCCTAATAGCAAAAGGTTTAAATAGCTGAGACCTACCCCTTCCCTCTTCTCCATGTCTGATGGATTAGCTTTTTTAAGGACCCATGGGAGGAACTAAAACCTGGATATGATAATTGCTATTCTTTAGAGGAATGCTATGTGTTTTAATATCCCTGAAAGCCCTCCTAAGGCTCAGCAAGCAGCCCAGAGAAAGAGCAATTGTAAGCCCTCAGGTGAGTGCTCTGTTTACACCAGCCCCTACTGTGTAATTGCCAAACTATTCAGGATTTTCAGTCCAGGAAACAAAATCAGGGATGATCTGGGCTTTTAATTTGGGAAGATCATGTCCAGCACAATATGATTTTTAGCCATCTCTTACAGTGTGAGATTGACACTAATACTGCAAAGGAGCTTTATCAAAAATTCACAGCTCTGTGAGACCACTTGGCTACTCTGTGCTAGCCTTTGAAACACAACAACACCCACAAAGTCACCAAGGTCAGCAAAAAGAGAAAGCTGGATACCTGACTTTCCCAACTCAAGGAAATGTGAATTGTACCAACAACCATCTGAGCTGACAGGTGTGACAACCAGACATGTCAAACAGTGCTGGGTGTGTGGATGCACCCACCTGGACCATTTCACCCTGGTCAGAGTAGGCACATGCTGCTCCAAGCCTCAAAAGTTTAGAGGAATCAGTTGGAAACCAGCAAATAAAGAAAAAAAGGACACGTGCCTGCTTGTGCAAACCATTTCAGACCTCACCCTTAGCTTCCAGATTGGGAGCTAACTACTGCACTATTTCAGCAGTTTGAGAAGCCCTTTGTTTTGTTATTTCAGGGCTATAATGAAATGCTTCAGTAAGTGGATCAAAATGAAGTTACTTGGTGTATGAGTGTAGGAGTCACACCCGAGTATTACCATCACCTGCTTCCAGGGTCGGGTCTTGCAGGGCAGCACCTTTGGTTTTGCTCCTTTGGATTTTTTGGGATGTGGAGTGAAGACACAGCAGAGACGGAGTTTCGCTAAGCTCCAACTCTTTCCCGTCATGTGAAGATGTAGGAGAAATGCTGCTAACTCAAAGGCATTGCTGCAAGAACACAGCAGTGCTGCTGGGAAGCTGTCCATTAGAAAATTAAGATATTACCTAATTTGACTGGCAGTCATTGCATGTTTACAAGTCAAGAAGGCATAGTTACAGGTCATCTGTCTAGGAAATTCTAGAAGAAAACGGAAAGTTTTTCATCAACAAAATAATTGAAGGTACAAAACATTCAATTCTGTGAAACAGAGTAGTGGAACTACCCTGGCAATTTACATGTGAGCTCCAAGTCAGTGCTTTCAGGCAGGCAATAATTCCACATAAGCATCCCCAATGAAACAGGATCATAAATCTCTTTCTGAATGGTATTCCAATTTATGAGCTTGGCTTCAAATTCCTCTCCTACAGGAAAGACATGAGGAGACAGAAGCAGCAAAGGACCCCACCCACAGAGCACAGTTCAAAACTGTATTTTGCCATGTAGACTTCCATTTGCATGCTCCTATGATAGTTTGAAATGGGTATTCAAGGGGGTATAAGAAACGAGTATTTAAAAAAAAAAAAGAGAGAGAGAGAAACAGCAGGGGCAGGTAGAAATTCCTCTCTGGGGTAGCAAATAGTCTGACCTGCTTAATAATGAAAAAACAAAACAAACCAACCAACCAAACAAACAAAAAAACCAGACCCAATACACCTTAATGGGGAAACCTATCTAACTTAGCCTGTGGGGAGGGATAAGTTAATCTTTAAATTAATGTGTAGGTTTATAAAAATCTTTTTTTCTTTTGCTACTTGTGTTACAAATAGGAAACAAAACCTCCTTTCCAAACAGATTAAAAAGGGTGGATCTGGAGCTGTTCAGTGTATTTGAGCTCTGGACTGAAAGCAGAAAATGGTGAAATGTTCACAGCACAGGTATCTGCAAAAACACCCATAGGAAGGAAGAGAGTGCATGAAGGGATGGGAGAGAGCCAAGGGCTCAGGTAGCCCATGCATGGGCTGGGGTTGTCCCACCTGGGGCACCAGGTGAGCACCACTCCTCTCCTTTAAAAGGTCCTACTGAAGATCATGTCACTTTATCTGAGATGCAAGTTCAGGAGGGGGATCTTTCCTGGCCTTCCATGACTTACGGCTCTTAAATCAGCAAAAATTGGTAAATCAACCAGCAATATAATTAGAAGTTGTCAGCATGACATCCCTTTAGGACATCCAAACCTGGAAAGTCTTGCAGGCAAAAAAAGATAATTCTGCATGGGTGATGCTGGAGGTCTTGGTGCAGCTTGCTACCTTCCATGCTGCAGCTGTGATGCTTGGCCAGAAGCACGAAGGATGTGGGCTTCCAGTGGTAGCAACTGAGTGGCAGTGCTGGGAACTAATGATATGTTTCCATTTCCCAGCTTTTCAATCACATTCCAAGACCCATTGATACTATACTACTGTGGCTTTTCAGAAGTATTGCAGAGACTGAATTCAGGTGCTACTAAAAAACCCCTTCATTTTTAGGATCCCAGACGGGCCCCTGGGAGGGCAGCCCAAGAAGCTTCCAGATGGGCAAAAGGATCCAGGCAGCAAAAGGGATCAGAGGGAGAAGTGGCATTCAGAAAGCCCCAGGGAGCCACAACCTTTGTGACTCCCATGTGGAAGCCTAAGCCTTGTCCTTAAGATGGTCTTAATTTTTGTGTTTTGCCTTCTTGTCCCCATTCTGGATGTGAAAGAGCACACCAAGAATGGAGCAGTTAGGTGGTGGGGCTGATCTATGTGCTTCTTGTGCTGATCTATGTGTTTCTAAATAATTTACAGCCCCCAAACATTCTGCTCAATCTGACTTTGCTGCCCTTGGGACTAAGGAAAAATATCTCTGTGTAGCAGGAGCTCCTTGCTGCTGCAAAAGCACCTGTGCCAAGTCCTACCCAAGCCCAGGATGTCTTACAAGAGCCAGTGACTTTTCCAGAGGTAGTTCCTTGCTCAGATGGGAGCACCTACATCATCTGTAGGTGACTGAGCCTTCAGAAACTCTCAGCACTCCAGAGACAGGGCTGCACTGGAGCTCGAGCCCATGCTGGCTGGATGGGGAGCAGGTAACTCCCTTCCTCTTGGAGCAGGCTTTTGTAGCTCTGAAAACTCCATTAGCACGCCATGCTTCAGTTTAGTATTCAGTTAGTATTCATTTAGTATTTAGTATGATTAACCTCCCTTGGACCATATTTTTAAGCCCTTCCCCATGCCCTCACCAGGTAGCTGACACACTGAGTGGCCATGTCCCCTGTGGCAGTCTTCCACCCAAGACCTCACTGATGCTAGGCTGAAGGACCAGATCCCTCCACGTGTTTTGTAGAGTGCAGTCCTCCTTGTGCAGCCCTGTGAGATGCCTGCCTTTCTTTCAGTACTGCTTTTATTCTGTGGAAGTGCTACCAGGCGAGCAGCTTCCCGTCCTGTATTTTTGCAGCAGACTACTCCCAGCTCGAAGTGATGTTTCCTCCCTGATCTTCCTGAGCCTGATTCTGTATATCCCACCTCCAGTCCAACTCAATTACATTTAAATTCTAACCTCATTTGCACCTGCTGAAATTCCTACCACAATGTCCTCCACAGACCCCATATTTGCTACTGCCAGAACTGTCAAGAGCCCTGAATTAACTGTGTAAAAAGGTCCAGAAGGGCTAATCCACCAGTTGTTTGCAGAAATAAAGCCTTGGGCAGGTGGATCAACTTTACACAGGTCAAATCTGTTGAATTTATGAGGGCTGCTCATAAGCAGCCGTATTTACATACTTGAGTGTGTGGAGAATAGGTGCTGGCCTTTTTAATATGCTGGTCTCTTTATCAAGGAAAACCAGCATGATATTTTAAGTCAAGTTATGCCAGGGATTAGTTTGACAGACTTGATGTATTTAGATGGAGATGCGTTTGGACTGGTGACCTTTTTCTTTATCATGGAGTCTTCCCAGTGTTTGACCAATGACTCTTCAAATAGGTTCAAACTGATTTTCTCACTCTTTGCATCAAGATCTTTTTCTCCCTTTTTAATATACAAGCCTACTCCCTTTGTATCCCAGAGGAGATCCTCACATCTTAAATACATCACTCTTACAGTGAGGTTACGTTAAATCCAAATCCCCTCAGTCAGAAGAGGTGCTATTCTCAGGTTCCCTTTCTACATACTCATGCAATTACCAGCAAGGGGCACCCAGATTTCAGCAAAAATACTGAGATTAGAGGAACAGGGGGTTTAAAGCTCATTCTGACTGCCTTCAGGTAGACACTTGATGAAGCTTGATGAAGAAAAAAACAACAAAGCTTTAAGACACATAATCAATTGCAATAGGGGTAAGCTCAGAGCTGTGAAACCAAAGCTGCCTCTGCCTGAAGGCTCCTGAAGTTGTTAAATAACAATACAAGCAAAAACGCACCTTTGCTTTTTTTTAGAGCTCTTAAGGCAGATGTGCTCATCTGCTTCCTGTGAAAAAAGGGAAAATACCTGAGGACACAGATGGTTTCCCCCATGCACAGGACTTTGTCAGCAAAGAAAAACAGGGAAGAGTTAAATACTATTTTCTCTCATTTTCAAAGGAATCAATGAGTTCCTCAGAGAAGAACCAAGCTATTTAGAGATAAATGCTACTCTTTAGACATCTAATTATATAATATTCTCTTTTTTTATGCCAGAAAGTGATCTGGTTACTAATAATCATCTATTTATCTAGTGACTGACAGTCATCTATGCTTTTGGTGCTTGTAAATGAATTGCAGATCATAGTTTTACCAAGTGAAAGATTATGTGTTTGTTTGTGTGTTTATTTTAAATTGGGTAGATCATGTAAAAGCTGCCCACTGAAGTCCCGAACTTGGAGAGATGACCAAGATGCCAAGGTAGGCTAAAACCAGCCCATGATCATGTAGGTCTACAGGCTCTCATGAGGTTGTGATCTGCATTTCAAGACAGAGTCAGGAACAGTTTGCTCTATGCTTACAGACCACCTAAAGATCACAGGAAAAAAAGCCAAAGGACTTGGGATTTCCTAGTTCTTGTGCTAGGAAGCTGACAATGTTGTTCAGTCCATGATTTCCCTGATTTGGTCTGCCTGAACATTTGAATGAGCATGATTCACATGACTGAATGCTCCTCAGAGCATCTTCCAAACTCTGGTTTGGAAAAGCACAGCAAAGCCCATGCTTGCCTTCAGCCTTGCCCTCAGCTGCTGAGTAATTCCACTGAAGCTCATGGTTCCTAAGCCCTCACTTAAATTAAACAAGCACCTCACTGGGTGGAAGCTATACTTAGATATTTCTCTATGGGAGTAAGGTGCAGCTTCTGTAGTGTTTATTTAGTTCATATTTAGTGTTGGTGGTTTTTTTTAACTTAGAAGCCCAGCTTTTTTAATGTATGATTGCATACCAATTCCATCTTTGTTCTTTTAAAATGGAAAATCTCAGAAGTGTTTCATTAAGGTTCCCAAACCCCAGGAAACATATAAATGCTGACGAAATTCCCTATGCTTAAACTAGCTCATTATTTAGAGAGACTGTGGACTTGTGACTTTGAGCATAAGGCTGGTGATAAACAATAAAATTTACTATCTTTGTTCTTTGTTTCAGCATTTCTCTCTGTTCCACCATCTTCACCATTCAAGGAGCCCCCAATCTGTGATCAAGGAAACGTCTCTATTCCACCTGATGCACATTTTGTCTTACAAGGACTACGAGGCAAAGAGTCCAACAGCTGTATTTCGTTCCCTTGGAGGTCCAGTCCTAAAGTGTGGAGCACAGTCTACCTTGTACAGTGCCTTGTGCCCTGTACACCTTGTGCACCACAGAGCCATCAGTCCCCATCCAGCCGCAGAATTTCAGAGGGCAGAGACCTGCCCTTTCTACCCACCGAAAGAAAGGACGAGGGACTTCAGAGACGACCTCAGAGCATCGCGAGTAGCGAGCGGGAATGCCCCGACAGCCCGGCAGAGCCCCGTCGCTGCCCAGGAGCACAGAGGCGCCGGGTTCCGCGGGGAAGCCCCGTTCGGAGGGAGGGATGGATGGATACACGCCGCCCACCTTCACCCCCGGCTTCCCACCGCCACCACCACCCCAGCCGCCCCGCGGGGACCCCTCCGGGACGCCGACGGGAAACGTCTGAAGCTCACGAAGGAAAACTCGCAGAGTAACTATACCGGCGGCCGCCTGCCCAACGCGCCGGAGCGGGATTTCCCCCGCAGCCCGTCCCCTCGGGGCAGCAGCGGGAGATGACAGCCGAGGCGCTTCGCACTCTCCCGCGGCTCCCGGGGACCCCCGCACGGTCCCCTCCTTCCTCCTGCCGCCCCAGCCCAGGCACTCACCTGGTCTCCGGTGCCTGTAGCTCCTGTTGTCCCCTGTGGAGGAGGAGGGGGGGGGAGGCGGAGGGGCACTGCCCGTTCCTCCCCTCCCCCCCCCTCCTCCTCC
>JAAWXA010000001.1:64082998-64217261 GCA_038090715.1 Florisuga fusca
TCCCAGCCGCGCCCACCAGGGGGCGCCACCGGACACCGCGGCTCCGGGCGGGGCGCCGGGACTGGAGCGGGTTCAGGTGCTGGTCCAGGTCCCGGTCCAGGTGCCGGTGCTGGCCCTGGCGCTGACCCGCAGCTCCTGTGCTCTGCTGTTGCTGGTGCTCAGGCACTCCCCTCACTCCGGGGGTGCGAGGGGGGCTGGAGCCGTGCGGGAGGGGCAAACCTTCTCCTGCCGGGCCAGGAGGCGACCCGCTGCCGGGCGGACCTCAGGTTCTCCCCATCTGGCGAGTAGGTGTGTCCGCGGGCATTAGCTCTTTCCGAGGGCTGGTGCCTGCTGTTCTCGGCTCCTGGGACTCTCCAGGAACCGGGAGAGCCTGCCTGGAGCTCGCCATCTCCTCGGAGCCCGTCCCTAAGCACCCCGTGCTGACCGGTGCTGGACCGGGCCGGGCTGCGGTGGGAGCCATGTGGGCTTGCGGGCTTGTTTTGTGATTGTAACCTTTCATTCACCCTGGCTTAAGACTCAGGTGTGCAAGTCACTCAGTTTTGCTTTGTATACCTTGTCCAGAGCGAGGTACACCCTGTAGAAGTATCACACGGAGTTTAGATTTTCCCTCTGAGAATGACATCATTTCTATTAGCAATATCTGCTCAGTCAAACGCTGTTTTGATGCTATGTTTTCTCCCAAAATAGATAGGATGGGAGCTTCCCCACCTATGAAACAATTTGGATAAAAATGCCACAGGAGACTCCTAAAAGGCTTCTGATTTTCTGAGGAAGGATGAATGCATGAGATACAACAAAAACAAGAAGACTGGAAGTAAAAGAACCTCTGCTTTGTTTAAGGAAGTTTAATCACAAATAATATTATTTTGCACAGCTTTAGAAATTTTTGCTTTAACGTGGACTGTTTCTGGTTTAAAGATCCCTTCACTAACTCTCTGTTCCTGTCTCTCCTGTTTTACTGGAGAAGCAGAGAAAAGGAAGAGCCGTGCTGTCCTGGTGCTTTCTGGTGAAATGTGTCCAAGAGTGCTGGAGGGCTCCATGGTCTCAAATAAAAGTGGGAGATGGCACAGACCAAGAAAAGCAAAAATCCTTGGATGTCATTCATGTGGTAATACCTTCCTCAGACTGCTGAACCACAGAGGAATGAGATTCCCTGGCATTTTTCTATAGTCATTGGTGCTGAAGAGAATTTCTTTCTCGGACTTTATATATTGTTTCTGGTATCTCTTATTTTTATTTGTGGATTAGAGGAGATGATGTGGCTGCTATGTGTTTATATAGTGTCAGCCATAACAGAACCATAATCTTCAGTGGGTCATCATGGTCTAGCAAATGAAAACATTAAGATGTAGTATTTACTTAGACATGTGCACAACTGAATAAAACAACTTCCTACCTAATTCCACTCTGGCATTTGTCCCAGGCAGTGACTGTGCATCTCATCCATCCTCCCCTTACACACTGCAGCAACAGGTAAACTTCTAGGAGCAGGAGGCGACTGCAATCATGGATCACATTTACATGGATAGCCCTCCATCCAGGGCACCTGATAATGAAAATAGACATTTGAAAAATAAAATATTATGCAAATAGTAAGCATGCTAGGAGGGATTTAAACTAAGTCAATGAGCTCTAAATGAAAGGCACAAACATCAGTCACTCACAGCTGAATGAATACAAGCTGAATAGGAGCTGGGTGGATTGACAGCCCAGAAAGCTTCACATTAAGTCAATTAAATCCCATTATTCTTTAGATTTTTTAATAATTAAATTAATTTCATGTGACTTTCGAAAACTGTTCTTGTGACAGGCTACAGAGGTAAGATTAGTCAGTAATTATGGCACCAGGCTGGTGCTTAAAAGAGGAGGGTCAGATTTTGAGATCTGCCCAGCTCTGTATGGTGATAAAAGGACTCTTCATTCCCACAGGTTGTGTTGAGAACTAGTACTCAGCTTGCATGATGGGAAGGTGTCACAATAAGTGGACCATCTCTTTGAGTATCTCACCAATGCTCCTCAGACCTGGTTCATAATTTTCAAGGTGTAATTGTAGGTGGATGGTGGAGAATGGGTTGAGTTGCTTCCTTTCAGATAGCCACGTATGTCTTGCTATGAAAAGGAACCCACCTTTCAGACAAGAAGATTTCATATACATTTAGCTATGTGTGCATGTGTTCCCTCCATCAGCCACACTTCCATCATGGCAGAACTGTAGATACAAGAGGAAAGGCAGAGTGATGCCATCCTGCTGTGGGCTTCCTTCGGTTCTGGATCATTCAGATGTGTCTGGTCATACTGAGCTGGAAAAATCTAGCAGAGAATAGCTGGCTGGTTGTTAACTGCACACGTTTGTGGTTTGTTTTCTTCTCTTTCTTTAATGTATCGCCTTCCTCCTTCCCCAGTGCTTTCTTTGCGTTCAAGTTGCTGCTTCTTTCCTAGGAAGTCATTGGATATGTCACCAGGTATGTCCCTGCAGAGCTAGAAGAAGCCAGCAGTGTGGCTGTCAGCAGTCTGTTCTGTAAACTCCTCCCTTCCCTCTACAGGGCTGACTGTGGGATTTATCTGCCTTTATCTTTTGATATTGTAAGATTAATAATCTGAGTGCAAGCTCATCAGCTAAGGCTCTCTTTATAGTTAACAGGCAGAAACAGATACCTTCAGAAGGCAACTCACCTCATCCATCTTAGGCATCTATGTGAAGATGAAATGAGTTGCCTTTTGGAGGTGTTCATTTCTCTCCACTGAGTCTGAAGGGAGCCCAGCTTAGATTGAGATTGTTAACTTTTAGATATGTACAGTAAGGTGAGATGAATCCCACTTCTTTTGAGTAATTCCGGGAGTCATGACCTAGTAGAGATTGAGAACTTCTTGAAGTTTTTTCTGCATATCCTTTGAAATCCTACCTAGGGGCAAATCTGAACAGGCAAATAGAAGCAGTGCAGATCAGTCAGGCTAATCCCAGTGCAGCAGGATGATGCTAAACTAGGAAGGGGAAAAGAAGGGTTCATACAGGTTCCAGATGTACCATTTTGCTACAGGCCGCTCCCACCACCATATGCATCTCTACCCCATGGCTGGGTACTCAGAAACCAGTTTTGTTCTTACCTACACTGAAAGAGGTTCTTCTTCAGCAGTAGAGTGACTCGAAACTCAGTTTAAGGGCTCTTGCATCTCTCTCCAAAGCACCTTGTGCTGGTGACAATGAGATGCTGTATGAGGCACTCAACTTCTCTCACAGCTGCCTTTTTCCTGAGTTCTGAATGCTACCCTGTTATCTTCCTGAGGTTATAATCCTTTTTTTGCCTTCTATGGAAATGTGATCTACTGAGCTGTCAGTGCCCAGTAATCTACTTCTCATCAATTACTCCTCATAAGCAAATTAACAAAGCAACATCTTCATTTTATTTGGATTAACCTCTGCAGTTAAGAGTTGACAGATGATACCAAAAATACTAACATAAATACTACGTATTTTTGTGTTTGAGCTTCTCAGAAATACTCTCAGGCTCATGTTTACCATAGGTGGCGTCTGGTCATATATAATTCTAGGATTCTGAAGCATAAGCAGATGCTACCTCTGCTGGGAAAAGCAGAACTACCCTTTTTAAAAATAGCATCCTAGTAAAAGCTGTTGAAATTCAAAACTTGGCAGGTGTGTATTCCTTTGCAATTGGTCATTATTTTGCTGTTGTTCTGTGGTCCCTGCTTGTCTATGTGTCAGTGCTGCAGGCTCGGATGCCTCACAGATGCAATGTGCTGCCCTGTGCCATCAGCATTGTCTTGCTTCAAACACAGCAACTACAGTGTCAGCTCAGAAGCAAAGGTCTGGCCAGGAGCACTGCCCAGCAAGCAGAGCCCTAACACAATCTGTTCTAACAGGCAAAGTGTTAATGCCTGTGACATGGTGTGGGCACTGAGCCTTCTGGCTCTGCTACACTGGGGCAAAGCCTGTTTGTGACTTGTTTATTCATACAGTGGTCAAAATAATTATGTATAAGCTTATGTGTCTACCCTACTCTGGCTATTTTCTTTCCACCTCTATCAGTGGCGCTGGTAAATCCTCAGCAAATGTCAGCCTCTCTCCATCATTTTCTCTTTGTTATTTTGCAGTCTCGTTTGTCTTGTAGCATCCCCCCAACCTCAGCAGCTCATTTTTGTGCAGGCGTTTCATTTACTGCCCACGGTTTGTATGTGATTTGCTTTGGTTAATGTTTTAGCAAAGTCATAATATAATCTATCCTGATCAATGCTCTGCCAAGGCTGACATTTGTCTCATTTTTTTTTACTTGGTCACAATCAACCGGGTCATATTGTGCAATACAGCATACAAGCTTCCACTCCCTCAAATTGCAGCTGCTGAGATGTGGTTTCTACAAGGTGAATGTTGTTTAACTGGACCTTAGTAAAGTCTATCACACTCTTTCTCACAGTATTCTTCTGGAGAAACTGGCTATATATGGCCTAGAATTTTGTACTCTTCACTGGGTACAAAACTGGCTAGACCAGTTGTGGTGACTGGAGTTAAATCCAGATGGAGGCTGGCCACCAGTGGTGTTCCACAGAGCTCAGTGTTGGGGCCAGTTCTGTTTGGTAGATTTATCAATGGTCTGGATGAGGGGATTGAGTGCACCTTCAATCAGTTTGCAAATGACACCAAGTTGGGCAGGAATGTTGATCTGCCTGAGGGTATGACCTGGACAGGCTGGATCAATGGGCCGAGGCCAATTGCAGTCAGTACATCTCAGCACACTCAGATTTCTCTGCTAAACCAGGAATGTGATGAAATATTCAGTGTAGTCCATGCCTTATAGTGACCAGATATTTTTTTCCCTGCTTTTATTTTTCTGCAATTTAGTGCTATTCTGACAAATTACAAAGAAATACTTGTGGATGCCGTTCATATTGCTAGATAAGGAAAAGCCAAAACTGTATCTTTAAAACTGGAAAGTCTTTATCTTCTCAGCTTAATAAAAAAACCAGTTGTGGAGACATTGAGCGAATAATTGTGTTCTGTTACGATTCAAAATTATATAGAAAAGAAAAGATGAGGCTGAAGTGGTGAAAAACAAACTCATTTTCACACTGAGCACTCAAAGCCATGCACGTCTGAAGTTGTTTGCAGGCAGTAACTATAGTTGATAAAATCCTCCCGAATAAAAGCATTCTGTAACTCCTTTTATTCCAAAGAACTACCCCAAACTTTGTCTCGATTTAGCTACACCTTGAAGCAGTTCTTTAATTATATCTGTTCCACCTATTGGGTTGTGTCTGTGATGACTGCAACTTTTAGGACGCGGCGTGCTCTGGCATTGCTGCTGTAACTTCAGTTGTTAGGTGGGTATGTTACAAGGTTCTTAGCCTGACTGTGATGGGCATGGATCACTGATTTGGAATCTTGTTTGAGAACACTGCCATTTCCAGTTTCAAATGGTTAAGTGGTGATATTGAGCTGGTGATAAATAGAGGTGGGGATACCATGATCCCCTTAACAGGGGCATATCTCAGCATGGGTTTAAAAGATGAAATGAAGATGAGTCTGTTTCACTTTGTCATTCAATATAATCACCTCTACTGGATTAAGTCTTTCGGTGAAGTTTTTAGTTGCAACCAAAGCCTGCTAAAACTAATAAAAAGAAGAAGAGAAATTTCAGGAGAAACTTCTTCACAGAAAGGGTTGTTAAGCACTGAAGCAGGCTCCCCAGGGAGGTGATTGAATTCCCATCCCTGAATGTGTTTAAAAATTGTCTGGATGTGGTGATTGAGGACATGGTTTAGTGGTGGGTCATCAGGAATAGGGTAATAGGATTAGGACAAGGCTGGACTCAATTATCTTGGAAGTCTTTTCCAGCCTGAGCAATTCTATGATTCTAATAAGAAAACTTGCCTGTGTTGTTGGATTGCATTCTTGGAGCAAGTTGTACAGAGGGCACCTCCAGTCAGACATCCTCTGTTTTATTCCTTTCTTTAACAAATGCTTAAGTAACCTTTTACATTACCTAGAACATAGTAAAGTTGCCAATTCACAATAAGAGGTTCACTAAATAGCAGGGTTTTATCACCAACAGTGGAAGATGCATTAGGATCTAACAATATGGAAAAATCTGTGGGCCGGTGAGGTATCCAGAGTTTTTGAGAACATGTTTTAGGACAATGGCTGCAAGAAACTAAGCAATTAAATCCTTCACATGCTTACAACTGTGTCTGGTCAGGTGAGTAATATCCCCAGCACTGGCTAAGGCAAGAAGCCACTTAAGTGCTTTTCCTCTTGACAGTACTGCCCTATTCAGCTGAGCTGACACACTCTGTAAACTTTCTGACCTGCTAGAGCTCAGCTTAGATACACCATTGTAAGGAATGGTGCTTTTAATGGGCGATGTGTCTCTCAAGTGTGCATGGCATATTTGCTCTATGTGTTATTTGTTGCTGATGTTTGCCTGATTATCTGCATGGGCTACCAGGTGCATCCCAGCTGTTGAAGGTGGCTGCTCAGTCGAAACGCTGACAAGTTGACAGCTTTGATTCCTTCTCATGGCTCTCATTTGATCACTCTGTTTTACTCTACTCCTCACTGTGGCTTGGGAAAACAGAGTGTGTTTATTAAAGGCAATGCTAACTCTAATGCTTTCCTTGTACACACTCAGAAAGAAGATATGGGTGATGGATCTGCCTCACTTGGGAAGGTGACCATGTCCTGGACCTACAGAAGCATCCGAATAGGGTTCCCCCTGGAATCAGAGATTGCTCAGAAACAACTTTATGTGCTACTGCATGTGCAGTTTATTTGGCAAATACTTTTACAAGCCATTACTAAGTCATACTGTCCAGTGGGATGCGTGTGCACTCACTGAGTATTCAGTACACCTCACAAGTGAGAGATACAACCCAGGCATCCTCATGACAAGAGGTGCTATGGGATTACACAGGGAGGAGCAGGTTTGTCTCCTTTATGACACCAACACAGGCTCAAATCAAATGAGATGGGTAGAATATTTCTGTATGTAATTCTGGAGATATTGCACACCCTGTCACTACCAAGCAGTGTTTTCTTCATCTAGTCTGTATTCCTTTTGGCTCATCACATTTGGCCTGTGTGGAAGCAGGTGGAGAATTCCCAGTGAGAGGGATAATATGAATCAAAACGAACTTGCCTGTGCAATCAGGCTAAACTGTTTTGAGAGAATTCAAGCACATTTGTTGTTGAGAAATTCCAGTTACCATTATCTTCCACCCAACTCAAGTTACCTGCATCTTCTGCATCATTTCATTGTTCTCTTCCCTCCAAGACCTCCCTCTGTCCTCAGTGGAAATCAACAATGACAGAATATTATTCTGTCACTATACACTCTGGCAGTGTAGCTAACTTGAAAATTACTGTATAGTGTCTGCTGCTTTTTTATTTCCTATATTACCATCTTTGCTTATCCCAATCTTTGGAAATCCTTTGGCAGCCCACTCCTACAGCGTCCAACATCCTTTCATTTAATTTTAATGCACACACTCCGGTGGAGAAAACCAGCAGAGGTTCTGTCTACTGAGAAGGGCTGTCAGTAAAGCAAAATTTGTTTGGTGCCTCTTTCACTAAAATGTTGTCCCGTACATTCTTTGGGAAAAGCACTGCTCAGACAAAGGTGAGCCACAGCCAAGAACCAAGGTGCTATTGAACACTATAAATGTCTTTGTCTCATCTTATCCCTCTAAAGGCCAAATGGAAGACTGACTAAGGCTGCTATGGTCCTGCAGCACATTTTCATAGTGGATCTAAATGCAGAGTGGCACAGCCTGACATGCCATTATTTTTAACAGTGCTGCTTCTGGAAGGAGCTGCTGATGTGAGTGCACATTCCAGCAGCAGGCAGAGGTATTAATGTGGAATCAGGGCAGCAAGTGCTGAAAATCATGTGGCTGAGAGAAAAGGCAGTGCCACTGGCAGGATACAGTACACAGAGTATGATTCAGTTACACTATATTTACAGTCCCACACCTTCTGTTTCAGTGGTGTGCAGCTGTGAAGAAGACAGAATAAATCTCTTCCTCTACCAGTGCCTCTATGGCACACCCAGTAGCTCATAAACGTATCACCTTCTTGACCAAAAAGAGAAAGGATGACCCTGTGTGTTTAGTTTTGTGCCACAGCCCAAAGCTGGTCCTGATGTGCATACTGCTGATGGAAGCTTTTGTCAGTGAAGGGAATGTGTTGGTTTTTTGGTTGGTTTTTGTTTGTTTTTATTTTGTTTTGGTTTGGTTTGGTTTTTTTGAGCAACAGTGTTTTTTGGAGTGTTTTCAAGAAGTGTTTTGGAGCAACCTCTTTTCTCCTCCTCACCTTAAGCTTTGCTGCATTGCCTCTCAGCAGGAAGACTGTTTTTTTTCCCTGGGAAAGAAGCTTTGCCCTTCTCCTGGGGCTGCAGGGACATCCTCACTTGGTCCTGGACAGAGAAGGGGCTGAGTGAACAGCACAAGGGACGCTGCTGGGCATGACATGAGAAATCACAGAACATGACAGATATTAGCACAGGCACTTGACAAAAGTCACAGATGGTGCCCCAAGGGATGGCTGGGTTTTGCAGGTGGTTGAGACTGAGTTGTGTGAGAAGTGGCTGAAACTCACAGGTAAGTGGAGGGCAGCACTGGGGACTTTTTGGGAGCACAGCCTTGCAAGACCCACAGCACCTCAATCACTGAACCAGTAACTGCATATAAAGCTGAGCTTGCCTCTGCAACCACATCAGAAATACCAGGTTTGGGCAAGGATGTTGTAAAGCTGGTATTGGTGGGGAGGTGGTAATTCAAGAAGAATATTCATCTGGGAGATGGAAGCCCTCCCCAGTCCTGGAAAATGTGTTGTACAGGCATGACCCAGAGAGGCAGAGAGCATCCTCAGAGCCCCCTGAGGGCCAGAAAGCCCCCAGCACTAGCAGCTTGCAATGACTTTATGATCAGCATGTGTGCTTCCCACTGCTGGACATCACAGGTCAGGGAGACAATACTGAGCCTTGGGAAGGATTTATTCCAGCCCTGCAGCAAAGAGGGACTTCGGTGAGCTCAGAAGCAAAGCTACAGGGGCTGCAAAGAATGTTTATCAATATGGTGATAGGCACTTTGTATATATAAATATAAATATATATATATATAAAGCTGGAAAGCTTCCTTTGGTCCCTCCTCCAAGGCCCCCAAGGTGCATTACCTCTGGCTTTGTGTGCTGTCTAGCTGCGTATAATGTGGAGCTGGCATGGAGGAAACACACCCCTGTGACCACCACCATAGCTCAGCTGAGCTCTTGGGGACCCACAGGAGAGTGGGAAGCCCCAGAAAGCATAGGAGATATATTCCTCTCTTCAGCAAAATGTGTAATAATATCCCAGAGCTTCCTAATTCTTTGGTGAACTACAACATCTTTACCTATGGAGTGGCCTAAGCATGTCAAATATTGCTGTAGGTACCAAGTCTGCAGTGATGACTGACTATAACAGGGCAATGTTAGCAAGTGAAATTATCTACCCTCACATCTAAATCATATTTCAAATATTTTCAGTACTTCACATTTTTCTTTATGCTCCTCTTTGCGTGCAGAGAGGCAGAAAGGTGGGGTGGGTGTTACTGTGTTGCAGGGCAGTTTTGTGCTCACAAGATTCAAGCAGAGCAGTGATTCATGTAGAAATTATACTTAATATAGATGAAAATGCAAAGATGGTAGTAGAGACCATACCCTGTGAGGGGCTAAGAGTAGTTTAGAAACAGGTCATCATATCCATGGCAACGTGGGAGGGATCTTTTAAAAAAAAGAGAGGAGTTCCTTGTCTAGCCATAATTTTTCTCATGAGCAGGTACAGCTCTTCAGGGGGATTGTTGAGCAGTGGCTAAAATGCTATTTTGGGAGGACCTCTGTAGGGCTGAGTCAGTCCTCAGGAAGCAGAAAGGTAGGAGAGCAGTACAAACCATGAGCAGCAATCAGCCCTGAGTTGCCTTGCTCCCACCTCGTCTGCATGCTGGAGTGGGAGAGGTCTCCCATTTCATCCAGATGCCCACCCAGGGATGAAGTTCAAGGACTGTGAAGTCAAAGGTGCAGATAAAGGGGAGTGGGTCCCTGGGAGGAGGGCAGGCATGTTGAGGAGGGAGGTAGTTGGGAGAACTGTAGAAAGCAATTGCCAACTGAGGAAGAGGAGCAGAACCGGGGAGGCACAAACCACAAATCCTCAAACTTCATGGGGAATGGAGAAACACTTCCACACGGACTGTTTTTCCATGTGGACAGGCCACATAAGGGGTTTCAGCACATGTTTAGTGAATACCTGTGTGAGTGCAGAGTGAGAAAACTGGAGCCTGCTCTTCATATCCCCTGAGGAATTTCCTTGTTTTAACTCACCTCCAAAATCAGCCACAACCAATTTGTTTACACAGTACAGTTAATGACACAAATCTCCCTACATTAATTGTACCTATAAAGATAAATAGGGGCACAAACCTTAGTAGCATTCATAGCTAGCTGCCTAGCAGAAGAGCTTAGCTTTAAAAGCTGTACCAAACAGTATTTCACAGATGCCCATGCAATAGTCTTCATGATCACCTCCTGTCCAGGAGTCTGGTCCACTTGATAATGTGTTTTTTTAATTTAACACTTCATTTTACTTAAAATTTTCTGTCCATTGCCAATGCAGCCCTTTCAGCTCCATGCTGCCAACCAAGTTCTCCTCTGCCGTATTCAAGATGAGCCTCTTGAAACCAGGAACTTGGCCAGAATTTAACCTTCATACATCAATACCTGACATGAATATGGCAAGCTGGCTCAAGCAGGAATAGCCAATTTCCAGCACTATTTACTTCCAATCACTCAGCTGACTGCCCCCAAGACAATGAATGCTGGTGTTATGTCAAACACTGTATCCAGCTATAGGAAGGGAGGTAGAGGTTCAGCAAAGCCACTACTTGAGGTTTCTGTTACTTGTCCATCTTTCGTGATCCTCTTCTCTTGGGTATGTGCATGACTGCTTGAGCATTCTCAGTAGCTCCCCCAAAATTGTGCTGACTCAGCTGCCACTGCAAGATTATACCAGCTGAGCACAGCAATGTTCAGGGCTGACAAGTCTGGGAGCAGTGCTAAAACCAACTTGAAGGCAGTAATGGAAGAGAATTTGTCCCACGGTGATTTACAGGGCACTTTCTAGAGTTACCTGTGCAGTAAAGCTTAGGGAATCCAAGACATATCCCAGTTGTCTCCCAGCATGTAGCACTGGAATGGGTAAGCATATGATGGTTGAGGATAATGAAGGGTTGGTGTCTGTATGACAATCAATATGGACAAGAGGGGACTGCTTTGTACTGGCAGTGTGTTACAGATGTATCCAGAATGAAAAAAATACCTTACAGCTTCTAGCAAGCTGGTAGAAGAAACCCAAACTTTGCTTTACTTGTTTATGACTTAAAGAATTGAGGTGTTGTTTGCTATTTCTGTTTCTAAAAGACACGGCTGGGAGAGATGCAGTGCCATGTGAGCTCCCACTTCCTTCTGCTGAAATGCTTTGCAGGATATACTCAAATTCTCTCTTGCAGTGGCAATGCTTACTCTTCACAACCGTGAGGCAGAACCAGAAATGAAAAATCATAATGGTCTTGTCTAAATGAGCAAGTGAGTAATGTTATAGTAAGTCTGAGAGTTCAGAAACGCAGAATTAGCTTTGGACCATATTCCTTATGCCTGAAAGGGATTCACACAGCTCAGTAGTCAAATTTGGTTTGCCTGTGGGGTTCTGTGCACACTGAACTTGTATTTAATCCCCTTCTGGTTCATCTGCAAGAAAAAGAAAGCATCTGTATTAACGCCTAGGTGAAATCTTAGGAACTGCCTTGGGTCCTCTGTTAGGTAGAGGTGTCCTGTGTGAGCCTGGGTAAGTCATGACATTGCTGCCTGCAAAGAAAGAAAACAGAGAGCAGATTGAAATGTTTTCATTCTGTCTGTACTGTCTGATGAAATGATAGGTTTTGTTAAAATTCCTAAGCTTTTTTAAAAAATAAATATGTTTTTTAAAAATCTTTAAAAATTTGCCCTTTAAATGAAAACTCTAAAGAACCTTTATGTCAAGATGTGTGAAAGGAAGAAAAGATTTTCTTTTTCCTGACCAGCCTGTCTTTACTCAACCTCCCTCTGCTGTGTCTCCTTGGACTTCACCTTAGCTCACCAGTGTTTCTGCACTGGGACAGCTAATCTGTCACCTCTCTTCCTCTCTCTCTGCACAAAGCTAAGCAGACACATGACGTGCAGTTTTGTTGCAAGGAGCTTTCCACCTGCAGCTGACTTTGTCACCTTGGCAGCCAGTAATTTTGTGCAGCAGGGATAGGGGTGCCCATCATCAGGCTTGTGCAAAACCCAGGTGTTCAGTTCATAAGTTCTGTAGCCTCTGCTCACAGGCACACTGAGGGCTGGGATGCTTTCCCAGAGGATCTGGCATAAGAGGGCTCATAAATAGTTTCAGCCTCTCATTACTGCTTGCACAAATTAAAATGGATACGTAGGTCAAGTATGTGAGTGGGCAAAAGGAGCAGAAGTGCCAGTGCCATAGGATTTTTTATTCCTTTGGAAGGTCACTTGGAGAGAGGTGTTTCCCCAGAAAGCACCTGTGGGGATTGTGATGAAGGAGAAAGGAGATGGAACTACAGAATTTCATAGAATCACAGAATCATAGAATTGTCTGGGTTGGAAGGGACCTCAGAGATCATCAAGTCCAAACCTTGACCCACTACCACTGAGTGCCACATCCAGTCTCTTTTTAAATATCTCCAGGGATGGAGAATCCACTACTTCCCAGGGTAGCCCATTCCGATGTCTGATCACCCTCTCCATAAAGAAATTCTTTCTAATATCCAACCTAAACCTCCCCCGGCACAACTTAAGACCATGCCCTCTTGTCTTGCTGGTAGTTGCCTGGGAAAAGACACCAACCCCCCCCCTGGCTACACCCTCCTTTCATGGAGTTGTAGAGAGTGATGAGGTCTCCCCTGAGCCTCCTCTTCTTCAGGCTCAATTTGGCAAATGCCGTCAGCCTGGGAAAATTGTGCAATTCACAGGCAAAATATCTGTAAAAACCTAGAGATGAGATCATTAGGGAAGTCATCAGGGGTAACACAGGGACACACCAGCACAAGAAGTTGTGAATGCCAAATACTTGAGTGAGCCAAGAGCTGTGGGTGCAGAAGATCAGAGATCAGTTTGTTTCCTGAATCTGCCAAAAGATGGGTGTCAAATGCTGGCATTCCCAAGATAGTTTAAGGCAAGTCTTTGTCTGCTGGTATTTGTTGTGATAGTAACTTTGGTAGGGTCTTGACCTCATCCTAATACAGAGAGGAGGAAAAAACCTGAAAACTCAGAAGATGTTTTTCAGGGCAAGGAACTCATTTGATTAATGCTAAAAGGATTTTTTAATACAACACAGGTCTACAGGAGGGATATTTAATTCGTCTCAGAGCTGGGTTTAAATTTGTACTTACACTAAAAATGTATTAAATTAACATTAAAAAAAACATTTTCAAAACAGGCTAATACGTTCTGTCATGTTCTATCTCAGCACAAATGCATACTGAGAAATTACTATAAAGGCAGCCTATTTATACCAGAATACCAATAGGCCTTTAACTACATGGAAATGCAAATGATGCCACTCTAATTGAAATTGGTAAATGGGCATATTCAGTTTTTAATGAAAATATTCTTCCATGCATTACCAATCTTTAGCAGCATTTCATTTTGTCTATAAGTGGACAAGGAATTAATTACTTCAATTTGAGTTTAACTCTCTATGAATACACTGGTAATCAAAGACTTCTTCTATTAGCACTTAGATGAGCTGTTCTGCTATCAATGAACCAGTGGAGATCTGCACTAACTGCAAAGCTGCTCTCACTTTGGGAATTTGAGGAAATAAATGTTAGGTAGTTATGAGCAGTGACCAGCTGGCCTGAGCTGCTTGTGCTGTGCAGGGGTTGTGCTACAACAATGAGATATCCCGAGTGTATGCAATTCTGCAAAGCAATGAGGTATTTTTAAGATTGCGATTAAGTGGAATGCATCTTTTTGTCATTCCAGCCTGGAAATGACAGGCTACTCCAGGTCTAACTGAAGAGAAAATAAGAGGGCAGCTGAAGGGAAATGGGGAGGAAAAAAAAATCAAATGAGAGAACTACAGGAAAACTGGGGCCAAAGCTTTCTCATCACTTCCCAGTCTGCTGCTGCTGCTGGCTTTGTGCTATCCACTCTCATCCCCTTTCCTGGAAGGATGGCATGGGCTCCCCATGGGTTTGACATGGGATACAAGTTCCCATTTTCACTTGGTGGTTTCTGTGATATGCCTGGATAGGCTGAAAAGAATATAAAAAAATAAATGCAGTCTTCACAGACATTCCTCTTACTATGTTTAATATTCTAGTGCTTTTTTTTTAGAATTCCCATACCAGCAAATACTATCCTTACTCTGCTGCTAGTAATGATATGAAGCAAAGCAAGGGATTTGCCAGCTGGGACACTTGGCAGCTGGTGCTTCCAGGTGCTTGAGAAGAAAATCAGTCTCTTTCTGCATTTCCAGTCTTTTTCAAAGGGGATGAGGGACTAAAGCATCTTAAATCCATCAATAAATAATCCCTTAGTATTTTGACAGTGGACTGTGGAAAAAGGTATATACTGCAGTGCAAGCATATCACAGCAGTAACCGGGCATTAATGGCCAAGAAGAGCCTTCAGGTGGCTGTGTTGTTTGCATTACTCTTGATCAAAAGGATGTCTTATTTCCAGAGGCACTGCAGTCCTCCCTTGTCCCAGTGCTGCAAACAGCTGTGATGGTACCTGCCATCACCTGCATGGAAACCACTCTGCATGGTGACGGGTGGCTGGGCAGCACCCCGTGTGCAGGGCAGCCCAGCTCCTGGAGATCCCTCCTGGATGGCCTTCTCCAATGGGGTGTGTCTCAGCTAGCTCAGTAAAGCCCTGCTTCTGCTCATCATCCCCTTAAATCTGCCTGCAGCCATGACCAAGGGGACTGGCAATCTTGTTTTGGGTGATGCTCCAGCCCATCAGGAGCTACAAACCCTTCAGTGGAAAATAAAACTGATTCTGGAAAAGTGGGATCAAAATTTCAAAGGCTTAATAAGAAGTGGGCAAGGTTTGGCCTCGCCTGTGGACAGCAGCATGTTGGTCTCAACAACAGTTTTGTTTGCTTGCACTGAGAAGTCTTGATTGCAACTCCAGGAAAGATGCTTTATCATTCCTGCTGTAAAGCCAGGCCTCCCAGCAAATTGCCACCCAGCAAATTGGATGGTTTCTCTTCACGACAGATCCTGGTACTTGCTTTATTTCCTGCTATATGGTCTATTGTTTCAGTGAAAGAGCTATTGTGCAGATTGATAGGTGGAAAGGTATTATCTTCTGACTGTGCAAAGGCCAGGACCCTGATTCCTTACAGGGTCACAGGACATTACTGGAATAACAGCTCAGCAGTGTGTGCAGCACGGAGAGGGATAGTACAGATTTCAGCAGGAAAGGGGTCACTTACTAGTGCAGAACAGCACTTCACACCTTATTTTTGATATTGTGTATGAGATTTAATTGTGCCTCTAGTTTTATTCAGACCATTCATTAGGGAATTATTGTTAAAATTATTCTCATTCTTTGCATATTTAATTTTACCTTGTTCAATGCACCAGCACAAAGCTACATCAGAAAACCTCACAGCTGCAGACTTGGGTTTAGGTACCATTGTAGCCTTTCCCTGCTCTGTTTGTGTCTGCACTTCTGCACTCAGACAGCCTAATGGGCTCCATGGACCATCCACTTATATTCTTCATGGCCTGGCTTGAGAGTTTTGGCTGATCTCTATCTTCTTTCTCCACAAATGGTGCTTGCATAAGAATCCAAAATCACTACAGCAAGCCCCTTGCTAAGAGCTCTCAGGACAACAGAAAACCAGATTAAAACACTGTGTCAGTCCAAAACACTTCAAGTAATAGAGTTGTTTGGGGTTTTTTCCTACTCATAAATATATTTCCCAAGAATCATTATTTTGCACTTGCTCTACTGCATTTAGAAAACTAAAAATGAAGCTACCCATTTTATACCCTTTGCTGCCTTAGGAAAAATCTTTTGTTCTCTCTGAATGTTTTCCTGAGTCTGATATGTTTTTTCTGTAACTTATTGTCTATTCTGTTAAAGAGTAAAACAAACAACTGTGTGTTATTCACGGTTCTAATATCCTTTCTCAGTCTGAAAGTAAAGGTAATGTGGTTAGTAGTATTGACTCCAGAGTCTGAAAAAAGTGAGATGGGTTTAATTTGACTTTCAGAAAGTTTGTTTCTATCCATCAGTTTTTCAAAATTTTCTATCTGGCTGTTTACAGCTCTACCTTTTGCTGACAAGTTTTGACCAGCAACGCAGCTAGGAGAGCTTTTTTATTTGTTTTTTTTCTCTTTTTTTCTTTTTTCCTGATGTAATGCTGTTTTTGCAGAGTTGTGGGCTTGTTAGAAAGAACAAGGATAAACACCTCCTCCTGATTCCAGTCTTACTAAGGGCACTCTGATGT
This sequence comes from Florisuga fusca, assembly GCA_038090715.1. Taxonomy (NCBI): domain Eukaryota; kingdom Metazoa; phylum Chordata; class Aves; order Apodiformes; family Trochilidae; genus Florisuga; species Florisuga fusca. The sequence goes on from JAAWXA010000001.1 coordinate 64,099,551, forward strand.
ATTTTCCCAACATACTCATTGCTGTATGTATTCAAAATTCAGAAGTGCCATCTGAGTAGGAGGAGAAGATGCAGAATGACTGGAGAGGCAAAGGACCAGTGTGGGTTCTACTACTGCATCCACCAGGACCAAGGTGAAGGGAGAAGGAAAGACATGATCCTGTGTGAGGAAGAAATGTCCCAAGCACAGGTAGGAGAAACAAATAAAATTTAAAAATCATAGCTTGAGAGAGTGGAAAACTGGAAGAATCAGGTATTTTAGATGTGTAGTAGAGGGGACGAGGGGACAAGGAGAAAAACAAGGCCCTGAGAGAGCCAGGTCTCAGGACACACGGGGACAGGAAAGGAGGGGCAGATAGTATCAAGATGCATTAAAAAATAAAAAAAGGCATGGATTGCAGAAAGGGGGAGAGATTAATACAACTCTGGCTATGGCACTGTGGTCAGGCTGTGGGAGGCTGAGGGAACAGGCACGGAGATTAAGCTAGAGACTTGCAGAAACTGAAATAGTATTTGTCATCCCCAGTCAGATGCCTGTAGTTTAAAGTCACCAATATATATATTTTTTAATGAGGATGCCATGGTAGCTGCTTGAAACGACCCAAGCAGAGTGCAGGAAGAGACATCAGTTGCTGAAGATTTATGGATTTGCAAGAAGCATCTGTCCAAGGCGAATCTCTTAATGTCACAGTGATCTCCCTGCCTGCACAAAGGAACATCTCTGCCTTTCTCCTTCCTCCCACACTACTCAATTCTCATCCCTTTTCTGAAAAAAAGAGAGAAAACATATTTCACTAAGGTCCAACTGCAAAGAATTTATTCAAGGGACAACTAAGCAATAATAAATGAGAAAACAAAGCAGTGGGATTTGCTGACTGACTGGAAACGTCAAAAGAAGAGTTACAAGTTGCCAGGAATAGTGCCAGAGGGACAGAAAACACTATGAATTTGCCTGTGAAAATAAACACAGGGAAGAAGTCACAAGGAAGCAAGGTATGTTCTGTGCATGGTACAATGAAGAGACTATTACAGCTTCCACTGATGGAGAAATTGAACATATACCAAAACAGCACAGCCCTGAAAAACAAAAGAGTCTCAAGATTATGCTTGAGAGTCTCCTGGAAGATCAGAGACCTTTAAGTTCACAATTATGTCTGTTAAGAGGCTCCTGTCAGAAACTTGTCCTTCCCCCACTGAGAGGCAGGCAGCACACAACTCATCTGCACAAGGGTGCTGTCAGGGAGCAGCTCTCCCTGATGGTGGAGCCCCATCTGCATGAGCATGGAGAAGCTTTATTGGTGCAGGAACAGCCTGGCTGATGGGGGCCCACAGCAGGATGCTAATAAAATCTCCAGGGCACCAAAATAGGCATCTGTAGATACCTACTGAAACCTGCTGGAGATGCTGAGCTTTAGGAATGGAGCCAATGTTAGGGTATTCTGGCAGTGAGGGATTGTTGTTGGTTGTCTGAAGGGTCAAAGCCACAGCACTTGTGAAAATTAACTTTCAAGGGAGCCCATATTTAGCTAGAGCACAAAATCTCTCAGCTCTTCTCTGAAATTAAAGTCTGATGCTGCAATTTAGGAAGCATGCACAGCATGCATGTGTGGTTTAGGTGTGGACCACTGTGACCATCTCACCTGTCATGGTTCTAGACACAGCATCACCAATTGGCATCACAGTCAGGTAAAACGCAGCTACCTGAAGGTGAAGGATGAAAGCTTGCACTGAGGACATGACATTGTGTGCATATACTTATGACTAAGCATCCAGTAATTTGTTGGTGACACAGAGTCACAGAACTTCTAGTAACATTCACATTCTGTGCATTTTTACAACCAACCCAGAACATTCACTGTACATGTCTCAGGAGAGGATGGAAGATTAATGCAGGATGTAAAGTAAACGTAAATACCTTCTTAGCTCCACAAAACTTACAGGCTGCATCTCTCTAGTCTTTTTTTTCTTTTTTCTTTTTTTTTTTTTTCCCACCAATATATTAATTAAGCAAAGAAAGTACTTGACCTATTGTGTTGAAGAGTGTCCTACGGTTATAATCATATATGGGGCAATAAAAATATAAATCAATAACACTTGGTATTTAGTGCTCATGGCAAGATTTACTGAGGATCAGTTGAATAGTTTCAAATTCACCTGAGTGAAAGAGGTAGGTCAAACACATCATGCAGGATAAAATTAGTCTACTCTGACATTTTTACAGTGGGTGAACTACCAAGAGCAGAGGGGATGATGACAATTTCTTGTGTCCCTCATCATCATTTTTTATAAAGATAGATGTTAATGTGTTGAGTTCCTAAAATCCCCATTTAATATATAGCATATGAAATATTTAACAAATCAGGGGAAACCTGAAAAAGTTCAAACCAGAAGAGGGTGTGAATGCTCTGATAAACCATAAAGCCTCATTTATCTCTCAGTCTTCGATGATTCCTTTCTGACATCTTCATCTGAGTAGGTTGCTTACATGGTGTTTGTGCAAAGCAGTGACAGTGACCTGCGCTGTGGCTTCAATCCACAAGGACCCCAGGTTCTGGGATGGCTCCAATGCTGAGCATGATGCCTGGAGCAGCCCTCACCATTCCTCTTGAAGCATCTGAGCAGTGTGTTTTGGTCTGTAGCCCTTGTGCCTCCTGCCTTTTCCCTTTATTATGCATGCCCACGCCTGCATGGGCTTTCACACTGTTCCTCCTCCCTAGGAAGTTTGAGGCAGATTGTTTGTGATTGAGATCCCACCCACTGAAAAGCACACACATCTCATGTACATTGTAAGGACACATCCAGCATGCACAGCCTGATGGCAGGGAGCCTTATAATACACTTTTATTAAGAATGTGTGGTAGGGTACAAGACCTAAAAGTACCACTATGACCACCTCATCTGTCACAGTGCTCAGCACAGGCTGGATGACGATCCCAAATGAATCAACATTTGAAGCATCCAGCAGAACTGAGAAAGGCACTTAATTGCCTCTTTGAAAATTCTGGTCCTGGAGCAGCTGCCATCACCACTGGTAACATCTTACAGTGCTTTGCTCCTCTTTGCAGTAAATTTGTACATCTTCCTTTTGAGTGTCCTTTCTCTGGGTAGGGAAGATAAGGTTGTGATAAAGCTAGAGCTCAACCTATGTTTAATAACCTAAGAACACTCAGAGTGTGTTGACATTTTCCAGACTGCTAATGCTCATTCTTCACTGTGGACCTGGTCCAATTTTTCATCCTTCCCTTCCATTTGTAGCTCCAAAGGTTGCACATTTGTCTTTGCCGAGTCCCGAGAGCTTATGCTGAGCTGTTTGGTCATCACTGTCCACACACCTTTCTCAAAATCATGCTCATAGGAAGTTTTCTGTGCAAGCATGCCTTTCTCTCTCCCCATCACAGGTATTCCTGGAGGCTGTTTGATTTGAGGAAGAGCTCAAACTCAGGAAGTCAGGTGTGTACAGTGGACCCACCACTGCATATTCTTTTTTACAGAAAGACTGCTTGCCAAAGCAAACTGATTTTTGTCCTCACTCATTCCTCTTATTTGCAGGTCTTAATTTTGAGGGAACCATGGAAATACCAGTGTGTGAAGCTGACTTTGGGAATGCTCCTCATTTTAGCCTAGGGAGAATGGTTTTGGAGGATACTTGGGGTCACTGCTGCACCAGGTTTCCATCCAGTGCAATTTTAATCTAAAGTAGACATGCAATGGAAAAACTTTTTTTTTTTATTTTTCACCTTTCTTTTTTTTCCTGATGAAAATGCCAGATCAGTTGTTTGCACTCTATCCTCAATTATGTGTCAAAGAACATCCTGTTCCCACAATATTTTACAAAATGGCCAGCCAACAGGATAAATTAAGGCAGGAACAGACAGGGAACAAATCTGGGAGGAAAAATGAGAAGTGCTGCTGAAACACAGGAAAGCCAGGCCATGTAGGACAGAGAAAATGGCAGATGAGAAGGGTGCCAGAAAATAATACTGAGAAGAAGCACATACTTCAAATCTTTGGGAGAAACAGAATAATGCAGTGAAAAGGAAGGACTCCAGTATATGCAGATGGAAAACACAGGGAAGCATCCACCTGTCTCCATCATCACTTCTGCTCCTGCATCATGTCCCTACAGGACTCAGTGAACAGTTCCTGATCTTCTTGACAGTTGCCGATTCTCCATGAGTCCACGTCTTGGTGCATCCAGTGATCCGACCATCTTCCACCTCCCCCCTTCCCATCTAGCTATCTGGCTCATCACCCTGGCCCATATGCCAAGCATCCCATGTATAAGCCTGCCTAAGTCCTGAGAAATGAGAAATAAAAGGATTGATTTCTTTGCTGAAGTTCTTGTATCAAATACACAGAGAAGCTTTGCTTAGACGTGTGGTCAGAAGCCCTTCAGGCTTTTTTGTTTTATTCTGTAGATGACAGTGTTCAAGCTCTGGTTTGTGATGCACCAGTGAGGGCAGGCAGTAATCCTCAGGACCATTTTGTCTTTCTTATTTTCTCTTACAGATTAGGTGGTATATGAGCAGAGAATGCTATGGGAAACTGTCTGGCTTGACAGCTCTGTGTAGACCACAGTGTCTGGAAACTACTGCCACCAACAACTTGAGCTCTTTATCTGGGAGGCCCCCCATCCCATAGGGAATAAGTGAAATCTTTACCCTTGTCCTCCTCTTTCCTCTGGTAAGCAAAGAAAACATAAGAAAGACTCAGCTCCCTTAGCAGTGAAACAGTGTTCAGAAAATTATAGCCATTCTTCTGCATTCTCATGGAAAGGAGCTTTAATCTAAAAGCATGGAAACAGACCAAGTGGTTCATTTGCCTCTGCCAAGCTGATTGCTGCTGCACGGGCACATTTGTCTCTGAAACTTCTCGACTCCTTATGATGAATGCAGCTTTCAGAGCAAGGTAACTGTTGTGATTGCTGCAGGGAATCCAGCACGGTATCAGTTTCAGGATGAGGACAGAGGAATAGATATGGCAGCAGAAACAGTGGGACGCAGCAAGGTTGGGCATCCTCTGCATCCTCTGCTCTCCTTTCTATATCTGTGCTTTTCAGACCAAAGGCAGGAGTACACTCAAACATGTACAAACGTCCCCAGGGCTGTGTGTTTTGGATGCACTTTGCCTCTCTGAGGTTTTGTTTGCATATACTGGAGTCTTGCATATGCCCCTGTGTCATGCTATTTCTTCTCCTAGTTTGGATTATGCGTTTTTGTCCTGCTGCCTCTGAACCACGTTTAAATGTACCTTCACAGTTATCAGAAGCAAATGAGCTTCCAGCTCCCTCTGCTAATGTTTTCAAGCACCATTTCCAGTGGTTCTTCACTCAGAGAATCCTTTGCTAAATTGTACATCACATGCATGTGTGCACACATCTCCATGAAGGAAGGGAGCCAAGAGGAGCACGTCTGCTGGGCAAGCAGCCCTTCAGATGGGGGGAAAGCAGGGACTGAAACAGAGGCAGAGAAATGGTTTGGCAGGTTGTGTTTAACCAAATTTTGGGGATATTTGCTCCTTATTTGGCTACCTTGCACTGCCTAGTGCTGGCTACAGGCTCTGTGAGGGGTGTGGAAACCTAGGAGGGACTTGGTGTTGAAAAGTATGTTTATCTGGAGCTTGTTCTTTCCAGCCTTGACTGTGAGATTGGATTGAGATTAGGTAAAGCTTAGCTGTTACTTTTGTTGGCTTTGACTAATTCTCATTAACAGGATAGCTTGCCCCAGGCTCCCTAGAGAGCTCCCTGTTTGAGGGACAGGGTTTGAATTATTTATTTTTCACATGACAGATGAACTCTTACAAAGAAATCCTTGCAAATGGTTTCTTATCCTCTTTGTATTCAAAGAGGATATCCCTTAGCCTGGGAGAAGCAAACAACCCACAGGCAGAGATGGCATGACTTTGAGCAAAATTCAGATATGCATTTCTTAAACATGCTCTTTCCTGCACAAACCATTTCATTTGTACCCTTATTTACGTTTATCTCCCAGTACATCGAATTATTCCATTGGCTAATTCTGCTACTTCACAGACCCCAGGTTCTGTTTTAATAACAACGTCCAGGTCGCAAATGCAGCAACTGAAAAAAAATAGTTTCCCTGATCCTGTCTCTATCTGTCCACCAATTTGTTAGATCCTGATCAAACAGATAAGACAACGATGTGTGATACTCTTGTTTTAATAACAAATTCTCAGTTCTGGATGACCCTTTATTCCCTGAGTGACCAGAGATGGCAGAAGAAAGGCCTGAGTCCTTAGCAACAGCACAAGGTTGAGGAAATAAGAAAACTTCTGCATCCTTCTAAAAATATGCCTCTGCTTGCCTATGCCAGGCCTCCACATCACTGCTGCTTGGAAGTCTTTTTCTTTCAAACTTCTTGCCTCCTGCTGACAAATGTGCTTTCCAGAATTAAGTAAAAATTCTGATGACTACAGTGAGCTTAGAATGATATTTTTAAAAGTCTCTAATTACTTATGGTTCATAAGTTTTATTTCTTAGAGCAAACCCTGCTAAATATAAGGGTTTTTTTTGTTGTTCTGTTTTACACTGATAAAATGACAATTTAGAAGAAGCTGAAAAACACGGAAACAGCAGAATATGTAGTTAGTTTTCTGAGTATAAGTGCCTTGTCACATGATTAAACTTGAATAATGTGATTAAACTCATAAATGACAGTAGTCCTTTACAGAGTTTGTCTCATTCAAAAATGAGGAAGTGCTAATTAATTTATCCAGTTTCCACTGTTGTGTACTGATATAACTGTAATACATACATAGCAAAACTGAGTGAGAGAAATGTGAGGATGCAGGTTAGAGCTCTCCTTAGTTTTCTGATTTCCCAGTTGCCAACATTTCTGCTTTTTCTTTATACCAGACTAAAAAGCAAGAAAAAGAGTTAACTGCCTGAAAAAAACCAGCTACTCGATACTCTTCCTCACACAGAGCGTTACTAGGATAAGATTAATATGAAAGAACTTGGTTAAAAAAACCAACCAAACAAACCAAAATAAAAAACACGTCAAAGCAGCATCATGCTTCGTTTGGTAAAAACAATTAACTGACTACCCTGAAGTCCCCCCTTTTCCTTTGGTTTCTGATGCAGACCCCTCACCGTGGACTCCTGTGAAGGAGAATGTTGCCATGAACACTTGTGATATGGAATTTGCTTGTTTTGAGTGTTTGTCCAGTGATGGTGTCTTGGAAGTTGTGATGAGCTGTGCCACCTTATCTCTCAGTGTAAAAGGCTTCATTCTGTTGTCAAGGAGAACAACCTTTTTGTCAGATGCAGCTTTGTGAAGGAAAATTATGTGTGTTTGTTATACTTAAAAAGACCCACTTCTCGAACTCAAAACCAAATTTGATTTCTCCTTCACACTCACACAGACACATCAGTGATGAGGTTTTAGTAATTTTTTAGAACATCTCTATTGAGATCTCAGATTCCATAAAATCGAGTGGCAAATCCAGTGTATCAGCTACCATGCATATAGCACAGGTTCTCTGGAGTGACACTGTGGATGTTTCTGCTATGGTTCTACTCTGGTCTTTGGAATTTGCTGTGGGTTCACGTCCTTGCCCAACACTTCAGGGACAACCTGCTCACAGGAGGGGCCTTCTGGCCAGGGTTTGGTCTGACCTTTTGACCAAGAGATTTGTGGACAATCTTTGTTTTGCTCCACTCTTGTGCTAATACAGGAGGAGGAGGTTGGGGGATCTTCAGGGTCTCTTAGGCCCTTCTCTTGCCTCCACTCTTTCTCCTGCACCTATGCTTGTCCTTGGAGATGCTTGTCTAGCCTCCTTTTGGGAGGTTCAAAATATTGGAATTGGAACCGTGTTTGGTATCACATTTCCCCTTTTTCTTCCGTTCTTTGTTCTAAATCTTTGTTTATAAGGATAGTTGCTGGACCTCCTGCCACGTCCACCAGCATCTTCTGGGCTTTCTCCGAGTGGCCCATGATTTTCCTGGAACAGGGTCTCAAATGAGGTCTGGTACCCTTACCAGTGCCAAGCAGAGCTGAATGTCTACCTCATGTGCTGAACTCCATTCTGTGCTTTCAACATTTCAGTTGCCTTCTTTTGAAATGAGTAACATCAGGCTTGTGGTTGACTGCCCACCTCTTGCAGCCTGTGTGACCCCCACCATCTCACTTTTTCCCCAACACAAGCAGCAACATCAGCTGTTTTGCACTGTGTACTGCACTGTGCCCTTTGGGTTCCCATCTGTGTGTTCAGATGTCCCAGTGCCTGATGGAAACAAGGATCTGATCCAGACACGGAATAATAAATTCCCACTCCTTCATTTTGGCAGTAAATTTTGGATAGCAATCTCCTTGGATCAGGGCATGCATCTAGTTTTGCATCCATCCCTTAACAGTCTTAGAAATTTTTTCCTTAACTTCTGTATGAAAAAGTAATTGAAAAACACCAAGAAAAAGGAATTGAACAACTTGACAAAATCAAGTTGTGACATCTCCTCCTTCACATCTTTTCATGAGGACTGTTACAAAGTTGCAGGTAATTTAATTGATTTGTCACAATTTGGTTTACGTATTTATTTTGTCCACGTGTCTTTGAAAGCAGTGGAAGCTGTTTGATGTACTTCTGAGGTCCTTGTAAAATAGAAAAAATCTAAAAAATAGAACAACCCAAAACCAACCAACCAAAAAACCCCACCTAAACCAAAACCAAAACAACCCCAAACAGAAAAAAAAATCCCTACTTCAAAAATTCAAGTTTCTAGAGTGTATTTCACTGGACAACACTCCACATTCAGATTTTGTTTAGAACTGCTTTTATTTCAGAGCTATTCTGGATTCATAAAAATGAAAATGTTTTATTATAGCACTGAGTGTATCTTCATACTGCATGAATTTACAGCCTGAGCTGTCACAGGCGAATATGCTGGGATTTCAGAAAGTGTTTCCCTGCTGTGCTGAGGATTAGAAATCTTCCCACAATAGGTTTTATCTACTGGCACTCTTCAGTCATTTCAGGCTCATTAGGCTATCACAGCTATGACATCTCCTAGTGAGGCTCTGCAACTTCAGAAGTGCTCTGTGCTTTACTGTATCATTATTTCATTTTATGAGGCATAGGAAGGACAGGAACTGGAATGACAATTCACCCAACCCTGTCTTGCTCTGTCCTTTCCCCCCTGCCTGTTTTACAGCTAACTAGAAACTCATGAAGCAGATCTAAAGGAAAGTATCACCAGTTTTTATAAGTGCACTTCTCTTATCTGTGTCCCATCTTTTCATCTTTGCCAAAGAAATCACCGAATCACAGAATTACTGAGGCTGGAATAGACCCCTGAGATCATCAAGTCCAGCCTATGACCTAACACCACCACATTAACTACACCATGGCACAGTGCCACATCCAGCCTTTCCTTAAACACCTCCAGGGATGGTGCCTCCACCACAGCCCTGATCAGCCTCTCCATGAGGAAGTGCTTTCTGATATCCAACCTAAACCTCCCCTGGCAAAGCTCCAGGCCATTCCCTCTCATCCTGTCACCAGTTTCAAGGGAGAAGAGCCCGATCCCCACCTGATTACAACCTCCCTTCAAATAGTTGTAGAGAGTGATAAGGTCTTCTCTGAGTCTTCTCCAGGCTAAACAACCCCAGCTTCCTCAGCCTCTCCTCAGAAGACTTTCCCTCTAGTCCCTTCACCAGCCACGTTGCCCTCCTCTGGACCAAAAGAAGTTTTTTTTCATGCTATTCAAAGACAATAATTACAGTGGGTATTATTTGCCTCCCACCTTACAAGGGGACTGGGCTGAGATGGATATGCTACATGGGGAGCTGAGCCCCTTTCAGCCACAAGGGAAGGCTGGTCCATGCCCATTGGACCCCCAGGGCAGGGCAAAGAGGGAGAAAGGTAACAGCAATGGAAAACCATTCCTATAGTTAGTAGAGAATATGTAGCACTCAGGTTTTGCTTTTGAGGCCATCCCTTAGCAAGCTGTAGTTTAATGATGCTTCTATTCCCAGTGGTCTCACTGCCTGCACATGAGCAAACTGGCAGTTTTCTGGCAGCTTAGGAGCAGTGATGGGCTCTGAGAAGGGAACTGCTGGGCTGCAGACCAGCCTGGGGAACCAGCTCTGGCCCTGTGAACTCATGGGAAAGGGAGGTTTAAAATCCCTTGTGCTGGCAACTGGTGCTGGAATTGGGAAGGTGTGCCAGGAGGATGTGGGAGGAGGTCAGAAGTGAGGGTGCAAAACCAAGTCAGAGATAACAGATGCCCCTGGGGAAAAGGAAAGGAGACCCATGCCCTGCTGCTGGTCATGAAGAAAGAAACCCATCCTGTGTGTTCCTGAGAACATTTCAGTAGGAGATACTTAGAACAGCCAAACTCCTGAAGCCTTCTCAGTCTGTCATGACACTCACCATCTCTCATCCTTCTGGCTGGGTCTATCTGTTGCCAGGCTCAGTGTTGCATGGGCAGGAACAAAACTACCCAGATCTCTGTCAGTCAGGACAGGCTGCTGGTCTTCTGGGTATGATGGCCCCTGTCATTTCACAGGAATCCACAATGAAGTGACATGCAGCTCATGAGAGTGAGGTCATTTTTAGAAACTGCAAAAAAAAACCTTATCGAAAAAGTAAGTTCACATTGGTTATTTGGGGCATGAAAATAAGATGACTGAAAGACACAAGACAAAGACATAAGGGAGGGGAATAGGCCTTCTTCCAAACATGTGTCTGGAAAACTCCTCAACTGGTGTACCCCATGGTGATGGATGTAAATTGATTAAGGAATATTGATATCTAAAGATGCATTTTGCACCTCTCCAGGTATTTGCACAAGGAGGCAATTTTTAAAGGCAGCAAGTTTTGATGATAGCTCACTTTGAAAGTGTTTAGCTGGTCAATTTTCAAACACCTTCAACACAGAGACATATTGTTACCTACCTACATACCTGCCTTCAAATACCTTGCTTTGCTCACAAGGGCCAATGGTTAAGAGACATTACAGCTGGTGAGGGAGTTTTGATTGTCTCCATTAATAATATGGACAGAGATGGCTCCTTCCTCTGTGTATTTTGGTAGCTCTGCCATCACCACTGTAAACCCTTCTCGCATCATTGGGAAGGCATACAGAACAATCTTCAAAGGAGAGATCATGATCCAGTACATCCGTGGGACCTGTCACAAATGCACATTGAAGAAGCATTGTAGTGCTCAAGCCTACCAGTGACAAAAAGGACAGATTCAGTTCATGTGCCATGACTGTGAAGCTACAGAGCTGATCCATAGTAGGGAAAAAGGAGTTCAGGGCATTCATAGCAATGTCTGTTCTGCTTTCTCCTGGGGTTTTAGAAGTCCTTTCACAGTGGGATGTGAACATGGTTTGGGCTTCACAAAGCTATAGGGGTACAAATAATTACCTTTCATAACAGAAGGGACAAAACCAGGCAATTATGGAAGCTCAAATTGCCTGGAGAACAAAAACTGCTTAAATGTCACCATTGCTGGAAGAAAGCTCCCAATGCAACTCTTACCGGGTGTTTCTGCTGATGGTTTCTGAAATGCAGATGACTGTCAGATGCACTCCTTGGAAATGCCTCTTTGCCAGAGGGCAAATGTTTGACAAGATTAGACAGCTCTGATCATGTGCAAAGCATTAGTAAAACTCTGAATTTGCATGCAGTTCTCTTCAAGGCAGTAGAAATGTCTACACTTTTCAAAGACATCCATTTTACCTTTTGCACCAGTATGCACTGAATCAGCTTTTACTACTGTTTTGATGGGCAGCCTGAATTGAGCCTGCTGTATATGTTTTTCATTTTAAAAATAAGTGTGATTTTAATTTTTTTTTTCTCTTCCTCCTCCCCCTTTCTTAACCTTTCAAAACTACTCTGAAACAAAGAGATGAGGAGAGGAAACATCTGATCAAACGATTTAATCATAAGTAGTTACCACTCCGGCTGCTGCTAAGGTGAGAAGAGGCCACGGCTGCTGGCTTGGTGTCTCTTCAGACAAAACTGCCCCAGTGCCTGGGGTTTGCCAAGACACTTCCCTGTCAGAAGTTCTCCTGAGGTGAGGAGTATTTCTAACATGGAGCTTCACAGATGGCTGATTTCAGGTAGATGTTCCTCACCCATAAAGAAGCAGAGTTGACTTTATCAAGTCAGAGGAACCAATGCCATGAATAAAACCAGGTTTTCAGGGAAGGAAGATGATTTCCTGGGATCAGGGAGAGATGAGTAAAGAAAAAAGCTCTGATATCAGTACAGCACTACTAATAAGGAGTGAAGAGTCTTTATACTAAAAATATCAATCTTTAAATATCATTATAGTTAAAAATAAAGGCAATACGTATTTCAAACAGAAGTGCATAATGCTAAGAGTACTCTAGAGTAATGAGTTGTAACTCAGAGGAACTTTCAGGGGACTTCAGCAGGAGAAGAGACATTATTAATGTTCTTTTAAAATCTTTTCCATTTTAGAAATGACTCTGCAATTATTTAGTAAAGAGTGATTTTTAGAACCTGGAGCTGCCTTTCTACAAATGATGTAGTGAAATGCCTGTTTATCCTGGAGGGACCCAGGAAGGGCAGGGTTTAGTTTTCTCATCATTGTTGAATCTGAGTGGTTCCTCCTTGCTAAATCACTGAATCTATCTTCACCATGAGATAGTGGCTAGGAATCTGGTGACCATGGCAGCACCACCTCCCAGCAGCCCTTTATCTTCTTCTTCACCTGTCTGCTGCCTTCTGGTACCACAAATAATTCTGCAGCAAAAGGTGAAATGATGGTGAGGAAAATTGGAAATGCCATATATAAATAGCAGAAGAGTGATGGGGAGTACTGTAGGTCTTGTTTCTTCTTTCTCAGCTGCTACATCATTGTTGTAGGTGAAAGTTTCTTTTTGTGTGTGTGTTTGTCTCTTCTAATTCCTAGCAATATTGCCAAAATAATATATTATAATGGGTGTTGTTTCCTCTTACCTACTTTCATTGGTACCAGCCAACATCTCTCTTCAAAGGGCTCAAATCAGCCTCTCTTTCTTGACTATCCTGGGGTGCCTTAAGCCCAGTATAGCTACCCAGTTGAAGGAAATGATTGTCATATTGCACTCAGCACTGGTGCAGCTTCACCTCAAGTACTGTGTGCAGTTTTGGGCACCACCATGTAAGAAGGATATAAAATATTAGAATATGTCAATAGGAGAAAAAAAAAAGATGGTGAAAGGACTAGAAGGCATGATTTATGAGGAACAGATGGTTTGCTCAGCTAAGAGGAGATGGAGATGTGACCTCATTGCTATCTACAACATCCTCAAAAGAGGGAGTCTAGAAGGCAGTGCTGATCTCTTCTTTCTGGTGTGGTGCCCATTGATAGAATGTGAGGCAATGCCTTATAGTTGCATGGAAAGAAGGTCAGATTGGATATTAGGAGCAAGTTCTTCACTGGGAGAGTGGTCAAGCACTGGAACAAGCTCCCCAGGGAAGGAGCTTTTTGTGTTCAACACCTTTCAACACCTTTTTGTGTTCAAGAAGCATTTGCACAATGCTCTTAGATATAAGGTTTAACTTTTAGGTTGCCTTGTGTGGAATCAGAAGCTGGGCTTGATGATTCTCCTGTGTCTCTTTCAACTCAGTATATTCTATGATTCTAGATCATCACATAGATCATCATGTGTGCCTGTGAGACATTTAGGAGTTTATGCCCTGGCTGGTGCCCTGGAAGAGATATGGAAATCAGGATGTGTTTTCTTACTTCAGTGAGGGTAGTGATCAGTCTTGTGAGTTTCAGTGGAGGAAAGACACAGCAATAGATATTGTGCTTGTTTTGGCTGGGATAGAAGTAGTTTTCTTCATAGTAGCTAGTACAGGGCTGCATTTTAGATTTGTGCCGATCAGTTTTAATAACACGGGAAGTTTTAGTTATTGCTGAGCAGTACTTATACAGAATGAAGGCCTTTTCTGCTTTTCACAGCACACCACCAGTGAGTAGGCTGAGGGTTTACAAGAAGTTGGGTAGGGACACAGCTAGGACAGCTGACCCCAGTTGAGCAAGGGGATATTTCAGTTCATATGATGTCTTGCTCAGCATATAAAGCTGGGGCAAGAAGGAAGAGGGGACAGTTGAAGTGATGGCTTTTGTCTTCCCAAGTAACCATTATATATGATGTATAGCCCTGCTTTCCTGGAGGTGGGTGCCTGCTTGATGATGGGACATAGTGAACTGATTGCTTGTTTTGCTTTGCTTATGTGTGTATTTTTTTCTTTACCTATTAAACTGTCTTTATCTCCACCCATGAGCTTTCTCACTTCACCTTTCCAATTCTTTCCCCCATCCCACCATGGGAGAGGGAGCAAGTGGCTGTGTGGGGCTTAGTTGCTGCCTGGGGTTCAACCACAACAGGAGTCCCCCAACCCTTTCTTGGTGCATCTCTGCCTCAATTTGGGGTTTAAAGGAGTGTGATTGCTGGCTGCAACAGCTGTGTTGGAAGAAGCTCATGCTACACACAGACCTCTACTATACATTACCTGACACAACGAGTAGGCAGTAGTGATGGTGCTAATGGGGATTTTTTTACTGGGTCAGCATAAAGCATGGCATCCACATAAGGAATTCCTGGCCTTTGCCATGTATTGACATTACTGTACTCATGGAAAATGTTGAAGTCCTGGTGCTGCAGAGCAGCAGAAACTCCAGCTCTAGGGCCCTATGTCTGTTCTACTAGTCAAGGTAGCAGTGGAGTTATCTAAAGGATACTCAGAAAGGGAGAACAACTCCCCATAGAAGTTAAAAAACTTATTTTATAAAATTAGTTTAAAATCTTATAGCAATAAAGTTACATCCTGAGGAAAAAGCTCATGGTGCTGAGTCTGCTACACTGAGAAAGCTCCAGAGATATCAATGTTTAATATTTGCATGTAATGACATCTTCATAAGGGAATCTAGATATCATCTGATGCTTGTTTCTGAAAAAAAATGTGTAATGATTTGTTTGTCTCTCTTGGTCACTGTCACCCTGCGTTAGATTTTATAGGCTGATTACCAGTTCTGGGCTTATCTCAATCCCCCTTATACATTTCCCTCAATAGGACAGCAATCTGAACTAAAATACCTGTGAGGAGAACTGTAATCAGTCATTAAATTGTTTTACAGGAAGAAACATTAGCTCATTACATAGAATGCCTGAGACCTTGCTCATTTTTTGTAGGTCTGAACAAGCATTAAACCATGTAAACTACCATACAGCATGCTCCTTGTCCTTCTGTACTGGGGTATCTCGGTCCCAGAAATGTGGTTCAGTTGAAGATTAAGTGACGGAGTCAAACTGGGTTTTTTCAGTAAGTAAATTCTTGCAAACCTCCTTCATGAGCCTGCATGTGTTCAATTAGCTCTGTTTGTCTTTGCACCCTGCCAGCACTTTTCAAATCTGCTTAGATAATGGGTATGATATAGATCTGGCCATAAAGTTTAAACCAATTACTGGTAATATGCTATTCAAGAAATTATAATGGAACTATATAACAGCAGTTAAATAAGCACTAATATTTTTTATTATTATTATTCTTTAGTGGTAGCAGAAGTCCCATTCTTTCCTTACATGTATTTCTGTTAAAAAAAAAGCTTTAGAACTTAACACCCAAGCCACTATCTTGAAAAAAACCCATACATCAGAAATATATATCAAACCTCCAGTTCCTTTAGAAACAATGCTGTAGATTAATAACACTGAAAACCCCAGTGAACCACAGCAATCACCCAAGAGTAGGGAACTTTCTTTTAATTGTAGCCTAATAATTATTTTTTGTTCATATATTATTTCCAGTGTGCTAATGACTTACCAGGCACAGCCAAAACTGTCATAAAAGAGCGTTTCTAGCTCTGAGATTGACCATAATAGAAAGAGAAGGATTATGTTTTCTCTGCACAGTAACTTCCAGCCTTCAGCAAAAAACTCACCAAGGTATGTGATAGCACAATTTAAATTGAATGTTCCAAGGAATAGATAGGTTTTGGGCAATTTGATGTTTCAGCTTCCCTATAAAACATTGATTATGATTATGCAGGGACTGCAAATATGGGAGCATACGTGAAAGAAAGTACACAGAGTTCAGAAAAGCATTTCAGCAGTTCTGCATTAGAGCACAAAATGAGGGTCATACAGAGGGGATTTAAGCAATTACAGCAAATGCAACCACTTAGAGAGCAAATGAATGCAATGTATTAAACCAAATCGTTTTGCACTGAGGAAGAGTTGGCACCTCCTTGATGCAAAACATCAATCACGAGGGAAAACAAGCACCACTGAGTTGAAGTCAGCTGCAGGAAGTGAATCCACAATTAGACAGGTGAAAAATAAAAGAAACTGGGTCCTGTGGGAAATGTGATGGTTCTTACGTGGCTTCTTCAAGATACAAGCCAGCAGGTAGGACACAAAAGGAGGCAGAAAGGGCTTTGTGCCACTCCCTGTGGCAGTGCTTGAAAGTCAGCAGCCAGCTGTGTGAAGGACATCCATAATGCTGTGGTAGCCATGCTCAGGATAAGAGTGTTTGCTAGGTATGCTGGATTGAGCCAGCCTACCAAGCTCCAGAGACAAGTGTTTGGTAGGAGGCCATGATGGCTGGAGATAGGGTTATTGCTCCAGGAAGGAGCAATGAGCAGCTCTGTGTTGATAATTCACCTCTTGTTATGTCCACACAGTTGTTTGAATTGAGAAGTATTGTGTGTACAGCCCAATGAAGAACTTCATCTGAAAATGCCTGGAGCAGGAAACCTACCTCAAGGCAGGTTGCATTTGGATCTGGTTTGGCTTAGAAATATCAGACGACTCAAGGCTGGTAAGCAGAAGCCAAGAATTCTGACCAGGATTCTGTGCTAAATTCTGTTGTTATAGTACTGTGGAATTAGATTTAAAGTGATGACCTGAAGGGAAATATCAGAACATTGTGATAACGGTAGAAAATTTCATATTATTCACCCATTTTCTGGGTCTGTCTGGGTCATCCTGCTGATTACTTGGTTTCAAAGCATCCTGGGGCAGACCGATGTCAGCCAGGGTCACCGAGAGAAGAGAGCGTGTTGGTAGAAAGAGAGGCACAAACTTTAGAAAAGTGTCAGTGAGTGTCTTACCTATGGGAGTTGCAGCACCCTTGGCAGTGAGGCTAAAATCTCCTCCAGTGAGCAGGTGGCATGGCCTCAGGGGTGGCATCACAGCTGTGCTTGGCTGGACCAGGGAAAATGTCCATGGGCACTTCTGGCTCATGGTAAATTCAGTGTTCTGTTCAGCATGTGGAAGGAGAACGGGCACTGGGCTCTTACCAGGGCATGTCAGGTGACATGTGATAATTCATTACACTGTGGTAATTTGATTATGTGCCTGACCTAAAGATGTACCTGTTTTCACTCAGGGCTTTGTATCTGTGATGAGCTGAACGGCATGTCCCTGTCAGGCAGCCACTTGCCTGAATGAGTAATGGGTTTATCATCTGGAACCCAATTTTGCCCTCCTGTTGGTGTGAGCAGTCCCATGGCTTTCTGTGGGTGTATTTGCAGTGGGGAAGAAGCACTCAGCATGAACTTGGACGTCAGAAGCAGCCTGTATGACCACTGGTTCTGATCATCCAAGTGCATGTCTGACTGTGGATTAGCATTTCACAGTCCTTCCCTGCTTGAATGCTGAAACTTTCCAACAAAGCTGGGGTTTCTGCTTCATTTGTTGTTATTTGAATGACAAAAGGTAAAGTCATCTCCAGCCCTCTCAGACTCTGATGTTGAGCCATGAGGGCAGCAGGACCATAATTTAGTGCACAGTTCCTGCTTGCCTTACAGGGCTATATCATACCTGCCCTGGAGAGTAGGGCAAGTGAGTAGGAAGCATGAGAAAACCTCATGGTCCTCTAAGAAGACTGTTGGCTTTGCTGTTGGTTTTATTGCAACTCATTGGCTTGGTGCATAGAATCATAGGATCATAGAATGGTTCAGGTTGATCAGGATCTTAAAGGTCACATAATTCCAACACCCCTACATGGGCAGGGACACCTCCCAGTAGACCAGGTTGCTCAAAACTCCATCTAGTCTGGCTTACGATGCTTCTAGGGAGGGGGCATCCACAACTTCTCTGTGTAATTTGCTCCAGTGCCTCACCACCCTCACAGAAAGGAATTTCTTCCTAATGGTTAACCTAAATCTCTACCCTCTTCCAGCTTAAAGCCATTACCCCTTCTATCATGAGCAGTGATAGAACACCTGTAGTGTTCAATCAGGAACCTTGTACAGGACCTTGAAAAAAGTTCCTCTCGAGCTTTCTTGTATGCCCCTTTCAGGTGCTGGAAAGCAACTAGAAGGTCTCCCTGGGGCCTTCTCTTCTCCAGGTTCTACAGCTCCAACTTTCACAGCCTGTCTTCATAGGACACATGCTGCCACTTCTCTCCAGCTGGGGGAGGCAGTGGTGCAAGCCCATGTAAAGGGGCTACCAGGGTGACCAAATGCCCCCTCTCCTACAAAAGCTCCTCCTTTGCTTCTTTCACTTGGAATCTAGCATAAATTGTTCAGAACTGTTTCTTTGGGCACGCAGGAGGAGTTACTGGCTCAGCAAACTAAACACCGATAAAGCTGGGATAATGAGACATCATTTATGCAGTGGAGCCATTAGACTTTTATTTACTGCACTCACTGTAATTACAGTTTCACCAGGCCTGACAGAAACGTATCCTTTAATGATGTACCCAAGGAAAGGATTTACTTGAAAAAGAAAAATCCCACATGTGTTAGTTACAACATTCTATTGGAATTTTTTGGGAAGGGAGAGAGCAAGTATAGATAATGGTTTTAGTCAGAAAATGTTTGCTTGTTTTTGTTTCCAGCCTCCCCATCACTCTGAAAAGTCACACAGTAAAAGCTGCTCATGTAACCTTGGCTGCAGTAGTGGCTGGCTTATAGCATGGGAGCTAATAATCTAGCACATGCAGAGATATTTTTGGAAAAGTGGTTGTTGGTAAGCAGAGAACCCTGCTTGAACAATAGCATTTGCCTTATGGCAGCTTCAAGAGATCTCTCACATTTTTAGCATCACCATGTCTGTCACGTCTCTCATGAGACTCTTCCCTGAGTTCTGCTCTGTCACCAAAATGTCAGTCTGTATTCAGTTGTTCTCTAACCCACTCTTCCTTCAAAAAAAGGTGAGACTTCTCTTGCAAATTTGATGTAACCTTTTATTCATCTGGCTTGTTACACCTACCAGTTACGTCTGTTGTAGATTAGCCTCTTCATAAATGCTGGTATAAAGGCAATACCTTACCTGCCAGAAAAATACATAAATGGCTGCTGATGAGCTATGTTTCCAGATTATTTCCAGACCCCTTCCCAGCATCATCTCTGAACCAAAGCCTACCTCCACTTGGTGCCAGAATTGATTTGCATTGCAAGCATGTCTTGTTCAGAGCGAGGGCAGCTTTCTGTGCTTACTAACTGCAAACACAGAATCCTCAGTCCCTCTCTGCTAGGACCTACAGCTTTGCAATATTACCATCCAACTATTTCTCTGATGATGATCAGGGGCCCCAGGCAAAATGTGATCCACTACAGCCATAATTGACTTAAGCTTCTTTTTTTTTTTTTTTTTTTCCCTCCTCCAGTTTACAGATTTAAAAAAAACAAAACAAAACAAGTAAGCCAAAAATAACCCAAACCCTAGGCTGGATAAACTGTGAAGCTTGGTCCCTCCTCAGAGGTTTAGATCTGTGCTGAGCAGCTCCTGAGATCGGCATCCTGAGAAGGAACACATCTCAGGAGATGACACTTGTAGGTTTGACTGTCCTTGCACAAAGGAGACAAGAAGAAATCCTGAATGTAGTGGGAGCTCAAGTGCCACCATTCTGTATTGGGTTGAGCTTTCTTCCAGCAGCTTTTCTCAGTTATTTGGTGAATTGCTGTTCAGCTCAGGCACTGGTGTCATCCACAGTGGTGTACATGCTGAGTGTTCACAGCCCCTGAGGCTGTGACTGGAATCGAGCTAGAGGGAAGCTGACAGCTCCTCACAGCCACTCCAGCAAAAACACTAAAAACAAACGGGATGGGGAAAAGCATAGCTTCATTGTGATGAAAAATGGAAACCCTGCTAAGAATGAGGAAAAGTGCACAGGAGTTCCTGACATGTAATTATTTTTTTTGTTTAAAATTCACTGCCTTTTTGTGCTACTCCTGTCCCACATGGGGCTGTACTTGAATAACTTATTCATTGTTTCTCTTGCCAGCCAAGCAACAATCTCTTCCCTTCCATTGCTGCTTTCTTTAAATGGAAGTCTGTCCCAATGTTAATATCTGAGGTTACCCCCTGTGTTTCTTCATGATTGTCATCGCAATTCACGTTGACTGTGTTATTGAAGAAAACTGCAGTTTCTCATAGCCAGGGAGACTGTCTGCATTTATTTACATCTGAAAGCAAGCAAGCAAAACTTAGAATGATTTGTGGCTCTAAAAACTTTTTCTGAAACTATATGACATTTATAACAGCCAGACCTTGCATCCTTCCTCCCACATGGTTTGCTGCAGTCAAGTCTTATCTTGGATTAGGTCATTAACTCTTCAGGACTTAGGTGTCAGGCTCTGTGATTTAATGACATTCACTAGGTCACACAGACCAGAACTATTTATGAAAAGCCCTAGGAGACCCATTTCTTGTGATGAGAGTAGAGATTTCAGAATTTTCTTTCTGCTGCTGCTCTGACGGAACTCCCAGCTGTGCTGAGCATTAGTGACAAAAGGCATCAAGGCCTACTTGCAGAAAGGGATGGCAACAACAATGAAACAGGGGCAATCAAATAAGCAGCCATGGAAAAGCTGCTTATAATATTCATCCCGATCTTTGAAGCCTTCATTAAGTGATTCCTTGGGCAGTAACGAAAAGCACAAGAAACATTTGGGCCTATATTTGCTCCTGCTGAAAAGTTAGTGGGCAGAAGATTGATCCAAAGTCCCAGAATGAGAGTTTTTCCAGCAGGAGTGTATCAGGATGTCAGAGTTGACCCCTTGATGGTGTCATGAAATCTTTTTAAGTCTTCATGAGATTTGCAGGACAGATTTTGTGGATATCTTTGGCATGACACCAAAGCCAAAGTTACTGTTACTGGGTGATGGAATTCACGTGGCTAACAGAGCAGACTTTAGCAGTGGTAAAATAAGAAATTACAAAGGTGTGTTCATGGGAGTTTAAACAGAACTGAAGGATGATTTTAGTTGCTGGCAACAGAACCTGAACAAGTTGCACGTGGACAATAATTCTGACCATCTGAATTTTATGCGTGTCAGTGCAGAAGCTAGGGTGGGAGCTTGGAGATTATTAATTACATTAGAGAAGCAAAAGGGGAATAATTCCGAGCTTATTCCATAGCAAAACTGACACCCATAAAAATGGAATATTTTTCTGACCAAGACTGGGTCTGTGCTGTAGTTGAGGCTAAGCAAGGCACATCAGATCTTGGGAGCTTGTGCATGCATGGAGAGCAAAGGGTGTGTTATTCCTTGGAGGAATTCCTGTCCTTTCCTGTCCTTAGCCCCTCTTCCTAGCCGCATCCTAGGATAGAAGTTTGCTGTAGTGTCCACTCAGTGCAGAATATAATTGCCACTGTAGAGAGGGATATCACAGGGGACCCTCTGACTGTGCTTTGATGGGTCAGAGTTTGGAAAGGTACAGGGATAGCAAAGGTGGTCAGAGGTACTGATGGACTTTGATAGAAAGAGCTGCAGAGTAAAGTAGGGTCTCCTCCCATCTGAAAAGTAGGTGACTGGCAGAAAACAGGATGAAAGTCTCTAAAATCATGAGCAGAACTGGGTAGCTGAATAAGGACCCATTTTTCAGATCTTCTCAAAGTAAGAATGAGGAAGTGTTAAAAGAAATTGGTGGATGTTGGGTTCAACACTGCAAAGGATAAATTGACTTTTTGATTAGCATGGGGGTGGACTTCAGAGCACCTCAACACAAGATATTATATATACTCACAGTTCTGGAGATGGAGAGATCAGTGAAGGGGTGGCTTTGAAATCACAAATACCATCAGGTCCTCTGAGATTCAAAACACAATAGGAAAAATATCCGATGTCAGACTAGATAGATGTTTTGCCTAATGTAGTGAGGTGGTCTTATGTTTTATACATCCACTTGTGTATGTGCATTGGGGAAGCAGGTCAGATGTTAACATTTGCAAGAATTACATCACCTTCATCCAGTTGTTTCCAGGTCTAGTTTTTTAGAAGTGTCTGGAGATTCATGACACAACCAATATCTTCTGGTTTTAAATTATGAACTCCACAGGTGTACTACTGTACTTGGAGAAAAATACTGTGCCAAGTTCAAAAATGTCATCAAAATTATGTAAATTCAATGAAGTGTCGCAACTGATTTAGTAACCTGGACAGATGTCTTGATGGGAGTCCTTAATTTTGAAACCGTATGCATTTCCTATCTTGTAAGCATATTGCCTTTTGCTAAAATTCATTGTAAAGGAAAAGGAGAACGCAATATTCTTCAAAGATGTTCTGAGAGTTATCATGTCTGCCTGTTCAGAAGAACGTCATGGAAATTCATAAAAACTACTGAATTATTTCACAAGACATATGCTCTACATTTCTGTTTATTCCTTGTGCTTGGATTGAATTCAACTCCAGTGAAAAAAATAATCAAAGCCTGATTTCTTTATTAAAGTCTGGAGGGTTTTGTAAGGTGAGACAAAACAAAAAAAACAGTTATTCTTTCTCTGTCTTAAAGTCTGATCCCTCAAGAGAAATAAAATAGAATTGACCTAATAATACTAATACACTTCCATCACTTTTTCTTGCCAGAACAGGTCAATGGGAAGTAAGACATGGGCAGCAGAAATGTGAATGATGAGCATTGCTACTACACTTTTAAATGTTATTTCAATGATCAGGATTCCCTTGTTTCACAAATCTTGAGAGCGGGACTTATGTCACTTCATATTAGACATCTAAATTGGAGCTGCTCACATCAGGTTAATTTGATAGTTAATGGAGAGAAATAGTCTCTGGTAATGCGATACAACTGAACCATCCTGGATTCTATTTCAGGGCTATATAAATCTCCCATTGGGTTGCTATTTTCTGCCTATTGTGTATAAAATGAGCTTATGGTCACTAGTATTGACTGAAATGCATAATTTTTGGAAGCTACATTAGTGAGTGAGTTCTATTCTTTGATTTAAATTGTGTGTGGGATGGCTTTATACATTTGATGTTTCATATAACTTTCATTTTCCCCATTTCTCCCCTAATTGGAAAAAAAGCCACAAAAGGAAACTTTTCATGGCCCAAACCATTAAAAGGTAAATGGTAAGTAGTTTTACTTACTACAAGAATGGACTAGAAGTCCATTCCTTTTATAGTCTGAAATAATTATCCATCCTCAGCAGGACACTTCTGCATAGAAAACACACACCAATGCTATGGGATTCAGTCAGCACAGTAGGGTCCACAACAATATACTGATCTTTTTTTGTGCCCCCAAAGAAGGGAAACAGTGCAGTCGAGCTGTGGCAGAAGTAGCCTCAGGCGAGAATCGTGATGCTGTCAGTGACACCCGCTCCTTATCTGTGTGGGCAAAAAAAGTCTGTGCTGGTGAGTGGAGAAGCAGTGAAAAGAAGCACTGGATTTCTCAAGAAGAAGCAAGAAAGATGCATTGATTATTTTTTTTTATTGGACAAGGATACCAGTGTTAAATTGTCTGCTTTTTTTTTTTTTTTTTAATGGACTGGTGAGAAGTCTGAAAGATAATTTTATTTCTGTAAATGACACTGCTTAAAGCAGAGACATTTTGGCATCTATAGGCATTAAAATTGAGATGTAAATGGGAACAATACAGTTGATAATCAACTACTCTATCATTCTGTCCACTGCATGGTGCGTGCTTCCTACACTTCCTACAACTGCAGCATCTATTGTTTGTGCTATAGTCTGCTCTAAGAAAGAGGAAAAATAAAATTGCATTTACATAACAATAATGCTTTTGAAATATTCAGTTGGCCAAACTGAACTCTGGAGGAAACCACCTTTGCTGTCAGTGTGTTGGTTTAGTCTGAAGCGCCTAGATCTTAAAAGCTTTAAAGAAAAGATTGTTGTCTTGGCTGTCTTCACCTGTGTTAACAGATACTTGCCTCGCATCTGTGTATGTCGCTTAATCACTTCCCAGAAATGTGATTTTACGAAGATGTGAGTTGATGAAATTTCAGGCTGGGTATTTGCTTCTGGTGTAATCACGCAGGAAATCTCAGGAGATGTGGTTGGGAAGCTCTGTCCCTGTAATCAGGATGAGAATAAGCTGTCAACAGAAAGCAGAGAAATACTGTGTTAACAGAAGAATAGATGAAAACTCTTCAACTGTCTTTGCTGCCCTTCCTTATATTGAAACATGGAAATTGCTTCTGAGAAGTTAGTTGTGTACATAAAGGGAGTCCTACGTAGTAGTATCAAGTACTCTGTATAGACAGAATTCCTTTTGAATAACTCTTCCAAAAAAAAAAATCCCAGAACACATGCCCTTATATTCAGTCAGACTCTGGTCATTTTCCTGAAATAAAAAACACATCTTCACTTCTACTTGAGATATCTCTACCAGCGTCTGGGTGGGCTGAAACATTGATGTTGTTGCTAATAACTCCCTGCATTGTATATATGTCTTTTAGGATGTCAGGATGCAGCTACACACCTAGAAGATCCTGGATACACTCAGAGAAGGGACATGGGTGTTTCTGGGTGTGTTCCTCTCTTCCTGAAGCTTTCTTTACCTTGCTGAGAAGTGAGCAAGCGATCCATTGCTAACCTTAATGCTAACCCACTGCTGGGAGCTTAACAGGGTGGAATGCTGAGATCTCTATGTTTCTACCCTGAGAGGAGTCCAGGGGGCACTAGAGAAAACTGTAGATGGAAGAATGAGTGTCATATATGTCTATCCAGATGCTGATGAGCCCCAGCCATGCCACAGCCTTGTGTTTACCAGCATCTAGGTCCATGAAAGCAAGGCATGTTGTAGACTAGTAGCCTAATAACCTCTGAAATATAAATCCTCACTAGTCCAAACACTTTATGATGTTCTAGAGTATTTCTACAGAATTGTTGGAGTATATCAAATGTCCAAGAACTCTGTTAGTGAAAAATGTGGAGTGCTCTTGTCAAAGTTGACAGTTTCATTTATTGTCTCTGAATTTGCTTTTATTAAAGCAGCTCCCAGAGGTATCATTCCTTGGTTTAGTTCAGTAACAAAACTTGCTATGGGAGAGGAAAACAGGTGTCTCAGGCCATTTTCTTATACTGTTTTTCACTGTCTTCATATGTCAGCTTTAGTCAACAGGAGAAAAAGTACTCTTAAAGTGCAAATGAGAGAATATTGTCATTCCTTGAGCTTGTTCAAAACTCTTTATGTGCCAGAAGAGTTTCATAAAGAATATAACCATGTAATGGCTTCCATGAAACTGTTCCTCATTCCCACCCATCAGGCTTAAACAAGATTTATGTTGAAACCAGCCTGCAGAATGTTATGTCTCTGGAAAAGACATATACATGCATATACATTCAAAGTAGCAGCAGCCAGCACTGGGAGCTGAGTTACAAAAAGCCAACTCTTCCTCTCTGTTTGGGAGGGATTTAATCATCAGAGACTACCCTAATACTCCCACAGAGTTCAGAAGTAGGAGAGGATGCCTCAGGGTTTCAAAACTAGATTGCCTTAAAAATAATATCAAAATGTCCACAGTGTGAGACATATCAGAAAGAGAAGTATGGTGGGGTTCTTGCTGCATAGTGCCTGAGGAGCATTATATATTCATGAAAAAGCAATACAGCCCAACACCATGTAAAACAACTTTTGACAATTTTAGCTATGTAGCATCTGCCTACCTTTATTCTAGAGAACCAGCTTTGTGTGAGTTTCTTAATATCTACCACCTGCAGAGAAAGTAAACTTTCTACTCTAAAGGACTGATTTAAATGATGGAAATAGTCTAGGGGCAACCTTTACTAATGATTTGAAAAGCAGTTTGAATTCTAGTGTGTCAGATTTATCTGAATCATTATTATTATTTTGAGGCCATTACTTGAAGCGAAGTTATCATTCCAGGGTATTTTGACTAAGCTGATCAACCTCTTTTTAGAGAAAATCTATGCAAGTGTCTAAGGCATTAATTTAGCTCTACATATGATAATTAGCCATTTAATATCTATTGGCATTTTCCTGCAGCCATAAACTGGTGGCTACGAATCAAGCCTGTCATGTCTTTACAGTGCTTCCCCTCTTCAAAATAACAGCCCAATTTATCACCTCATTATACAAATTTTGTGCCAGCATATCTTCTCCCAGTTCTGTGGAATTGCAGAATGAAAGTGAAGGCATGCAATAGCATACAAATGTCTCAAAGTCTTTAGATTTCACTGTATTCCTAGTCTCTCACAGTACTGAAAGTGCCATTCATTCTAGGTGAGTAGTAGTCTCTATTTTGGCCCAAATTTCCCTCCACTCATTAATTAGTTCTTAAAATAGATGTAAATCAGAATATCCTCCAGGATCAGCTCAGAGATCTTCAGATGTTTTGCTCCCCTGACTTCACAGCTGCTACATCTTTCCAAATACTTTTCTTTAGCAGTTAGAGAAGATCTCCTGTTCCAATTTTCTCCTGTTAGTGTCTCCCAAGAAGCTTGCCTCTGTCTGTTTTCCCTCACTTTGATTTCTCCTCCCAAGCTTCCACTTCTTTAAAGCTTGATGCCATCTCTGACTTGAAATTAGAACTTTGCCATTTTTGCCTTTTCTATGCAGTCTGTTTCATAAACTTTTAACTTTGCTATACACATTCTTAGAACCCCTAACTTACAATATCTTACAATAAGATATAAATTGTAATATTATTCCGCATTCAGATTCTAGCATTTGCCTTTCCCTATTAATCTCATACCTCAAAACTTGCCAGAATTTTTTACCTCGCACCTATTACAAAGAAAGATTCAAGTGCTACCTGGATGGGAGAATGTGCAGCAGTTTTGTAGGTATTCATGTATTATAGCAAATCTATGAAAGTTTCAGCTTCAGAAAAGTCTGGTGGCTGGTGGGCAGCTGGAGAGCCTTTCTGCTCCAGCCCATGGTTTCTCCTCTGGAGATTTCCTTGTGCTCCATGCGAGCACACCAAAAATCCCTGGGGAACTCAGCAACAAAATTACTGTCAAAAGTTTCTCTTAGATATATCTTGGTCCTTAAGCATTCTATATGCCATTGCATATGTGCATATGATATATGTGGGAGGGGAGACAAGCTGTCCTCACTGCCTGTCTGTTTGCTATGAAGGTTAAAGGCTCTAGAGTTCATTAGCAGTCTCTCCTGAGAAACCTTTCTCTGTTTGTTTTTTTTTCCAAACCAACCACAAAATGTCCTTTGTTGCCTTAATTACAAACCCCACTCTCCACTTCTGCTTCAGCTCCACCTTTGTTTAATGTGTTTGAGGTAAAAGGATCCCACAGTCCATTTGGTAAATTACCATAAATTTTCTGCAGGCACTCTCTGCCAATGTATATAGAGCAATTAGCAGCTCTCCAGAAGGGCTATGTAGGAACAATTTGGGCCATAAATGCTTGTAACACCTTCGCAAGGCTGTGTAGGACACAATGCTCAATTAGGGCTTTAATTTAACACTGGGACTGCTGCTGCTGCCTGTGAGGCTCTTTCCCTGATTTTTTTGCCCTGCTGCAGAACCTCCTCCAGGATCCCCACAGGAACTAAGCCATAACAGATGATCACCATTGGGTTTAATACCACTTGTTCTTCCTAATCATTTTCCCTTTTTATGATCTTAGGGAGATGTTATTAAAAGAGTACATGGCTTTATTAAATATGTCAGTGTGCAAGAACAGAGGTTTTAGACTGTGTCTCATTGGGTTGTATCATTTTGGTACAAAGTCTATTCTCTCTGGGTTTGTAAACCACACTCTGCACCTGCTGCATTTGGATAATTCAATTCCATGCTTGGTAGCTATTGAAAATTAGCAGGGGTATACTCTATGTTTACCTCTCCAAAGTCAGAGAATAGATGTGAATAGAGAAGAGCAGTTTTTACTTTCTCTGTCTCTACAGCTGTGGCATGTTGCTGTGTGCTTGGGTTTCCAGCCCCACAAAGATCAATCATAGAATCATAGAATTGGCTGGAAGGACCTCAGAGATCATCAAGTCCAACTCTCGATCCACTACTGCTGTGGTTACCAGACCATGGCACTGAGTGCCACATCCAGTCTCTTTTTAAATATCTCCAGAGAGATATTTAGTAGTGGATATAAGATATAAGAGAGATCTTATAAGATATAAGTAGATATCTATCTACTTATAGAGATGTAAGTAGTGGAGAATCCACTACTTCCCTGGGCAGCCCATTCCAATGCCTGATCACCCCCTCCGTAAAGAAATTCTTTCTAATATCTAACCTAAACCTCCCCTGGCACAACTTAAGACCATGCCCTCTTGTCTTCATGATAGTTGCCTGGGAAAAGAGACCAACCCCCACCTGGCTACACCCTCCTTTCAGGGAGTTGTAGAGAGTGATGAGGTCTCCCCTGAGCCTCCTCTTCATCTCAGTCTCACATACTTGTAGTGTTTCAGGGGGATCTAGATGTCATGAAAGAAAAAGCAACAAATCAGCTCTCTGCCAAGGAGGTTCCCAGCCTCTGGTGATCTTCTTTTGCACCAGAAGGTACAAAACATCTTCTCAGAATTATCATCAATGATTAAAGATGTTGTCTGGTGGAAATAGTTGATAGTGTGAGAATAAGTGTCCTCAGGCTCCTGAGGTGGAAAGTGGGGCAGGGAAGTGCAGCTGAACTGCAAGGGAGAGGTCCCAGAAGTGCTGGGTGCTGACTCCATCACCCTCCCACCGAGCTCTTGGCAGAACAGGCTTCACAGGGGCAGGGTTAGACCCACAGCCCCTTCTCCTGCTCTTTGCTCTTTCTCCTGCCGCACCTCAGGGACCTGCATGACACTGCAAGTCGTACCAACCAACCCATCTTTTCTTCTGATGTCAGAAACACTTGACTCAGCAAAGAGTGGTCAGAGCAGGTCTCCTGTCTCAGCTCCTGTTAAACACTGCTTAGGAGCATCAGAGATCAGAGTGGGTGGCTGGGATTATCCAGCACCTCGGGGAAGCTTTAGCTGCCCAGCTAGGAGACAGCCCACTAGAAAAAGTCTGCAGACCCTGGCATGTTGAAGGGTCAGCCCAGCCTATGAAGGATACTGCTTAAAGTGCGAGGGACCTTAGCACTGTGGGGGCACTGACAGAGTGGTTTGCAATATATTACATGCTCTGTTTTTGAAGGCTTCGTGCCTTGTTTCCAGCGTCCTCTTAAATAGGAAATGTCCTTGTTGCATTGAGTAACTCGCTCTTCCAAATCACTGCATGGGGCTAGGGGAGATTTGTAAATTCATCTGCAAATTTCTGACAAGGTGTGTTTCAGTTGGAAAGAAAAAAAGCTGTTTGCTGAAATGAACAGTCCTTCACAATATATAAGATAATATATTAATTATTAACTATGTATTATAATATATAGAAATTAAATCTGAAGATTTGGTGTTGAGTTGTGGGTTGATTTTGCCTTATCTTAATGTTTTGATTTTCCTTTCAAAATTTTACTTTATTTAAAATCTTACCTAGAAAGTTTTAAAAGTGAAAAAAACATTGAATATTTTCCATGTTTGAGAATAATTTTGTGTCATAAGACACATAGAACATCTCTCTATTTTCTATTATTCAGAGTAACTTTACCCAAATCTGTGAATCCTTCAGGAAGGGAATATTCCAACTCCTCTCTGATTTCTGAAATAATGCTGGCAGTTCTTGTTAGTCACGAAACAGGATGAAGAACAGGATAAAAAGAAACATATATTTCCTCTGAAACATTCAGTTAGCAAGCCACAGAAAACAGAAAAAAGCCCCAAACCACAAACAAAAAAACCCAACCACCAACTCACAATGCAAGGCTTAATTTTACCATTATAAGTCTGAAGCCTTTTTTTTTCTTTTTAAGGGTTTTTTGCTTTTCGGGTTAGGAAAAGGAAAAAAAGGCACAATGGAAGATACCAAGTTTATGTGAATATTTAAACTGCTTTGAGAAATGGGTTAGTTTTATACATTAAGTGAATATGAATTACAAACCAAGACTGACATATTTATATGTGTGTGCTCACTGACAGAGTGTGAGAAACAATCTCCCTTCATCTGTTGAGTGAAAAAGAGGTTTCAACCAGAAATTAAACAGAAAGAAGGAGCAGGGTTGATGTGTTGTCAGACTTTGGGTGCTACCTGAGCACTGAGGGCATTAGTGAGAGAGGCAGCCCCATCTCCTGCCTTTGCAGTGGGCAGCTCTTCTCATCAAGGAAATAATGAGATATGATTGTACCTTCTTACTCAATACCTTTCAAAAGTGACATGATATCAAGAGTATATGCAGTCCTAAAGTGGGTGTTACTACATAGGCTTAAGCTCAAATTTGGAAAGGTTTTAGCAGGGGTGATATGTTCCTCTCCTTCTCCTTCTCCTTCTCCTTCTCCTTCTCCTTCTCCTTCTCCATCTCCATCTCCATCTCCATCTCCATCTCCATCTCCATCTCCATCTCCATCTCCATCTCCATCTCCACCTCCACCTCCACCTCCACCTCCACCTCCACCTCCACCTCCACCTCCACCTCCACCTCCACCTCCACCTCCACCTCCACCTCCACCTCCACCTCCACCTCCACCTCTACTTCTACCTCTACCTTCGTCCTTGTACCTGTGCCTATGCCAAATAAATATTAGCTTTTGAACTAATTGGCTGCAAAAACATGAAAAGTTGTTCTCTTTGTGTTACGCCTAAATATCCCATACCCAAAAGAATAAAGTTAGTGATCAAGTTTCGTTCCCCGTATTTAAAATGAGAGACAGAATCAAGGTTTCTATGTTTTCCTCCTCTTTTTTTTAAAATGTGAGATATAAATGTGTTTCATTGTGATTTTGTTGTTTGAAAGAAAATATACTGCAAATTGTTCAGTTTGTACGTGACAGAAATGTCATATTTTCTACTTAAGATGCTTGTACCATGGAGATAAATCAGGAAAGCTGTCTGGAAAAAGGCTAAGGAAGGTAATCACATGAAATTATGAAGTTTAGGGCAACGCCTTAATTTTTTCTGCCTGTGAACTCAGTATAAATTGTGGAGCTATTGCTTTTTACCTTTTCATAAAGTCAAAGCTGGATGGAGTTTCTCCTGGTCTCCAAGCCATCAGGTTAAGACGTACATGTGCTTGGTTGCACTTCCATGGTGCTAATGCAATGGGATGTCAAGTGGGGAACAGACCCTGGCTCAGCTGTTGCAAAACTGCCAGATCAGAACTGATTTTTCTTTTCATATGCTGCTTGCACTTCTAGCAACTTGCTGTTCAGCACTGCATCTGCAAACCCCCTGGTGGTGGTACTTGTTGGAAATGTTCTGGGACTAGCTGGAGGACACATTTTCACTGGCAGGTTTTGTAGGGAAATTGTGTTGGTCTGTGTAAACTCTGTGCATAGTAATTTATGTTTCACTAATTGAGATGGACTGCAGAATCTGGAGTCTCAGTATGTGTTTGTGTCAGAGTATTCTCAGTCTCAGGATGCGTGTCAGGGTATTTTTCTACAGTTTTAAGAGGAGGTGGAACTCACTGCAAAAGTTCATGTTTTCAATCCATCTGTGCAGCAAAGGTAGGGCTTGATGCGTTTATCATCCCTTCCTGCACACTGGTCATGAAGAGGTAAACAAATAGCAGGGTCAGTTTG
Organism: Florisuga fusca; assembly: GCA_038090715.1. Taxonomy (NCBI): domain Eukaryota; kingdom Metazoa; phylum Chordata; class Aves; order Apodiformes; family Trochilidae; genus Florisuga; species Florisuga fusca. Next base: position 64,131,339 of record JAAWXA010000001.1, read on the forward strand.
GTGCCGAAGATGTGTCCAATATATGGCCAGTGTCTCATGTTTGAGGGTGAATTAACTGAAGATGGGTGAAAATTATTTCAGATATTACAGTGATATGACTGATCCGCAAGTCATCATGTAGGTCTTGTTATGGTAAGGGATTTATATGTCATGGTGACTTTTCAGTTATTTCAAGCTTTGGCATGAGTATTGTTGCCAGGGCAATTGTCTCTTTTTCGGGTTAGATCCCTTTGGCCAGCTTTAGAAGTAGTAGGTCTTATATTGCACAGTGGTGAAATATATTTTAAGATTATTTCCTTGAAGCCCATGTCAGCATGTGGTGATCTGTGGCTGGATTTGGTTTCTAGTCTGCTAATTAAAGTAAAGGTGGTTGTGTCTCACCTCGATGTTTTCTCACAGAGCTCTAAATCAGCTCTGGAAGAGGGCATGTGGCATTATTCCTCCAGGAATAATGTGTTTCTCACATAACCTTAGGCGGCTGATGCTGCTGGAATACTTCTTCCTCTATGCTGTGGCATCTCTCTCTCATAACTGTCACAACTTCCCAGCTAAGAATTGAGAGAAGCCCTAAATCTTCTGAAATCATGATTCCATTTCCATGATTCATTTAAGTAACTCAGCTGAAACTTCTATCTTTTACTTTACAGTGAGTGATATGGAAACTAAGGTTTCTTTCTGCTCCAAATCCATCAGAACAAATTCTGAAAAGCAGAAATGGAAGATATCAACAAAATAGACATTTTCTCATTTTCCCTATACATATAACTCTGTATCTGAGTTTCTCAAAGAAGTTCAGTTTTCCAAATAAATAACCCCCAGAATTTAATGGATTTCTCGAACCTGAGTGTTTTTACTATCACGTGGAGCTGAAAGAAACTGAGTTCTTACAATGAAGAGGAGAGGAATCCATAGTTTGGATCCAGGCTGTTTGGATCACTGAAATCAGAACTATATGGGAGGAAATCCCTCATGGCCAACTTCTTTATTTGGGTATTACTGCTGCTTCTCACAGGTATAAATATAAAACCAGAAAGACAGCAGCAATTAATGGGTGTTAACTTGCATTCTACCATTTTCTTACGTAGACTTCCAAAAAGATTCTGGATAAAGTTTCTCTGCTGCAGGGCATGGCCAACCTGCCCAACCCAGACCAAGAGAGCAATGAAGAGCCCCTGGGCTGTGTGGAGACAACGGGTTGGGGTGTGTCTTTGTTGTTGTTGAAGTTAAGGTGGTCTCCCTCCCCAGGCTGCTGTATTATGTTGTGTTTCTATGACTGGCTGCACAAAAAATACAGCATCTGCCCATACTTCAGGCAGCACACAGCTCCTGGGTTATTTGAACACCTTGTGGGATGCAGCTCTTCCTGTTAAGGCTGTTTTTCCAGCCTAGAAAGGCATCCATGGAAAATTTCTCCATGGGAAGGGTGTCATGGGGATGGGGACAGAGTGGGAAGCTAACCCCACTGCTGCTCCTTGGCCTACGGATGTGGCTGCAGACACGGAGGAAGTGTCAGCAAGGGTGGTGGTGGCAAGATGTGACCATCTGATTGCAGATGGCTCTGGCTGCACTGTCAGACTCCTCTCTAGGAACAGCATACAGGGCAGCTCCCATCCTCACCCATGGTCCTTCATGTGACCCAGCAGCCATTCACATCTCCATCTCCATGTGGTACCCAATATACAGGGACATGGGCCTCTTCTGCCAGCAGCTCTGCCATTTAAATGCTTCCTTTTCAAAACACTATGCAAGATGAACATAAAGGTAGAATGTGAAGAAAAAAACTATTTCATCTTTGCAGTTCCAAAGTCTCTTGGCATCAGCCTTCCAGGGACTTTGCGAGGTATCCTGCAGAGGAGCAGGCACTGAGAAACAGCAGGGTAGCAATGTTAGGCAAGTACTTCTTCTAAAGCAAGGCAGGAAACTATTTAGAGAACTGCTTACACTGTTTTAGAGACTCAGACTGACTGTAAAGTATACATAGACCACACTTCCCCAGTTTGGTGAGGAACTATGCTGAAAGAGATGGACAGATTTTTGAATGCTGCAGTGGAAAGACAGTGTGGCTAAGTATTACTAAGAAAATACTCTTATTATGGTCTATACCTCCTGCCCAAACTTCCAAACTGCAGACTGGTGAAGGACACTAAAGTCCAGTTTGAACTGCGAACTCCTACAGAGGTGATCAGAGAGGTGAGAAGGGTGGAGGAAAGGTGAGGACAGTCCAAAGCCAGTGGGGATTTGGGACAGATGAGGCCTAGGTTGTGGCAGGCATTTGGGATGTGGTAGCTAAAGGTGGAGACGTGGGCACTGGGGCACCTCACAACAGTACAGAGCATCCCCCCATCTTCAGCCTGTGCTTAGGGAATGCCCAGCTGCCCTGGGCTCTGAGTGTGTCAGGGCTTGGTCAGAGTCCCTAGGGAGCACCTGAATTGCTCTGCCAGTTTCCAGGGAGGCTGAAAGCTTTGATGACCCAGTACTACATGCAGAACTTCATTTTGAAGCACTTGGCTCATATGCTTAGGCTCCAATGAATTTGTGTTAGAGCCTTGCTTCTGTACTAGGAGAAAGCTAATGGACTGGGATGGATAAACAGATAAACCACAAACATTCCGTGAGGTTATAAAAAAATAATAAAAAATATTGCACAAAATTATACATCAGTGTAACAGTACCGTGGTCTGTGGCACAGAGCTTCTGTCACACTGCTAGATAAAGTAATTTTACTTTTGCAGGTAAGGATCTAAGGATCACACTTTGAAAACTTCTGGGCTTACATCTAGTGCAGACATGGAAAGAAAATAAATTGCCTTTGAGTGAGAACAGAAGAATAACTTTTCCCACTGTAGCAAGTGCAGTGGAATATTAGTGAAAAGTAAAGAGAAAAAACCCAAACAATAATAAGAAAAATAAACAAGTTCTGCCACTCTTCATGAAGATAAATTACTTAGGCAAATAGTGACTATATGGCATTGTTCTTCTGGTGAGCAGCATCCCACCAAGGTTTTGTTGCTCACTGTGGGAGGGCTTATTCAGAAATAATTTGGTGTGACTGTTCACTCAAGTCCAGCTCCATCTTTGGCTAATGCAGTGCTCACACTAAGGGCTGATGTGTGCTGGGAGCATTGTCATTAGGGCAATGTGAGAGAGAACTGGGGTTGTTTGGCCTGAAGAAAAGGAGTCTGAAGGGGGACCTTGTTGCTTTCTGCAACTACCTGGAAGGAGGTTGTGGCCAGGTGAGAGTTAGTCTCTTCTCCCCAGTAGCAAGCAATACGACAAGAGGAAATGGCCTTGAGTTGTGCCAGCAGAGGTTTAGATTGGAAAAAATTGAAAAAATTTCTTCACTGAAAGGGTTGAGTCTTTCACTGTCTAGCATTGGCACAGACTGCCCAGGGAAACAGTAGAGTCACCATCCCTGGAAGTATCTAAAGGATTTTTTGATGTGGTGTTTAGGGACATTGTTTAGTGTTGAATTTGGCAGTGTTATGTTCACATTTGGACTCAAAGAGCTTCAAGGTCTTTTGCAGCATAAATGAGTCTATGATCATGCAGCCATTATCACTTCCAGCTTGCTGACTCTTGCAGTCATCATCCTTGCATATTAATTGCCAGATAGTTTCTTCAGAATCCATTAAATTATGGAAATGGTATAGACCAAATGTCCTAGCTGGAAGGGATAAATATGTCAGCTTACTCAAAAAGCTTCTCAAGTGGATCCAACAGCATGCAGAATGCTGAGGCTTTCATGTGTCCCATGTGGTAGGGGGGGCACCCACACACACCACAATGGAGGAGGAAGAATGAGCACCACCATGAGCACCATTTTACTCATAGTTACAGGAGTTATGAACTAGAGTTAGAAGTCTTCTGAATTAAGCAATTAACTAATGAATTGACATATTAGACCATTGGGGTTTGTGTTTATTTTCTTACCTAATGAACTAATAAAATAAAGTTTAATTTATGAAATATACTGCCTTTTAAATTTGAGAGATCCAAACAGACTGTGACATTTGGCCATGTAAAGCCAAAGATGCAATGTGAGGGACCACCTTTTCTTAAGTTGAATAATATCAATAAATTCTGTGAAAGCTATATAAGAAGAGTACAGTGTCAATAAGGCAGCTTCACATCATGCCTTAAATTAAGTACCTCTATTGGAATCACTGCTGCTTTTTGAAGATTAACCCACAGAATCCCTCCATAACAAATAAAACATTGCTAGAGACAAAAAGAGACAGACAGACAGATCAGCTGAATACCTAGGCTCCAACAAAATGTTTTCCCAACAGCAAAACCTGTGAGTAGGCAGAACAGTCTTTAGAAAATTATGGTCCTTTAATGTACATTCTCTACTCAACCTACCCATCAGCTTCCCACACCTATGTTTCAAAAGTCATTTTTCATGTTCATGCTTTTGTTTGTGTCATTACAGCCAACTGCTTCAGTTCCTTTGTCTTCAGTCAGGGAAGGAAGCAAAGCTGAAGTAAACAGAAAATAGCAGAGAGAAACAAGGCTAAAGTGGAAGAGTAGGGAACAAGAGGAACTAGAACTGAAAATGAGCAGAGAGAATATTATGGCAGGGGAAATAACAGATGAATATTCAAGATGAACAGATCAGGTTAGAGAAACAGTTGGATAGCACCTCAATTAAAAGAGCTCATTGAACATCTTGAAAGATTTGCCTCAAACTATCCTAATAACAGCTCTCTTTCTGCATTTTCAAAAATTCCTGCTCCAATGGAGAGCAGAAGCATCCTTTCTTCTGTATGTCAGATGAGACTTTGGAGCTTCCTTTTCTAGGTTTGTGTAGCAAAAGAAACTACATGCACTCAAGATAGCCATGGAAGGGAAAAGAGGATACTTCGGTACATTTAACACATTTGATATTTGACATCTGCATTTGACATTTAACATTTGATATATGTAGAAGTTGATTGCATATTGTGTTTTATCCTATTAGCCTTTATTGAACCAAAAACTATGGAAGAACAGAAGAGAAAACTTTACTGAAATTTTACAACTTCTTTGAAACACAGCATACTCTTAGCACCCTTGCTGAACTCCAAATCTGTTCATGCCTGATAGAGGAAAGGCAAACTTGGTAGAAACACAGTGACTGGCATATGTGGGCTGAATCACATTTCTGGATATGTGCAACATGAAAATAAACAGAAATTAGTCCCCCACATAATGAATATACAACCCCCCAGCACATACTGCTGGGAAAGCAAAGTCTTGCAGGCTTCAAAGATAGTTCCACGGGAAGATTGATCTAGAGGAAACAAGGTGTGGTTAACAGTAATGAGATCCATCTAAGGGAGATAATTACACTCTCCCAGAAGGAACTTTTGCTACTTGAATCAGTCAGTGATCCAGGCAAACAGATGGGGTAGGCAGTGGGAATAGTCTCCCAGCACCTGGGCAGCCTCCTCTGCTGGCTCAGGCTTCCTGACCATCCAGTTCCAACTTCCCACACCACCTCCCTGAGCCAACATGCTTCCCACTTCTCTCCTCTCAGCAAGGCATTTGTTTCAAGTGTGTATTGATCCTCTGGAAGAGGATCATATCTCATCAGTGCCTGGCCACTGATATGAACTCTCATATCCAAAGCACTGATTACAGAAATGTCCTTCCAAGCTGGTAAATCACATTCCTCAGAAAACCTGAGTTGGGACTCTGATATGTGAGACCACCTGCTATACTCAGTAGCCTGGAAACACTTCTGCTCTGGCCCTAGGGACCATTGCCCCCATTAAGGATGCAATGGGTGAAGTAAGGCCAATTTCAACTTAAATACAGAATTGTTTTAATAATCATTCCATTTCTAAAAGGTCCTTTGAAGCCAGTTCATGTGTTGTACCAGAGGCATGTAAAAGCACATAATGTAATATCTTGGTTTATTTTTATAAATTTTCTTCTTTTTTTTGGTGGTTGTTCTTCTAAACACTACACTGAAACACTGTCTTTGGGAGTTTGTGGTACTGCTGAACATGTTGCCACCCTTAGGTTCAAGTCATGACAGATCAGGGTTTTGATCTAATATTTCTTTAGTGAAGTCCAAAAATTTGGCTCAAACTTATTGCAACCACAACTTCGGCTGCAATTTACAAACTATTTCACTAGTGGCACAACTTGTTTTTTCCTTTTAGAGATAATATTATCATAATCCGTGGGACACAATTGTATCATCTACCACTATCTTCTTTACTTTCTCATAAATAATCTATGACTTACTGTAGCCCCTGGCAGATGCCTTTATGTCAGTGATCCTCAGGATTACCAATTACTTACTGGCTCCTGGCAGGCAGCAGAGCTGTGTCCTGGCCACCTTCAGAAGATGATCTGAAGTGCTCAGCACTCTCTGTTATCCAGCTGTCATCTGTCACCCACTCTTCTAACCATACCTTGTTAGAACAATGATCTGTCATTAGGTGTATGTCCTCAAATGAACAGGTTTGGGACATAAACTGCCTTTCATAAAGTGTGTTTGGGAGTTCTTCCTTAAGTTACCTTCAGCTTCAGACCTCTTGCCCTTTAAGGTGTGTACTTTGGGGTGAATTGAATGTCCCCAGACCACATCTACTGAATTGATTGAATTCCCATCAACTATAGTGGTTGCCTAGGTATATAAAATGCTGACAGCCTTCAGCTGAATTCTTCCCATTCTATGATAAGGAAAAAACCGAATCAGTTAACACCATGGCTGTATAAAGACTGAATATGTTGATAATTGCTTTTTTTATCATCTGTAGGGTTTTTTTTAAAAGTTTCTTATATTTTTAAGCAGTAGCACATTAGAAGAGTTTGTAGAAATAATCATGTTAAAGAGAAAAATCAATCCTAAGGGATTTGAACGAGTTAGTTAGTTGAATTCATCTACTGATGAAAAATATGAACGCCAGTGAGCTTGTAACACTTTTGCTATGTTGCTTCCAGTAGAACACAAGTCAAATGCATGCAACAGGTACACAGGCAGGCAGTTACTGTCTGATTGAACCAATTATTGTGTATATGTTTTTGTGAACAGATCGTGAACAAACAAGCAAAAAAAACCTTCAATTTTATTGCCATATTGAAATCTCTTTCCTTGGTAAAAAAAAATAAAAATATATCCATGGCTCTACCAAAAATACTGGCATGTTACCTATTTCTTAAGCTCCTGACAACTTTACATTTGTGTGACAATCTAGACAAAAGAAGTTTCAACTACAAACAAAACAAAAAATCAAAGTCAAAATCACAATGTTTGCAACTATTGCAGGGTATTAAAACCTGTCTCCAGTTTCAGCATCACCAAATTTTGATAGTTTTTATCCCATAGCCTATATCTCCAAAAACTGGTCTGGCTATAGGGAGAACTGTTCTGATGTTCTGATATAAAACCTTTTTGTGAGTCCATGCTTGTACTGAGGCAGGTGGAAAACTCTTACATGCAGCAGAGCCAAGAGACCTTCTCATTAAGAAAGGCCAGGTGAGGGCTGGAGCAGCTCTGCAGTAGTTTTGCTCAGGTGAAGCCCCAGGCACAGACCATACCTGTCCACAGCCCTCACTATTAGCATCAAGTACAGCTCTAGAGAGGAAAATTTCTTTAGTCATTTTGGTTTGGGGAGTAACTTCATACATTTTTTACAGTTTCTAATTATTTTTGTTTCTGTCTCAGTACAAAATTGCACTTAATAGCCTAGAAGATCTAAAGTAAAGGGAAGACTAATTACTCATGGCACCCCGTAATGTATTGTAAAAATATGATATACACAGAGACAGAAATCAAATTAATGAAAGATTAATGTTGTTACAGGCAGCTCTATTATATGATGTATCTACTTACTTTTAGAGAAAGTCTACAAATATCTGAAAGAAAAGACTAATGAATCATTCATTAATTCTTCTAAAGGGTTCAGTGATGAGCTTATGACCTGTCTGTGTGAGTCTAGATTCTTATTTTCAGATGTTTATTTTTTGCATATTTTAATAATTAGTGCAAGTTTGAAGGACAGGGAGAGTCAGAATCTGTCTGTATTGCTCCCATTTATTTTTACCAATAAGACACTCAGAAGCCTAAGAAACTTCTTGACAGAGCTGGTGATTCTGCTTCCCAGTCTGGCACAGGGGCTTTCTGCTCAAAGTTTTTCACTATCTAGCATCTGCACAGTTGACATTTTTACAATTTAGTATATAAATACAGAAGAAAAGATCCCACCCATCAAGATCTTCTTAACCCTCCACTTCACTGCCTGGCTCCTTGGAGGGTTTTGGACATCTGCATGGAGTAAAGAACCTCAGCCCACGTTACTGTTGTAGCAGCAGCAGCAGGGGCCCCCAGATAGGACATGCATCCTCCTGGATCCTGGATAATTCCAGAAAAATAGCAGTTACATCCCACTCCAAGGAACAAATGAGATATTAATGATGCAACCAGCTGGAGCAGTCTGGAGAGAGACAAGAACAGACAGACATCAGGAGGGAGGTGATTTCATGGCAGTGGCCATCACCTTACCTAACCTCCCCCATCTGCCAGCAGACACACACTCTAAGACCATTCCTGCCACGTTGTAAAGGAAAAGTGTCCAGATGACAATTCCTCTCACTTGGCCTTGATTGCTATTTTAGACTGAAATAAACTACTGGTCCCTTCATCTAACTGGGGTTTGCAGTTTAGGTGTTCTTAGGCTGCTTGTTGCGTGACACGTTTGAAAAGGCTGAAAAGTAAGAGGACATGGAAGAAAAGGAGAGAGGATGGACAAAGAGGAAATCCAGGGTAACCAAAGTACATGCCTAAGAGTCATCTAAAAAATACCTTTCGGCATGAAATGCATCCATAAGTACTTTTTTTCCACATTCCAGCTGTCAGTTACACCATTCACATCATTTACACAACAGGGAGCAAAAATACACATTTTCTAATTGTCTGGAATCTGCTTGCTAAAAAGCTGCATTATAGCTGTAGAAAAACCAAGGCATGGGTGTTATGTTTAGATACAAATTTTCTTTGAAGTCTTACAATGTCAGCTCCTGATGTGTTTCCCTCTCCACATCTGGCAACCAGCAGGTATCACTATTAACATGCAGAAAGGGACAAATATAACACATGGGACTCACAAAAACTTTGTGCAGCAAACTTTCTTAAACCTTTAGTAAAAATAAAATGCCAGGTAAACAGGCAGAGATAGTGAAGTGTAGGGTGTTAGAACTGGGTAATCTTTAAGGTCTCTTCCAGCCCAAGCTATTCTATGTTCTCCTCCAGTGGCAGGGACCCTCACTTGGTCTGCAGAACCCACACCACAGAGCAGCAGGGGATGAGTTTTGCTGCTTAATGAGGGACATGGAAATAACCTTTGCTTTGTTTGAAATCTCATGGCCCTTTGAACATCTTTGTAGGCTAGACTGATAGATTCAGCTGACAAAGTCACAATGCAGCAAACAGCATGAGAAGCTTTTGACTTCAGAGAAGGAGTTCCTGAGTCATCACACCACCAACCAAGCCCACAGCTCTCAGGAGAGCAGATCCTCCAGCAAGGCTGCCAGGAAAGAAGGAGGTGGAGAACATGTTGTCATCATTCATCCCAGTCTTGCTCATTGAAATGGAGGTTGGCTCCCCTGGTATTTCAGAAACCATCATTGGCATCCTGCAGTAGTGTTGAACCTCTTATAGGTTTGGAGTAGGTTTTTTTTGCATGGGGATTTTTTTTTGTTTGGCTTGTTTTTTTGGTGGGGGGGGGGGCTTTTGCATTTTTTAGGTGTTTTTTTCTTTTGTTTCTTGGGGGCTTTTTAGTGGTTCCTATCATAATAGACCTCTTGAAAAAATACTCTCTTTATGACAGCTGTCTTAAGACAGCTTAAGAAGTTTGTAATGAGATTACAAGATTTAGGTCCCATTACCCTGGAGAAGATCATAAAAATAGCATCTGGATTTTATTCGTCTCCTTCAGCAGGTTTTCACCCAGTGTGATTGGTATAAGCACATCTGGGGAACTGCATTAGTTCATCTGAACACAAGAAAGAAAGGGTGCAAGAGGGAAGAAAATCAAACCCAAGAGGAGCTCTGAAGACCTTTAACCCCAGCCCAAAGCAGATATAATTTGTCCCCAATTCCCCCAGATCTTAGTAATGAGTTTTCCTTAATGGGATAAGTACTGGGTCTCTTTGTGCTACGCTTCTTACCCTGCTAAAGCAGCCACTAAACAAGTGAGCACTCCATCCTTCCTCCTTCTCTGTTTTGCCCCTTTGGGATAAATAAGCAGGGAAGGGGATCTGAAGCTATCTTCCTCCTTTTTCAAATATATGTATCAAATTCCTGCTTAAATTACCTCCTCACAAATCCATAGCAAGAGTGGTAAGAATCAAGTGGAGCGTATCATATTGTACAACCTTAGAGGCAGCTCCTGGTTTGTGTCTGAAAGGTCAGGCCAGAGCATCTTATTATGCTGTTGTTTTCTCCAAGATGCCATAAAAATTCATCAATATTTTTATTTTTATTGCAAGAAATTATGAACTGCATTTAATTTGAACATTTTCAGAATCGTCAATGATGGTTTTCACCTGTACTATTAACTTCCTTATGCTAATTGAAACACACTTGAACACAGATCAGGTATCTCAGTGGAACCTTTTCTTTTTTTTTTTCCAAAAGACATTTTTTTTCCATAGAATGATAAATTCAGTTATTGGGGTGCCATTTGTATTCTGTTTATATACAAGGACAAAACTTCTTTTCTCCTATTTATGTGAAAATCAAGGTGTTAACAAAATTGTAACCAGCATAAAATTACTGGGAAAATACATGGGATGTTCCAGAAGAGGTTAGATTACAGATTAGTTAACAAATGTCTTGTAATTCTAAATGCAGAGAGGAATATAAAATGGGTGCTTTTCAGCAAGAAGAAACTGGAGTTTATCATAAGTAATGGCTGTTTAATGTTCCTTACACATCCCATGAGTATAAACTGGGATCTGCATGTCTCTACCCATCTGTCAACCTATCCTACTGTTTGCATTTTTCCTTCATTCACCCGTTATTGGCTGTGCACATTCTCCAATAACTTTACCATCTTTTTTCCTAGCAGCAATGCAACAGCAGACAGCAGCAGCCCCAAGGCCAAGGGTGTCCAAGCACCTCTCCTGGCTCTGGTGACGGGGGGGTTGGATCCTGCTGTAATCTCTGTGCTACAGACATATGGCCATGACTTCTTGCAATGACAAGGGCTCTGTGACCTGATGTTAGTACCACCACCAGAGACAAAATGCTACCTCTGAAAATGGAAAATTATCCAATCTTGGGTTACCCAGAGAATGGGATTTTGAGCATTTTTGCTGTTTGAAATTTATAAAACTTTCTCCAGGTGCTGAGATAGAGAACATAACTGCAGTGCAAGGTATTATTTCTCTCTCCAGACAGCATGTAACTGCCAATGAAGAGCCCATACAGATTCATTACCTTGCTGTTTTCATTTTAATACTATTTTTGGTCTCCTCACTGATGAGTCAGGCTTAACCTAACAATTCCCAAATACTTGCTGTGTACACAAATTCAGGTAGGTGTTTTTGCAGAACTTCATCTCCTGACAGTACATGAAAAGCCAACTCTTTTGGTATCCTGTTATGAAATGTGTTCAGTGAAAGTAAATATAAAATCTGACTGAAACAATATTCTGAAGTTTATTTATCACTGTTCTCTAAAAATAAAGAAATAAACTAGGTCTCTCTGAAGCTTTAATTGGTAAGAAATAATGCCAACAGAAGGTGTTAAAGACTGGGTCCATTTTTAAGAGAAAGCTGAAGAAAAATTGGCAGCCTTGGTTTTACAGCTTTATCCCTCCATCCTCTGTCCAAAATATGAATGAGCTTCACACCTCTGCTATTACTTAAGGGAAAGGTAGTGAACACACTTCAGAAGAGTTTAGAGGCAAAAAATGAGATGTACTATACAAAACAATTTGGGACTGACATCTGATATAAAACATAACAGGGATGTTGTTACCTGGCACACAACTGGAAATGTAGATAAGAAAATATCCTTTGATGAATTTTTCTTGAACTATCACTAGAAAGTGAAAGTTACATCTGAAGAGTTAAATTTTTTCCTTCATCAGAATCAAAACAGAACAAAACAAAACAAAAGTGGGTTTTTATTTAATAATGAGGAGCAAAGAACATACCCTGAGAATGGAGCTATATTTTCCAGCATGCTGCTATTCAGTTTATGTACTGACTCTATATGCTGTTTTCACCTTGCACATAGACAAGTCCTGAGATAAATTACTCAAGAAATTTCAGCTGTTAAAAATTTTAGAAGAACAGGGAATATTAAAAGATGTGGTGCAGAATTGTGAGCAAGATTCAGTGACAAAATTTATAGCTCTGTTGCTCTATTTGTTTAGGAAACAACACATCTCTGGCTATTTTGAAAGCAATATCTGATAATCAAATTCCATTTTTGTATTTCCAAGATATTAAGATTCTATTCTTCCTTTCATAAAAATACCATCTTATTTAATATTTTCCTATTGCCTCCTTAAAAAAGATTAGCATTACCATTCCTTCATTTCGGGAGAGCAAAGACATCAGGATAGAGAGAGTAACCTGATAATAACTGAAACCTCTCATACAGATTCATAACCATCTACATATTGGAAAAAAAAAAGCTCTTCTTCTACAGACAGTGGATTATGCAGGAATTATGCAAAATCCAATACTAATCCAGATATTTAGGCAGATTTTGGGTTATTTTTTTGCATAATTAACGTTTTTGTTGCAGTTACTCTTTTTCTGTACCCCTAAAATACTGCAAGTGATGCCAGAATATTGTGGATCTCTTCTTTCTATTTAAGCCGTGAGTCCTGGATTCACAAAGTGTTCTCACCATCACTCAAAGCAACTTTTGTATCTGATTAAAAGCATGATTCAAATTACCAAGTTTTAAGAGCCTCAATTTCCCATCTAGTCTGTAGAGAGGTAAATACTTCCAAAGAACTAATTAGAGCAACTAACAAAACAGCATAAGTGGTTCCCCCATGTCACTAGTTCAGTTAACGAAGAAAAATTGCTTTTGCAGACATAAGTTTCTGAAATTTATAAGCTAAGTATTAAATACAGACACTTTGCAGTTATTCATGATACAGGTATTTGCACCTTGGCATATGCTTTCCTCTTGACTAAACGTAAGAAAGGGAAAGAAAGTTGATACTCAGAAAACAGAGGAAAGTAATCTTGGCTGAAACCATTTAAAAGCATAGTATGGGCACTGTGACCTTGTTCTGTTCCTGATGAGGTCAAATATTGCTTTATTGGTTTGACCTGAAAATCAGTAGCTTCAAGTATTTCAGCAAGCAAAATTTTGTAGTACTGCTTTAAATTGAAGGTATTGAGTAACTTGATTTGGCAGTGCTTGGTAGCTTTCTCCTGGTTCCTTAATTAGGTAAAAAAACCCTCTCTCCAATGAGCCTGAGTGCAATCAGAGATGTGTTCCCCTATGAAATACACTGGGAGTCGCAGGGGTAAAAACTCGATGAAATAGGAGCAGAGCCTCTGAGGTGCCAGGGGCAGATAGAGCACAACCTGGTTAAAAATGTCTGGAGAGACAATAGCCTTTTGGAATAGTCTGAACTGTAAAATTGATAGTTTAATGCCAAGGTTTGAAATCAATCAGGAGTGTGAGTTTGTAGAGAGAGCAGTACAGGAAGATCAGAGGAATAAAAAAAATCGGGAGGAGGAGCTGATGCACTAGGGGGCTGTGCTGCCATCCAAGGGGACCTCAACAGGCTGGAGAAATGGACTGACAGGGACCTCATGATGCTCAACAAAGGGAAATGCAAATTCCTGAACCAGGTGGGGAATAATCCCTTGAACCAGTACACTTAAGGGCTGTCTGACTAGAAACCAGCTTTAAGGGACCTGGAGGTCCTGGTGAGCACCAAGATGACCTTAAACCAGAAGTGCACCCTCCCAGTAATGACAGTCAACAGCATCCTGGGCTGTGTGATGGGAAGCAGCAGGCCAAGAAGGGTGATCCTTTCTCTGCTTAGTATTGGTTAGACACATCTGAACTGCTGGGTCCAAGTCAGGGCTCCTCAGCACATGGGAGACTGGGACGTACTATAGTGAGCACAGGAAAAAGTTAAAAGCTGGTGAGGGGACCAGAGGATCTTTCATGATTAAAGGGCTGGAACTGTTCAGCCTGGGGAAGAGAAAGAATAAGAGGGAGCCAGACTTTTCTTGGCTGTACTTAGTGACAGGACAAAAGGCACAAATCAAAATCCATGAATTTTCATCTTAACATAAGAAAAAAGTTGTTATTGTGAGAGTGGCCAAACACTGGCACAGGTTGTGGAGTCTCCATCCTTGGAGATATTCAGAGCCTGACTGGTTACAGCCCTGGACAACCAGCTGTAGATGACCCTGCTTTAACAGTGGTGTTGGACTATATGGTACCTAGAGGTCCCTTCCAACCTCAGCAATTTTGTGAACCATTTTGCCCTTCCATGTGGTAAGGTGAGTTTAGAAAAATGCTGGGATTTCATTTGAATGCAGAGCTCTTCGTCTTGCTGAAAGTGACAGTCGTGCTGGACACTATGTGCCAGTCTGCCTGAGATACCAACTTCTATGACCCAGGTTTAAAAACAATATTGCAGAGTGTGAATGTACTGGATGATCTAATAACAGATATTACTCTTACCCACAAACATGGTCTAGCTCATCTCTGCACAGTCACTATTCAAAATTAAATTACAGTTCTGTAGCAGGAGCGTTTTATTTGGGGATAAAGCTTTTTAATTGCTCCCTACCTATTCTTGTTTTTGTGTAGCTGCTAACGTCTTTATATGATGGCTAGTAGATGAGACACACTGTTCTTCATTAGGCACAAAACATATTACAGGAGAAGTACCTTTTTAAAAAGCTGTGTAGGGAACTGGGTGTCCTTCCTCAGCTGGAAAGGGAGAATTCCTCAAACTACACTTGTTGGGGCACTGCAGAAATCATGTCTGCTCTCCTGGGTATGTTTTACATGAATTACATTAAATTACAAAAATAAAAATGGAAACCTGAAATAAAAATAAAAAATCATATGAAGAAGACAGAGAAACTGCACTGGTTTGATTATGATAGTAACTTTCCATCTATCAAACCAGTGTGGGATCTGGCATAGTATTTTCTGAAATTATTTGCAAATCATCAGTGAGCAGTCTAGCTAAGGGACCAAACCATTACGATTTAGGATCATAAGATAAACAGCACTATTACAGCAGAAATGTTTGTCTTTTGTACCTCCAGTTCTTTGAACCACCCCTGGAGGTACAGAGATTGAGAAGGTTCATCAGGGCAGGGAGCTGGGTCTGCTTAGCCTTGAGGAAAGAAGGCCTGCTGTCATCAACCATCAACACTGAGAGTTTAGAGAAAACAGAGGCAGGGTTTTCCCAGGCTGCACAGCAGGAAGGCAAGAGGTGATGGGCTGCGCTTGTAGCAAGGGAAATTGAAGGCAGACATAAGAAAAACAACTCTCTCCTCTAAGGGTGATGAAGCACAGATCTGGGCTGCCCAAGGTCTGGGGGATCTCCAGCCCTGGAAATTCAAAATTCAGGCAGACAAAGATCTGACAGCCCAATCTAACTTTGAAGCAAGCTCTGCTTCAAGCAGAGACTCAGACTAAGAAATCCCCAAATGCCTTTTCCAACCTGAACTATTCTATGGTTCTACAGTGTAAGAAGAACTACAAATGTTTCTTATAGACACCAATAGAATAAATATCTTAAAATAATTCTACTAGAGATATTAGAAGAACTTCACTGATTTCCTTGCTCAATCTAGTAGTGGAAGACATTGATAATATGAAAACTATTCTGAAGTGGAAAAAAAAAAATAGATAATAGCTGTAGTTGCAGATCTCTTCTTTGGGAGATATGGTTTAGGTGTTCTTTGTCCTTTTTCAAGTGCAAGCTCCTAGAATTTACCCAGTGTTATGTAAAATGACACTTGAGTGGTTGCTTTATTCAGTTGCCTATTACCACAATGGGGCTGTCAAATGCTATTATTTACGCAAAATAGGTGACACAGAATGTGGTGCACTCTGTTTCTCACAGATATTTTTACTCCCAATACCTCTTTCTTCAAGATGCTGTTGTAACTAGAAGGGAAACATGTTGGATAATGAAAAAAAATATGAATGGGAGCAAGGCACTATATCTGAAATTTTTATGGAGAAAAATCCTTTATGATATAGAAGCTCCTGAAGAGACCAAGGTTTGAGAACTCACTTGAGAAACAGTATTTTGAAAAGCAGCTCCAGGATAGTCACCAACTAGCTTGAAGTCAGAGTGAAAAAATGTCTTTTATTGCCAAAAAATTCCTTTTTTTCTGAAAAGTTGGAAGACTGAAAGGACCTCTGCTATGGCTAAGGAACAAATGAATGTAGAAAAATTAGTTACAAAACCCATTAAAAGATCAGATCAATAATATTAACAGTAGTCCAGAATTAGACTGGTAAATGAAAGAAATACATTGAGAGGGAAATCTCAATAGAACCCCCAAAAGTCATGAACTTCACTTGACTCTGGTAAATATTTCTGTTAGTCTTTTAACGTCTGTGGTAACTCTTGTGGAACCAAATGGAAAATTAAGCAGCAGCTATTTGTTCCTTGCATAATTCAAAAGCTAATAATAATCTCTTCTGTGTTGTTGGGTTTTTTTATTGCCATAGATTAGATGCTGCCTGTAGTGCTAATTGAGCAAAGTCCTGCTGACCACAGAGAAATCAGAACAGTTTATCTGCAGCTCTGATCAATAAAAAAAGCCCACCTCCCTTCCTGTGAAAGTGTTGCCTAATTTTTAAAATTAAAAACCTGAATTTCATGCCTCAGAGTCTTTTATACAAACAGTTGTCACTGCATACAAATCCAGCACTGGAGCCACATGAGGGAGGACTCAGCTGGGGCAATTTTAGTAATTTTACTTAGTGTGCAGTAGGACCCATTCTTTCTAGTTCTTTTCCAAGGTATCCCAATTTTCAAGGGAGTGTGTGACCATCATATTCTAAAAAATGGGTTTACTTCTCCTACTGTGACATCAGTGCACTCCTTTTCTGGAAATATTAATAGAGGAAGAGGATCAGATAGAAGCAGCTGGATGAAAGGAGGAGGAAATCCAATCCAATCCCACCCCATTGTCTAAAACTGTGGTGTCCTAGTGACAGCCACAGATCAATTGGCCTTGTTCTGAAAAACTGGGAACACTGGGAATGAGGAGAATGGGACAGATCACACCACCAATAGAGAGAAATGGAGTAAGTCTTACTTGGAGGGAAGCTGGCATGCTGCTCTAGGGACAAATGCAGATGTTGCTGGCTGTCTTGTCCGGGAAAAAGAATGGAGATGCTCATCAAAGGTTGAACCATTCAAAGAAGCAAAAGTCCTGCAACTCTAAGCCCCAGACCTCTTCAAAGGCTCAACTACAGACCAGCTACTACAACCTCCATTAATCATCCACAGATCCCTTGTCCTACTCATCAGCTAGTCTGCATTGAATCTTACTAGCAGGTCACATACAGAGAGGAGGGAAGACCCACAGACAGCAGATATCTATAGGTAGAGCTCAATAAGGAGATCAGGCAGGCTGCAGTGCTCAGGCACAGGACCATTCTCATGATGTATAGCTATGGCCTAAAATCTTACCTTTTTTCCCCACACTTGTTCCTTCTCTGTTCACCTTGATGCCTCCTTTTGGTTCATTCCATAAATCCTGCATAATAACTTCAAAAAAATCCCACAGCCCCCCTCAATTCATGATAAAATCACTCTTTCACATAAGACACATGGTAATCTTGATTTCCTTTTCCTTAATTGTTACAAAGTTTCACCTGTAGCTCTACCTTTTCAAGGTTACAGTTGAGTCATTCATTAAGTGGCCCATCAATTAGCTTTTTGAGGCCTATGTATCTGTGAGTTTGATTTAAATCTTTTCCTGTCTCTTGACCTCATCTGTATGCTGAATAGCCACAAACCAGTTATCCTTACAAGACAAACATTAAGAGAACACAGTCTTAAGGTTAATCAAGCTAGAGTGTCCAGTAATCTCTCTTGACTAACCTAAATGAGTTTTGGGAAATGTTTTTGGGTTTTTTTTAAGGAATCCAGCACCAGCAGGTTCTCTGTCTTGAGCCCCAGCCAGGGATGCTGAACACAGGGAGAGCCAGGACCTTCTGCCTTTGGGAGCTGCTGGAAAAATCCCAGTGCCACACCTGAAAATTCTGTGAGCACAGTTGCAGCAGGGCCCAATCTCCTCTGGTAATAACCTGATTTGTCACAGATGCTTGAACATGATCCCTGTGATTCACAAGGCTGGACAACTTGTGTGAGCTAATCCCTAGGCTCCCTCCAGAGTGCATAAAGACAGAGAGGCAAACCCAGAAGATGAGCCATCACACTTTTCCTACCTACTTGCCTCAGGATGAAACAAAACCCCTTCTGGACACTCCTTTCCCTCTACTGACTTCAGAGGAGTCAAGGCAATTAACCTTGTCTAAACATCTCATTTTCCAACAGCATGGTTGGGCATGGTAAATGTCACCTCTTGGTGTAGAGGTGGGACTTATCTACGTGATCAAGGACTTCTTGTGTGACTGTAATCAAAAGCCCCATCTCTTTGTGCCTAATGGTCTCTTGGTCCCTCTCAAGGAACTGTCTGTGACTCACATCATGTGCACTGCTGAGGCTGATGAGGCCAGCAAGGGATCTCAGCAAGGAAATCCACCCCCTTGATCCTCCTTTCAAGATGCCACACAGCTGGCCAGCAGCAGGTAAAGCAGCCAACTCTTCAATGAGCTGAAAGGCCTGAGAACATGCTGATTTCTACACAAATGCCATGGTTATCATTGGTATTATTATGCTAATAGTTGATCTATTAGCATTAATTTTGCATCCTAGAAAGTGCAAGCATTTAAATGCCTTTAAAACCACCAAGTGGAAAAGTAAGACAAATGAAACAGAAAACAATATCCTGGAGTATGTGGTGTACTTGTATCCTGGAAAATGGCACGTTACTCCTGAAAACCTTGCACATTGTGGCATGGAAATGCTGAAAAGTAGGCTCCAAGCTCGCTCTTCAGCAGGTGAAAAGCCACCAAGCTCTTCCATGAGGGATGAGCTCAAGTCCAGATAGCCCAAAATGATTTGGAAGCTGCTCCCCACAGCTGTGAAGTTTATTATTGATCATCATTCAGGGAAAAAGCTCCCCTCAATTTACTTGTTCTCTCCTCAGAGGGAAAGGAAAATCTTTGTGTAAACTTCCTCACAAAATTTTTGACACTTGTTTATTGCTAGAAGTATTGAAGGACTACAAGTATGGAAGAAAAGGAAGTTACAAGTTGAAAGTAAGGATGGGAAAAAATACATTCTCGTAAATCTAGAAAAATGCAGAAAATCTTTTCATCAAAATGCTGCATCAAGGTTTTGAAATGGTTGCAAAGATGGTTTTAAGGCTTTCACTTCCCTGTGGAAATGAGCTCAAAATGTGACCAAGCCTGGTTTAAATTCCTAATCTACCTAATCTCCAGAGAAATTACTTGGATATTCAGTGCCTGAAGGGTCTGTCCTTTTCTAGCAGGCTTACAGCCCTCTTCAGTAAGCAGGTTTCTCTCCCATCGACCATATGAACATGGTGTTCTCTGAACTTAGAGCTACCAGAGAAAAACTAGGCTTTTCTGGTAGTAGTGGTTTCCAGCTGGTCAGTGGTGGGCAGACACTTCTCTCCTGTGTTCTGCACAACTCCCTTGCTAATGTGCAGGCTGGAGAGAAGAAAAGGCTGACTGATTTTTTGTACAGAAGGAACAAAATCTTAGACTAGAAAGGAAGAAATAAAATTTGAAATGTAGTCAGATTAAATTGGAGCCTGTGAAGAAAAGCTGAAATCAGTGTAAGGACACCTAATTTGAAAGTTTTATGCCAAAATGTGACAAGCTGGTTCTATTCCAGTCACTGAGCACAGAGGATAGATAAAGACAAGCCTGTGTCAGACAGATCTCAAAAAAGTTGCATTTGTGACACAGAAGTCATGGAAGAACCCAGTGATTTTCAGAAAACATAAGTGGAAAGGTCAGAAGAGGGATGAAGAATATGCATTTTGAGATGCTTCAGAGATCTACAGGATGAGATCCAGAGATCTACAGGATGAGGAAGACCAAAGCAGAGATTGAGCAAAAAGTGTTTAATGTCCATCTTAGTTGAAGTCTAAACAGGACAGGCCAAAGGCTGTCTAGCCTGTAACACTTGTGGGGAAATAGTTCATAAATGAAGATAAGCAGCCGGGTCTGGTTAGGTTGGCATTCCCAGAGGTGAAATGTGAGCATTTTCCCCTTCTGTTCCTAAAGCCCTTTTCTCCATTTGTCTTAGGGTAATCATTGTTCTACAGAAGACTGTTTAGTCAAGAGTTCAGACACAGACATGCCCCACCCCCTATAACCACTTCTTAAAAAGACTAAAATAGAGATAAGTAAAGAAGAATGGGGTTATACTATGGATGATCTCCTGAGCTGGAGAAGCTGTTAGCAAATATCAACGAGGGAAATTTGGAGAGGGTGTAGAAATGGACACAGGGGAAACAGTGGGAATTTAAGGAAAATACTGAAACTGCTTGAAAATATTTTAGATTGAAAAGACTGGCATCAGCTAGATAAGAGGAGTAATATAGGAGGCAGAGCAGGCAAGAAGGCAAGGAGTGGAATTTGAGAATGAAAGAGAAAAAAGTGTCTTTGTGTACCTAATGTCTGTGATATTAGCTAACATACAAATGGTAAATACAGAGATGAAAATCCTGATCAATAGTGGGAAAACAGAGAGGGAGAGACAGTATGGAGAGCTGGAAAACCAGAGTGGCCACCAGCAGTAAAAAGGCAGCTGGAGTGGGCAGGACCACATCAGTAATGCCTCTGCATAGAGCAAGTGCTCCCACATCATGCTCTTGCATTTTGAGAGACCAGCAGTATACCAGGCATTGATTCTGAACTTTTTTTTTTCAAATACTGGAATCAAGTAAGATGAACTTTTACCATCCCCGCAAACAGGCCTTCTGAACTGGTTCCATGAACCTGGTATAATTCTATTCTTGCTGAGCTAAGAGCATTTTTTTTTTCTGGTATTTGTTTGCTTAATTAATTTTATCCATGTGCTGTAAGCACCCAGTATTTCAAATATGGACTTTCTCCCTTTCCTATAATTCCAAGATAAATTTTATTTCAGTTTCCTAGTTTCCTTCTGTTAGACTTGGTAAAGCCTAATTTAGGTAGATTTAGGAGAGTTTTGAGTGGTCCTTGTAGTTTTGTTTCTTTCATGGAAAGCTTTCAGAGCTTTGGTGTTTTCTACACCACTTACACTTTTGTGGATGTAATTTCTAAAATCCCATGCTTCTTTTTATGTGTTATTCCAAAGGGAATAAAGTTCCATTTAAGAAGTGGAAGCAAATGTGATTCTTGGAGATTATTGTTAGATCAGGTTTTGTGTGTGCACTTCTCATGGCTAAAGCTACTTGCTACACCCTTGCTGGGACTTTCTGTGGGCTCTTAACATCTGCTTTCCAAAAAGATCACTTCTCTGTTCACTGTGCTGAGCATTTTCCTACATTGCACAAAATCCACCAGGGAAAGCTGGGATATTCAGCTCCAATTTCTGTCAGATCTGCAGACACCAACACAATGCAATTATGCCTGCAGACACCCTTCTTGCAGAAGATGCACATGTCTTGTCTCATTTCATTGTGATTCTACAGGAGCTTTGGCTGAGGATTTTGGGAATTCAGCCCTTCTGCTGTTGAATACTATTCCATCTCACATCAAATGCATCACTTCTGGCAGGGCAGCTTTAAGTGCCTGAGCTTAAAAATAGTTCTACAAATGTTTCAGCAAGTTAAATTTGACAGCACAAGTGTCTGTGTACAATGAGCACTCAAGAAGCAGAGGTTTGGGGAAAGACAATTCAGCACATTCAGTACTCTTCTTCCTTTGAAGAAAACACCTGTGCTTTTAAAGACTTCTGTCAAAATGTGGGGTTTGAGCCCCAGCTTTTGTGGGTGCCATCCGTTGCTTGGCTAGCCTTCCTCTGCACTCCAGGGAAGCATGGTTTTTATATTTTTTTCATCAAACAGCAGAAATCACAGGGTTGCTCTGAAATCTGTTTCCCACGTGAACTTCCAGGCATCGTCTGCTTCCATACTGACACCAAGACCAACTTTCCCTGTGGGACCCAAGAGATCTGGCACGTACCATTAAGGGGGAGGTTTATGGTGCTCTCATGATAGGGCCTGCAATGTACCAGCCCTTTTGTTTTTGTAAATCCAGGCATGAAATACACATGAAGAGAATCACTGCTGTATTATTATAAGGAGGTGGCAGAAGCCTTATAGTTTGTGTTATGAACATGTTAAACTCTGTCTGGTTGCTTGAGGTGACACCAACATATTTGTCTACAGATCACACCAATATTACAAAGCCAATTTGAGATGAACCTCTTATATCACTGAGAAATAAAACATGCTGGTTTAGCCATAGCACTGAAATATTGCAGAGTATCATAGACTGTATAGGTCCTGCAAACATTCATTTTTGGTCTGTGATAACTTGATTTCCATCATTTCAGAAGTAATTCTTTTCCTTTTTTTTTTTTAATTTTTTTTTCTTTTTTTTTTTTTCTTTTTTAAATCCATTCTGAGTTAGTTAGTGCTTGGTGATAAGTCTTGTCCTTCCAGAATACTGAGCTCAGCAACTCTCAACATATTGGAAAATCAAGAAATATAGCACTGCAATGCACAGCCACGCTGCCTTTGCTTCCTTCCTAACCCATTAAGGCCAGCTATAACCAGTGAGAATGATTTGAAAGCACTCGGTGGGTTGACTGATGGGAAATATAGTTACAGTGCGGTGTAATAAGTACAAGATCGATGGGGTCAAGGTCTCATGTGATTTTGCACAGCCAGTCTTTTTTGAGGGCTCAATGGTTGAACACAAGGCAAACAGAAGTATATTCTGTTTAACCCTGTGCAAAGGAAAGTATAAATGTATATTCTATGGATATACTGGGAATGTACATTGGCTGAGGAGAGGGAGGGTTCAGAAGGGGAGGGTTCAGAGAACTCTGTTCAGTCCCATGGAAATGAGTTTTTTAATACTATTCATAAACTGATCAGTCTCTACCTCAAAACAATTCAATATAAAAAATTTGTTTAAAAAAACTCATTCCTTCTTTCCACATTAGACTAAACTGATACTGTTTTAAAGTACTTCATATTTATTTTTTGCCTTTCAGAAGAGAGTGTTCTAGATAGGATAATGACAAAAACTGGTTGACTTTTAAAATCACATGTTCAGTATTTCAAAGGATTGCTAACAACAGAATTAAAACGTGTCTTTGTGGTCTGGTTGCAGCATATTGCCTTTCAAGACCAATGAGATTTTGTTTTTGTTAAAAACTTTTAAAACACAGACAGAAATTGTGTTAACACCCACAGCTTTAACACCTTTGAAAAAAGAAAAATCAAGCCTTAAGTTTCTCTTTTGTTTAGAATGCAAATAGCTCATTGATTTATCAAAATCATTTAGTAACAACTTTTTATCCTTTCACTGTTCATTTCTGCTGTCAGATCAACTTCTTTTACTCTCTACCAAACCTTTGTGATGGCTTTGAGTGAGCTACTGCTTCTAGCTCTTATATATCCTCCATCTGCAGAAACTGATAGTAGAATCTCTGAAAATGCAACAGTGATGCAGCCTTTTAAGTACCACAAGCCTCTGGTGTTTCCTCCTCTGACCCCAGGCTCCTCAAAGTGTTCTCAGTTTCAGAATCATGTGGACAGAAGTCCAATACTTTTTAGCCTTCTTTCAGTGCTCACTGCCTGTAAAATAAACTTTGTTAGAAGACGTATTCCTTCAGGAAGGTGATTACAATCCCCAGAATGTCATTCAAGTTAATCTTAGCAGCATGAAACTCATCCTTCTAAGCATACAATGTTTTTCAATTTTTGACAGCAAATTCTGAAAAAACTGTGGGTTTTTTTTTCATTTAGGTGTAGTTTGTTAAACAAATCAGAACCTGACCTATTCAGAAATACAGCTCTCTTACTGTTCCTGCATCCATCCTGCCCTGCACACTCAACTTTTCTTCAGGAAGAGATTATATTTTCCCTCGAACCTCTTGAAAGTCCTGATGCATCTCTGGGGCCTTCAAGATGCTTTTGTGATCTTGTTCACCATACTGTTCCTTTTCGCTTTTCCTACTCCTGTCCATACTATCACTTTTAATATTTCTTATTAAAAATATAATTATATTCCATTTCTAAAAATGAAATATCTTCTGGCTGTCAGTAGCCAAAGGTATGAACTGGTGTTAATAACTGTAACAACTTTTTGTTCATTATTGCACCCTGAGTTAAACTTAAAGCTACTGGAATAAAAAGCAAATAATGGAAGGAGAAGGGCAAATGTGTAATTGACAGGACACAGTAACTCTCAGAACCCAGAACAGTAATTCTCAAGTTACTGGTGTCCCAGAGAGAAGACTTCATGTTGACACCAGCCCATGGAAAGCTGTTCACTCTTTCTCAGCCATTCCCATGTGCTTCCCTGTGTCATTTAACCATGACCTTGCCAGCTTCCCATTGCCACCCACCTTGCAGCAGAATCTCCCATGTCTCCTAACCCAAATTGCCAGTCTGCCCATGCCCTTCTGGCTGGTCTCAGAATGTCCCCATTTCTCTCCCTTCTTTCCTTGTGAATCCACCCCTCTGGTGAGCTCTTACCCAATACACAACCTCATTCCAGCTCCACAGCTCTCTTTCCACCCCAGTGCTTCTCGCTCCTGATGCAGTCTCCCCTCCCAGTACTGCTGTTTCTACACAGACCCATCACCTAGGCTGATAGGCCTATATTTTATTTTATATATTATCTCTTTCTCAGTAAAGTGTTTCCTCCAGGAGAAAAGTCAGAATATAGATTCTTGGTAAACCCGTACACAGGATTAGTCCATTAGCAGTGTAAATTGGTACTACCTGTCATATATCAGAGCTGGAGTGTCAGCTGCCCCCTCGTACCATTTCTTACTTCATTTGGAGTCTGTGGGGGAGCTGGAGCTATTGGAGCTTCTGGAGATTTGCATTTTAATAATTTCTCATACTTAATTCCAATGTTCTTGGAGACATCTACAGAGAGAAAGAAACAAACAACAAACAAGAACATGTTAATTGCAGCCACCACTCTATTTCCAGCCAAGGAGACAACATATTAAATATGCTAATAAAACCCCCAGTTGGCATGTTATCTTTTTTTCCAAAAGAAACTTTCAGATAAGAGAATCCTCCGAGACTCAGGATTATGGTATCAGGCATTTGCCATGTCCCTCCATTTCCCGGGCTCCTCTTTCTGCGTAGGCTCTCCTGATCCTCCTTGGCTCAAGGGCCTGATGGAGGATTCCTCCTCCAGGAGCAACGAAGTAAAATGTTCTGTTTGAAGACCCCTCAATCTGCATGAGGGTCATTTTGAAGTGTTTGAGGAATAGGCTGAAAGAAATCAAGACCCTGGTCCTCTTCCTGGGGCCATGGTAAGTTTTCACTTTGAAGGAAAGTTGGGCCATTTGCTTGGTTGTGATGAGGTCAAATAGCTGTGAGGGTTGCTCTATGTGCTTTAGGGACATGAAATTTTTTTATCCAGAAGAAGCAAATAAACATATTTCAGGAGATCACAATTAGCTCATATGAATTCTGGTAAAGTTTGCCAGTACTTGAGCACTGTTGAAAGTGCAGCCTGATCTTACAGGAGCACCTCTCTCAAGAGGAAGAGCATTGACCTCAAGGCATTTGCTGCAGTCACCTGTGATCTCCCCTTGGTGGCACTGGCATGGTTGCAGCCTTCAGTGCAACCATTGTCAGAAGCATTTGTAGCCCTGTGCAATGCCTTTCTGAGGCTGGCAGGAGAGCCCCTGCTCCAGCAATCACATGCAGGACAGGGAACTCATTGCTAGCGTGCAAAGGCAGTGGAGGACACCTGCAAGGCTGCTGGCAGCTGAGGAAGGTGGCATGAGGTGTCCATTGGAGTAGGAATGTGAAGAGGTGTCAAGTTCCAAAGGATGGAAACATGGACGTTCTTTTTGGATCCCACAAGGACAAAGTAAAGATAGCACAATATCATGTGCAAAGACACAACTTTGTTAAACATACACAGAAGTGGTAGGCATAACACTAGAGTTGTTAACCTAATCCTGTAAAGAGAGAGATAGAAAAGCGAAAGGAAGAAAGGTAAATAAAAAGGTTAAGTCACTCAAAGATAGAGATAGAAGGGAGAGGAAGAAAGGGAAAGTCACCACCCAAAGATCCAGCAGCATCCCGTTGATCTCCTGGCAGAGAGAGGGAGTGGTGGTCCAGTCCTAGGAGAGACACAGGGGTCAGTGCCTCTCCTCCTTTTAAGTTACCAATTTCTTGCTGTGCCACAGCCACTAGCCAATCGTTGCTCCTCCTGACTTGGTCTGGAAAGTTCCACTGAGTGGACACCTCCCTTGTAGCTTGCACAAAGAATCAACAAGTCTTCTCAAGTCTTTTTTCTTCTCAGGCTTTATGGCCTCCTCTTATCAAGGAACTGTCTCTTCTCAATATTTGTGGCCCTTCCTCTTACCAGGGAAGTTTTATGGCTTCCCCTGTTCTCTCTTCTCATCCTGTCTCTTTTCAAGGCCTTCAGACCATTTGAGACAAATGCATACTCATCCTGCACATTACAAGAGAGCAAAAAATGGTGGGAGTGACAGCAGTTGCACAAAAGCTGGGGCTCTAATTTTTTTGCAAGCAACCCATATAAACTTTCCAAAGTCAAAAATGCATAAAAAATAAGTAGAATAAAGCAGAAGATCACTGGTAAGTGTCATTCACTGATTTTAATTTTATTTTTGGGTAATTCTCATTTTTATTTGTGACCTACAGTTTTTGAAGTTGTGAGAGATGATGCTTTAAGGCTGTTGGTTCAGAGTCCCAGGCAAGCACTGTTGAACACACATTGGATTTGAACTTCAGAATCCAGTGGTCTGAGTTCAGAGGTACAATTGCTATATAAACTACAGGAAATCATCACTGGCTACCACAGCTTTTTCTTTTATAATCTTCGCATGTTTCTGTGGAAATACAATACTGGCTAAGTTTCATATATTGAGTATAATTCACCAATTAGACTTCTTTGCAAGGAAGTTCCAGTTACCAGATATGCCTAAGTGTATTTGTTCACTATATCCAAAGAAACGTGAATAAAAGTTTTATCCTCTTCATTGCCTTTGAAAAACCCAGTCAATGGGAGATGTTGAAGATAACCCAGCATCTTGCCATTAGAGACAGATGGTTGGAAGAACCTCTATCCTGTTAACAATGTCATCATCTTCTGTATAAGACAGCCAGCCCAGCTGGAACAGTTGCCTCCAATTAAAGTGAGATAGGAAACCATCATCTCACAATCAGTAAATGCTTAACGAGGCTCAGTCAGGAAGTTATTACTGTGATGAAAACATATGTGTTTATGCTAAGCCATTTTAAAATTATCTACACCTTCACAACCTGCAATAAGTAAATCATTGTAAAAAGCTCTGGGATTTAAGAGAAAAGGTTTGTGGTTTTACTGCATGTATCTTTACAGGCATAACCATGTTATTTAATTGCATACAACCAGATTTGCCACATTAAAACTGTGGGCTTGATTTGAAAAGACAAAAGATACCTGTGATAATGTGGAAAAGATAGACCAAAGTTACCTTAGTAAATAATTAACTGTACATTCTGTTATGAACACATTTATGAGGATAACTGGATTACAAAAGCTCTGCAATAAAAGTTAATGTCCTTTTTTGCTTTCAGGTGAGTAATTTGTACTAACTGTTGTATTATTATGTTTCTGGATCACAAAGTCATGCTGTAAGCTTAAATAGACCCTGGGCAGAATGTCAACAGGAACATTATTATGATAGCATGACTGCTATCCTTAAAATGTAATACTTTGCATCTCTGGCCAATAAGCTGTCACTGAAACAAAGTCAAGAGTTACACTGGCTCTTGACTGATAGATTTTGTTCTGTTGGGAAAAAGCACTGGGTTTCCATAATCCTTAAAGAAGGAAGAGGTGCTGGATTTATTTAAATCTCTCAGTCTCTTAAAGACAGAGCTTCAGCCCATGAAATATACATTATGAAATTGTCTTGGACATACAGCTAGAGGGAAAAGAGGCAGAGCTGTTACACGCCTTACTCTTCTTTCCCAAAGAATGGGTTTGAGGCATGTCTTTTTTTTGCTTCCCATTTATTTCATTTCCACTCCTTGACTGCCCATATTCAGCAGCAAAGGTTGCTTTGAGGTCTTCCAACCTCATTTGGATGTCCTCTCCTCTCCTCTCCTCTCCTCTCCTCTCCTCTCCTCTCCTCTCCTCTCCTCTCCTCTCCTCTCCTCTCCTCTCCTCATACCTCTCAACAGAAACATATTTTGGGGTCTGTCACCTGTTGTGCACAGGAGGATTAGGGCTGTGCAGTAGCACTCTTTGAAAAGCTCAGGAAGGAAAAGCCACTCTTCTGCTCATATACAGAAGCAACCGGTTAGGTTTGAAGAGCAACCACATTTGGCTTCTGGAAGACTTTGCCTCCAAACTCTCTCACTGGCACCACAAAGATTGACTGCAAAAGCAGCTGTGATGTGTTCCAGCAACCTGTTACCTGTCCAAGGAGGCAGTTGGATCCCTTGCATTTTCACCCCTGCTACTGGATTAAAGTGCAATTAATCAGGCTGTGAAGATGCCATCTTGGACCCGTGCTCCATACACTGCAAAGCTTTGTCACACTCGAGACTGCAGAAACTTTTGGGCAAGCACCTAAGAAAGAGGTGGGGACATTTTCTGTGCTCTCTGGGGGAAAGAATCCCAGCTGTGCTAACAGGGCTCTCAGAGGGGAAGGCTGCACTTGTCACCAGGCACACTCCTGCAGAGGATGTACTGGGGAGTCCCCCCAGGGAACAGCACCAAGGCAGAGGCCATACAGCTTCAGAAACACACTGCAGATTTGCTTATCAGAAGATGGTTGGGCAGCTGTCTTATAGAAATGCTGTAAAATGGAATTAAATGGTTACCTAAAATACAGTTTAGGGTTTCCTTTCTACTTGTGATCATCTTTACATCTTTTTAATACAGACTATCTGCATTTTGAAAGCTGATTTGGACTAGAAAATAAATTAGAAACTGTTAAAGCACAACAACATGGTGAAACTTCTTTTCCCAAGTGGTCTCAAATGGCTGTATTTATCAAAGACAGGCCCTCTCCTATTCCCACTTTCACTCTCAACAACCTGGCATTTTCAGTGGAGAACATTTACTCAGAGAACTCCTGACAGAATAAGAGCCTTTTCATATGGAACAAGCACCTGACAGTGACAGGAGCTGATGAGTTAACAGGAGACTGTATAGAGGTCACTCTTGCAATTTTGCACTTGATGCATGTTTGATTCCATTAGGTTGTAGAAATCAAGCAGATGCTGCTTTGCTTTTGCACAATTTTTTTTGCCAGTTACCTTTGGAAAAGAAATGAAAGCCTTGTGAGCTCGCTGACAGGGCTGCAGAAAATAGGATGGAAATACGGATGCAGAAATCTTTCCTTTTTACAACCTCACTCAAGTTTATAGGGAGAGAGAGCACAATTCTTGACAAGCTGAACTGCCAATAAGCAGATTTGGTTTGTTGGTTACCATTTAGCAGCATTAGTATTCAAATATGCTGGGTGCTTCCCAGAGGAGACCCTGCAGACCCTCAGAACATCATAGCAACTTCAGATATTTGTGTCCACTAGAAAATGGCTTAAGATCATCAATTTAAATACAGCCATACAGTGTATGTATTTTCTGAACAGATGTTAGAAGATAATTATCCACCTGAACCAGATGGCTACAGGAAAGAGAGTCTCCTACTTATTAGTTCCTTGAAAAGTTTTTCCTTAATACTTAATGAGCATAGTACAAGAAAAACTGGTAAAATTTAGAGCTCTGGGAGAGCCAAGGCTTTCTGCTTATGGGAAGTTTTCAGACTTGATTCCGTAATGAGGCTATTCTCTCCCAGAGGTATGCATTAGTACCACTTCTGAAAGACTAAATTCATGAATGAGCAGATGCTTTTGTTTTGCACTTGACTTTGTATAAATCTCTTGTATAATGCAGAGAGTTGTCAGAGATTCCACACTTAAGAGCTACTTCCAGCCAGGTTTAAGCAAAGGCAATCTTATATCTCTAAAACAGAAGCATGACTCTACACTGCTCATCACACCCTGGAATGTCAGTGCCCACTTTTTCCTGTACAATACATATCCCAAATGCCTGAGGATACCTGCACTTGTAACCAACATCCTTTCCCAGTCAGTTACGAAACTACCATTTCATTTCTTAGTTTAAGTAGTCAGTATAAAAGTTGGCAGTGTTTCTTCCTGTTCTCTGTTCAAAACAAGCACAACATCCATTGGAAGATATTTTGTGTTTCTGGACTAATATACTTCTGCAGAGGGCCAATTTTTTTTTCCAAGAATCAATTTAAAACTAAGTAAATTACTGGACCAGATTTAATAATTTACTCAGAAAGCACAATATTTCGTACCTGGAAGAAAGAGGGGATATTTATATAAGAAAAAAAGCTCAAGAAAACAGTTAGGAATGCAAGAATAGAGAGGAAAATACAGCATTTTCATAACAGAATCACAGAATTACTGAGGCTGGAAAAGATCTCTGAGATCAAGTCCAGCCTATGACCACCACATTGGCTGTACCATTGCCACATCCAGCCTTTCCTTAAACACCTCCAGGGACAGTGACTCCACCACTTCACTGGGCAGTCCATTCCAATGTCTGATCACCCTCTCCATGAGGAAGTGCTTCCTGATATCCAACCTAAACCACCCTGGCACAGCTCCAGGCCATGCCCTCTCATCCTGTCACCAGTTGCCTGGGAGAAGAGCCTGAACCCCACCTGATTACAACCTCCCTTCAGGGAGTTGTAGGGAGTGATAAGGTCCCACCTGAGTCTCCTCTTCTCCAGGCTAAACAACCCCAGCTCCCTCAGCCTCTCCTTATAACACTTTATTTTTGTTTATTATACAACGTGAAGCAGAGTATCTGAACTTACTTACACAGTAAGTACAGGAAATTAAATTTCGTGGTGAAAATGAAGATGATATTCAATATAAATGTATTAGACCAGAGGACAGAGAAGCCACAAATCTAATAACAATTAATACTGGATAGTAAAATTATCAGTTATTTGAATGTCCTGCTCAAATTCCAGAAAATAACCCTAAGTTATGCTGCTGAACAGTGTCACAAAAACTAATCCTGTTTTTTATGCTCTGAGCAAGAGCTATGGTATGGTTGCAAGGGTATCTAAGAGCATATCAAATAATGCCAAAACATCTCAAATTAATCTGCTTCTTTATGACCTTAAGCAATCAGAGACAGGTCTGTTGTCATCATTAAACATCATCAATAGAGAAGGGATCTCACATCTAAATATGCTCTTGCAAATTTGAGTTTCTCACAATTTTGGAAGGCCTATTTGCAAAGGATGTGATCACAACATGAGAAGAGTTGTCAATCTCTCACCACATCATTCATAACCCAGAACATCTACTCTTAGTTTTCTTTGTGATTGTTTTTGATTTTTTTTTCCATCTTCTGTAGTAAAGTTCTCATTTTCTGCAGTCCAGAGGAATGTTCAGAAATTGAATATTAAGCATCTCCTCAAAGAACAGGGAAAGGAAATGGGAGCACTACTAATTTCTCAGGCTTCAAATCAACAGCTTTCCCTTTTCTTTCATTCATTTGAGCAATGAAGAGCTTTTAGATTGCAGAAATGTAATTTTCCTCCAGTATCAGAGTTGTAAAACTGACATATTTTTCTTGGTCCAAGAACAAGAAACTTCAAAAGCTGTGTGGTCCAGGGATGAAAGGTTTTGAGGAGTTGTCCAGTTTTCTGACATGATCAGATACACATTCCCCTGAAAAAGGGAGCCTGAAATCAAGGTGCATTTCAGCTACTCACTGCCATTTCTAGTGATGCTTTCTCCTACCCTGCTACCCCTGCACCTCACTGAGAGGAGCAGAGAGGAAGTGGTGGGAGCAATAATAAATGCTGGCAATCAAGTTATCTCATTAACTTACCTTTCCTTAGAAATGAGGGGTGCCTTACACTCTGCTACATGGCATGCCCCAAAGGATTTGGGAGAGAAAATCAAGCAGGGGTACTTGACTACTGAGGGCTTTAATTTTTTTTTTAAGTTTGACAAAAAATCTGCGCCAATGCAGAATCACCCCCTGAGCACCTGCAGCTCCCTCTGACAACAGGAAGGAGAATGCTTGGGACAAATTCTGGCAAGCCTCTCAAACCACTTTCCCTTACTCAGCACAGCAGGTTTCAGCAAGAACTAACTAGTAGAGATTAAAGGACTCAGGTGATGAAAAGATAAGTGTATATTTTCCTCAGCTGGAATTAAATCTGCTGGAAATAAGACCAAGAGTGGAGAACTCACAGGCAGCACTGATGTTAGAAACAAAAGGAATAAATACAATATCTGAGACCATTTTTTAGTCTATAGTGAAGGGATTGCAACTTGCAGAAGAGAGAAACAAATTATTTTCTCTTTGATGCAGAAAAAAAAAAAGAACAGAAAAATCCTCCAGTGAGGGATGCCTTGGAGACAGTCGGCCTAGACTGAAAAAATTGTTTCTGAAGTGCTCAGTTCCCACTCTTGCAATGCCTAATGATAAGGACACTTGACAACACAATCTTTTATTATCTCAAAACTCTGTGTGTGAGCACTGGGGAAAGAAACTATTCCTCTTTCCTTGCTGCTGGAGTTTATGACAGAATAAAGTGCAATGTGGACTTAGTGAATATTGTTTGCTCACCATACTTAGAACTTTATGACATATCATCATTATGTGTAGAAAAATGAATAAATTTTTATGATAAACTCACTGAGTAGAAAACCTGTGAGAAGCAACCAGTGTATCATCTGGATGTTATGTGAATCCTTGTGTTTAAAAAAATCAACATGTCAGACTGGGCTGCTCATCTGTGGATATGCCTGTCCATCAACTACCGAGTGTCTGTCCCTGACCCTCCAGTTTATTTGCTTCATTCAGTTCATTTTCTCTATTCTCAATATAGGGGGTTTTGAGGCAACTCTCAACCCAGTGGCCTTATACCAGTTGTCAGTGGACAGAACCATAGAATCACTGAGATTGGAAAGGACTTCTAAGATCATCAAGTCCAAATGCTAACCCAACACCACCAGCCAACTAAACCATGTCCTCAAGTGCAACATCCACACAATTTCTGAAGACCTCCAGGAATGGTGACTCCACCAGTTTCCTGGGAAGCCTCTTCCAATTCCTGACCACTCTTTCTGTAAAGAAATTTTTCTAGATATCCAATCTGAACCTACACTGGTGCAGTTTGACTCTATTTCCTCTTGTCCTATCACTGATTATGTGGGAGAAGAGACCGACTCCCACTTCACTATAACCTCCTTTCAGGTAGCTGCAGAGAGTGATAGGGCCTTCCCTCAGCCTAGAGGGAAGCATCTTGCCAATTTCTGTCTGAGCAGTTGAAATTAACCCAATTATTGTGGACCTAATTGCATTCCCATCACCAAAGACAGAAAAAAATCACATTGGCTTGAGCGGGAATGCAATGAGATCAATAACTGAGCCCCATCTGGAGCATAATTATGTTTTGGAGGAAGCAGAGAGCTGTACAGTGGCAGAAGCTTTCCCCTAAAATCACCAGGAGTGCTCTGGGGGGACAGGAGGAGCAGCACTTTCTGGTGCCTGGTCCCTCACTCAGTGTGGGTGAGAAGAGTTATCTGCCCTCACTGGTGCCAACTCCTGATGAGAAAATGGTTTAATTCCCAAGGGATTGGGTACAGACCCTGCAACAACAACAGAATGGTGCACATTAGAGATATGTAAATTAAGTTACTTGGATTTGCACACAGAATTTCAGTCATTAGAGGGAGAGATTACAACTTGCAATGTGTTTTTGAGAAGAAACACACAATGATAATCTTATTTACTTTACACTTTAATTTCCTAATGTGCTCATGTACGTGGAGGCCTCGTTTGTGAAATGTCAGTTATCAAAGAAATGTCAGACTATGGTTAATTTAATATTTGCTGCCCCTCAGGCTCAAGCAGGTGGCCAAAGTTTGGGAACTACCAGCAGGGTTGCCTGCATTAAGAAATCTGTGATGTGCACAAGGTACATTCATACTGTAATGTTAATTATATACACACTGATATGCAGACACACAAACACATACATGGAATGCAGAAAGGAAATGAAAAATGGGATGTTCAATGAATTTTTATTAAGATGGAGGTCTACAGGGAAGCCAGGGAAGGATTTTTCACAAGGGCATGTAGAGGTAGGACAAGGGAGAATGGCTTAAAACCAGAAGAGGGGAGATTTAGGTTAGACATCAGGAAGAAATTCTTTACTGTGAGGGTGGTGAGGTGCTGACACGTTGCCCAGGGAGGCTGTGTATCTGTCACCCCTGGAACTGTTCAAGGTCAGGTTATATGGGACTTGGAACAGCCTGGCCTAGTCAGAGGTGTCCCTGCCCATGCAGATATTTGGAACTAGATGATCTTTAAGGTCCCATCCAGCTAAAACCATTCTATGATTGTTTTCTTTCCACAAGAACTCATTCTTTTTGCAATCACTTTGAGCTGATTCACATTGTCTGTTGGACCTGCAACATTATTTTTAAGTCATGTAACATTGCATTTCTCCATTGTGATGTACAGTTTCATGGGAACTACACTTCCAGAGCTCTGATTTTATAGCTGTAAGTCTCATTACAAATATAGCTTTCATCTGATGGAGCAGTGTGGTACCTCTTAGGAGTCATGCACTGGAGGTGAAGAGAAGTTATTCCAACTCCAGAGCTCCAGTGCCCTAGAGAGGACCAGTTCCCACACCCAGAGATGCACCATCCTCAACAGGGAAACACCACTTCTGATAGGATGACCCGAAGCACATTTCCAGCCAGTTCAGTACCAGATTCTTTGATGTGGTGATGTGTCTTAATCAAAAAGCCCAAAATTAAGCAGTTTTACCATGCCTATTTAAAACATTTTTCAGAAAAGCATTTCTCCTGAAATAAGTCAGTGTGTAGCACTTTTGTCCCAGTGGGTGATTAGAGTAAATGCACCAAAATACAAATTACCTTGAGAACAAAATACCTTCACTTTCCTGCTAGAAGGCAAAAAAGTGTACATGAAATTTTTGTTCCACCCCCTCAAAAAAAAAAAAAAAAAAAAAAAAAAAAAAAAAAAAAAATTTTTTTAATTTTATTTTATTTGGAGATGGGTCTCTCCAGGGATCACTGTTCCTGGAAGGGATGTGACTGCTCCCTCTCTTGAGCATGGAGTCAAGTCCTTGAGACCTGGTTGCCTTTGTCAAAGATGATAGCTGCTGCTTTCTTTTAAGCCATGTCTGGGATGGGAGCCCTCCTCCCTGCCTCAGCCACCATGCAGGGATTAGAGCTGTCGCTCAGCACACACGCAGGCTCAGATCATCCTTCTGCTCCAGAGCACTGCAAAAGGGTCAACTGCTGTTATTTTGAAGCCAGGTGACATTTGGAAGCCTGGTGACATTTGGGCCTTTTTGTAGATCTAATATTAGAGTTTCTGTGCACATACAGAAACTGCAAATCTCCTTGCCCTCCCTGGGATTTGTTCTCACACTGTCTGCACTGTTATTTAAGATGAAGTAAGTATACATCATTTTTTTCCATCTTGTGAAGGCCAGTCACAAAGTTCTGCTGAGAGCAGCAGAAAATGCCCTTCAGAATAACAACATAAAATCTTATTAACGGCTTCTAAAATGCTTTGGTGCAGCCTGCCCTGGTTTCCTTTTTTGTGACTGCCATAAAAATCTGCCCAGTTCTATAGCAGGCCAATGATATAAACTGAACCATTGCCTCAAAAACCTGTGAAATCTTAGTCTTGTTGGGATTCAGAATCAGGGTTTAGAATGTCTTCCAGTGATATAATCAGTGGCTTTTCCTCACAACTTATTGGTCACATATGAGAGCACCATATCTACTCCCTGGTTAGCAAAGTATCCATGATTTCAGGCAGAAGGAAGGTACAGGATATGAACTGACACACAAAAATGCACCCCAGCCTTCCAAACCTCCCCTTCCAGCAGAAGGTGTCATCCTTACAATAAACGGAAAAGAAGAGGGGAAAAAAACAAAAAAACAAAACAAAACAAACAAACAAACAAACAAACAAAAAAAACAACAAACAAACAATCAAACAAAAAAAACAACAAACAAACAAACAAACAAACAAACAAAAACAGCCTAAGAAGCAAAGAACTTTGTCAGCAGCTTCCATCAAGTGCTATAGTTAGACAAGTGACCTCAGCAGAAACGTGTCCTTACTTGGTGTCTGTGATATATGTACCAGGCTGTGTTGCTTCTTCCATTGCAAAAACAAGATGACTTTGATGGAGCATCTCCAGAGGTACTCCACAAGCTTGGCCACATCCTCCCAGTCTCTTTGTGGTCCCAGTACTGGTGCTCTGGTACTCCACAGACAGTTGAACCAAAAAGACAAGACTGGTTCAAATCTGTAGGTTGAGAAACTCATGTCTTCTAAGAAACACATGAGAAGAACAGACTGTCTGTTTGCTTCAGTCTCTTCCTTAAAGCTGTGCTCCAGAATGTGGAAACTGGAAAATTGCCTAAGGTAAAAGAAATCTGCGTCAGCAGAACTTCTTGTTCAGGGATATGGGGCCAATATCTGCAGGGATTTACACTGGAGAGCAAGACATATGGAGTCAAATCCACAGATGGCAGAGTGGGGCTGGGTATCTGGGCAGAGGTCAGCTACAGAAAGAGTGGTGGAGGCTGTTTTGCCTCACTTTCATCTGTAAGAGCCTTGTTAAGGAACAGAGTATTAGCAACTAGCCACATGTGTTTCCTTTGGGCTCCTCAGGACTAGATGTCCTACATGGAGTGCCAGTAAGTGAGTCCTGGCTCATGGTACACCTCCCTCTGCCCACTTTTCATGAGTGAGTTCACCAAGACAAGTCCTGTAGCATTGCATTGTATTTCCTCTCTGACAGCAGCAAAAGCTTACTCTGAGACTTCCTTAGGGCCAGTTTGGATGCTAGTAGATGAGCTCTGAACATCTCCACAATGAGGTCTGCTTATTTCCCCCTGTCTCTTCAGCTGTTGCTGCCATGTTTTGCACAGGCTATACCTTGGCACTGGTATGGTAGAGAGTCTCCAGGATCCAGTTAAAAAGAGCCACATCTGGCACCTACTACCAGTCATTAATGGACCAGTGTTGTGTGCCATGCCATATGGACTTAATGGACTAAGGTAGGCTGCACCTTAAGTGTACTACTCTGGTAATCACTTTGTAGAGCCCTATGTATCACCTACGCTGTCCTATTTGGTCTTTTTCACCTTCACCTCTGTTTTCCTTCTTCCATTTCTCTTTCAGTTGCTTCTTCTTCTTCTACCATTCAAGATGGATTTTCAAGAAATAATATTTAAGTGTAATCTTTGTCTCCTTCTCACCTGTACAAGCCACTAGTGTTGGTCCTAGTATTGCTGATCAGGCTTCCATGCTTTGGGTTCTTTTTGTCCAATTCAAACCTTTGAGTTAAAATTCTGAAAAGGAAATTTAAATTGAACAAAGAAGGCACTGAACCCTGATCCTGTCTTCTTTCATGCCACTGTGTAGCACAAGCACACAGACATAGCTCGGGTAGCATGAAGCCAATGAAACATGAATTTAATAATCCTTTGGTAGGGAATTCTTCCTATATACCAATTAATAATGAAGATTAGTGGATGAATCACAGCATAATCCCCAAACTTGTAGGAACTGGATTTTGTCTCAAATTTTCTATAAGCCAAGCATCTGCTCAACTTTCCATCCTGTTTTAGCGATAAAACTCTCGTTGGACTTTGGATTAAACACATGCACATTAAAGATAGAAAATGCATCCCTGGCATCAAAAACAGATGATTACACCACACTATCAGTGAAGACAGGCTGGATTTGAGGCTTTGTTTGTATGCTTGTTTTAATTTGTTTGTTTTGTCTGAACTTGAACCAAAATTATTACACAATTCTTTGAAAAGACATAAAAACCCAGCACCAGTTCAATATATTTAGCACTCTTATCAGCCTTTCTATCAGTAGTTCCTTTAACTACTGTAGGAGGAAAAAACACATGCTTCAGCCCCCTTCTAATGCAGTTAGTAACTTAGGCTTTTTGCCCAGGCAAAGTGATGGGAAAACAATGTTACCTGATTAATTTAATTAATGAAGTAGAGGCCTGCCTCCTTCGTGGGCCCCAAAACAATGGGAAATGATGGCTACTCATGAAAGGTCACCACTGAGACCTCTGACAAAAGGAGAAGGAGGAAGCATGAAGAAAAGTCCTGTTTTCCTCCACATGAGTCCACAAATGGACTTCAGTGTCTGGGAGAATTATGTTCTCCCATCTCTGGCCTGCATACGGAGGGGTCTCCTAACTCCCTTTCAGTAGATGGAGAGAAGATCCTTATGGAGACAAGGCAATTTATAACCTTTTCTCTGAGTAGACTTAAATACACAGCCTTTTAAATTTCAAATTAGAAATTTCAAAAATTGAAATTTGAAAAAGAGAAATAAGATTTCAAAAGTTTTGTGTTTTCAGATTTAAATTACTATGCATTAATGGGAAGAAAACGGGTCCTGGTGACAGCTCTCTCAGATCGGTCACAATTCATTGCCTTGGGCAGCACATCAGAGAAAGCAGAGAATAGTTATTTTTCTTTTTAAGTGAATTGCCTGCTAATTTCTAGAGAGAGAAGAATTGATTTAGATGAAGATTTCTGCTTAAAACCTCTTTCATAGCTTAATAAAAAATTAACCAAAGTACAGGACATTCTCAAGAAGTATCTGTTGAAAAATAAAATACTTCATGAAACTTTCTGAATGCTTCCAATGGAGAGAATGTAAAATTGAAATATTTATTTTCTAACTTCTCAGATTTTTTCTAAAATTAATAATGCTTTCTATCTTGTTAAAAACACTCCTTCTGTCTTTGGCTCACTGAAAGACCTTTTCTCTGATAAATTAAAGTCAATTCTAGG
This sequence comes from Florisuga fusca, assembly GCA_038090715.1. Classification (NCBI taxonomy): domain Eukaryota; kingdom Metazoa; phylum Chordata; class Aves; order Apodiformes; family Trochilidae; genus Florisuga; species Florisuga fusca. The sequence goes on from JAAWXA010000001.1 coordinate 64,170,518, forward strand.
ATTCTAGTTTCAGTTAAAATTTTTTCAAGGAAACAAATAGGAGAAAATCACACTTGGAAAACAGGTGAGAAGGTAATCATTCCTATAAATAAAGCACTTTTCAAAATTACAGTTTATAACAGTAGCACTACCAGGATACTTTTGACCTTGTCAATTCACAATTTACTTTGAAATGCATCTGAAACAGAATAAGCAAAATTATTTTAGGCTGAAAAACAGCAATCAGAAGGCTACATGAAATTAATGAAAACTGATTTTCAGTGTAAGACTCAAGTGGAATAATTGTATTATTAACTGTATAAACAGACCAAGAAGCCAGATAAGATTTTCACAGCACTTGTATAATAATCTCCATTTTTTTACTTATGCACAAAATAAAACAACAGATTTTTAAAACACTGGCAGAAATAGCAGGGTTCTCATGAAATCAGTCAAGATATGAAGGGACCATGTTCTGTTTGGTAAATGCAACCTATCTTCTCAGCCTCCCACTTGTGCAGACCTGGTGTGAAGGCTGGGCCTTTGAGCAGAAGGATGCTAAGTGTCATTATGCCTATATAACTTTAACACAAAATTAAACTTCAATTATTTTAGGAGAAACAGTGGTGCTTGCACCTAACATTGGCTGATGGTACCCAAAATTACATTTTTGCAGTAATAGGTTGCCTGGCTGGGAGCATGTAAGTCATCTAATACCAGACCACAGATCTATGTTTTATCATCTCTGGTTTCATTCACTCCCTGAATCAAAATTATTCAAATCCACATCAACTCAATCTGTGGCTGTAGCACCCTTCCCCTGGGACTTTGGCATGGTCAGAGATGGAAGGGATGCCTTTTTCTCCCTGAACATATAGATCACCTGAGTTGAGAGCTTCTGTTCCCTGGATGCTGATATCCCACAGAGGGACACATCTCCCACAGCTTCCAGCAGCAGCACCCCCTGCCTGAAATTTGCTGCTTGGACCATGCTTCCCACCATGAGCAGAGCAGAGCCTCTTTCTAGACTAAAAGAAGGAAAGGAAAAAAAAAGGAAGGGAAAGGGAAAGGGAAAGGGAAAGGGAAAGGGAAAGGGAAAGGGAAAGGNGGGAAGGGGAAGGGAAGATAGAAAAAAAAAAAAGGAAGTTTTCCATGTGTCTTTTGCAAGGAAGAGAGGAAGAGCAGACCCACCACTGTCACCTCCCAGAATTATTTGGTGCCACACTGGGAAGCCTGCCAGCCCACATTCCTGGAGGGGCAGGTAGGATGTGTCATGCAGCATTCCCCTACTTGTATCTGCTTTACTTCACAGTCTGTTCTGCTTCACCTTAATTGAGAAAAGTCTCCTTGTTATCCCTTACAAGCAGTTTCAGCTCTGTCTGTACCTGCCTTTTAAAGACAGAGATTTTACATCCTTTTAAGAATATATATTTGTTTACTTATTTTCCACTAACAGAGGATGAGTTATTTGGTGAGTGGGAGCAGGTGCTATTAATTTAGGCAGAACACAAATGGAAAATTGTTTGTGAATATGACCCTCAGATTACATTGCTTGGCATAATTATGCTTCAGCTTCTTTTTCCTCTCCAAGGCTTATGTCCTGACTGTGCTCCAGTAAGGCATTCACTGATTATATCAACAGGCCCAGTATCAAGGTTCAGGTATGCTCTTATATTCCAAGCATTCACTGAATGGTAGTCTGGTCTTCTAAGTTTAGGTTTGCTTTTTCTGGGACAAAAAACCTCCCATGATGTTCAAAGAACTTCTTGTAGCTTTAAGGATATCTGGGTTAAAGCTTGTAGAAAGTGAATCACAACCTTGATTAAGTAGCCACAGGCAGGGAAGTTAAGGCTTGAAAACCATCCTTATGGAAAAACACTTCTGTATATTGGTGTACTTGCATCAGTCTTCCAGAGGCTGATGAAGGAATTGCAAGCCACAGCATTTGTTCTGACTTAAAGCTCTCTGCAGTGCATTTTACATCGTGCAGGGAAAGGTCTTGTATCCCCAAGGGCGCTTTCCACCCCTACTGTCCTATAAAATAGTCCAGAGAAAGAGTAATGGAAATATTGGTCCATAAGAACTCCAGCCAGCACATGGATCCAGTCAGTGCTGAGACAGGTGAGCACAAATCAGGGAGAGATGGAGCTAGATATGGTTGTTCAAAATCCTGCTCCCCTTTTTATGTTGATGGGAAGGGCTGGATGTTACATACCTTTTTAAAGATTGGGAAGGTTGTCTATCACGCTAGAAGATGTCAGTGGGGTTTCACATGAGAAACCCAGCAGGGCTGTGTGTCCCAAGCTGTATGTGTTGCTGCTGCTTGTACTGTTGCTTTAAGCTGCAAGAGAACACAGAAGTTAAAACTTGACCTTCAGGTAAAAACAAATGGAGCCTTTCAGCAAAATATAGAGTATGCTAGCCAAAAAAAAAAAAAAAAAAAAAAAAAAAAGGAAAAAAAATTCTTACAGTCTCTTGCTAATAGAGTGACTGTTACAAAGAATAGTAACATTTATTCCTTAAGGCTTTCTGTACTTCACTAGCTTTTCACTTCCTTATGGAGTGAGTGCCTTGAGATTGTATTTGGTTCAAAAGATTTACCTCATGATTAAATTAATCTCATTTGCTGTCACTCCTAATGCAAAAAACTTCTTTATTTTTCCTGATACAGGCAGATTGTAAGTTCTTTCATCTTACAACCTATGTTAACAAAAGCTTCTGGAAGCTTTTTTGATTGAAAAAGAAAAGAACAGATTAAACCCTGCATAAATGTTATGACTCATAAAAACCAAATAAAGGTATCTCTTTATGGACTATTATTTCAGGCCCCAGGCTAAAAAAAGGTATTGCTAATTTTATTAAACCTGCATGTATGGTAACAGTCGTGGTTGGGTTATAACAGTAAAAATGTAAAGAGGAAAGGTGATGTTGCAAATGCTGTGGCACAGGGCCTGTGCCTCACCTCTGCCTTCCTGCTAAGGAACTCTTTAATGGTTTTGCTAATGAAAGCACTCAGCTCCCAGGAAAGAGTCTTTCTCCTCTGTAACTAGCAACAAAATTTAATGCACTATTTATACCTTTTTATATCGTTAGTGTCATAGAAAAAGAGAAATCATAAGTATTGAATTAGTGCAGTTAAAGTCATCTAATTCAGAAAATCATTTCCTTCTTTCCTTCTTTTTCTTTTTTTTACACTTCCTGTACTTTCTGTTGTAGTACAGAATCCCAGTGGACCTACCACCAACATGTTTAAAATCTAAGATATGCAGCCCTTCATCTGATTCTTTCTACCACATAACATCAGATGATGCCCAGACTTCCCTCTCTAACTGCAAATACATTGGAAAAACCTACTGACAGCAGTAGTATAAATGCAGGAAAAAAAGTCACAGGCTCCAAATACTTTGACTATAAATATTTATTTTTAGCAGTTATATATGGCAGTCTTTCAATTCCATTCATTGCTTATAAAATACCAGGTCAGAGTCATGTCTTCTAACTTTGGCCAGTAAGGTCCCCAGTTCCCACCTGTTGGAAACAGGTCGAAGACAAATAGAAAGATTCTTGCCACCAGAAATCTCTCTCTCAACTCTGACTATAGTGGGAATCTAGATACTTAATTCTAGACACTGGATATCTTACTTTTAGGCAAGTGAGGTGAACCCCACAATCAGTATCTTCAGCTGGAACCACTGAAAAGAGCCAGCATGGGACTCAAGCTGTGCAGAACTCCAGCTGTGCTGTCATTGCTGAACTTACCCTTAGAAGACATGCTTGACTTCAGAGGGTTTCATAGACCACTGAAATCAAATTCTGCTCAGTTTTGCTCTCAATAGTACACTGCAAAGTATAAGTAACCCTTCACACGGGTTTGAATGTCTTGCACATTCTGTACACTCAATATAACTTCGCCAAAAATTTGTCCATAAGTGCTCAGTGAGGCACTCTTTCTTTTACATTTCTAGAACTGCAGAATAGCTGAAGTGGACTGATTGGATTTTATTGTAAATATATAAGTTAGGTCTTCTAGAAAATTCCTGAACATTTGATGTTGCCAGCAAGACAAATTTGAAGTTCTAATTAAGGCTGTTGAAAGATAAAGTAATACTAAATAATGTGGTAAAGAAGACAGAGATTACTCCAGATGCAAAGAAACAAACTTTCTAGTACATCTGTAACTTTACCATAGCTGAAAAAAATATAAAAGGAAGACATATTAAAAGATAGAAATAATTGTTTGAGAAAAACAAGACCCATTCCTGTACCAAGGCCCACCACCACCGTCTGATATGCTAATTTAAAAACCCAAAACATTTATGAACTTGCACACTTAATAAAACAACAAAAGTAGGATTTTTAAAATTATAATATAGTTAGGAAAATAAAATAAAAATCAATAAGGTGCAATAATTGTCCTTAATATTTTTTTCCTTAACTAGGTGTACATACAAGCTGTAGTGCCTTTCACATCATACTCTGCTTCACCAGCACCACAATACTGTATCACTGTGTGAAAAAGAATAAAACTAAAATAGGAGAAACCTGTAAAACTTTGAATTAAATTTTGAAATTCTGCAATTAAAATATCCCCAAAAAAGTTACAGAAATTAAACTTGCACACTTCAAAATATCGGAATGAAAATCACATTTGAAAATTTCTTGTGAAAGAAATTTCTTGAAGGCTTTCTTGTGAAAAAGGAGTGGCTTTGACAAGCCCAAGTTAAGTAATGACCATTTGAAAATGTTTGTTTACAATTTCTAATTATTCAAATATATTACAGAAACAGATTTATATCAATGGTCAAACAGGTTTTTTCCTTTGACTTTTTAGAATCCATTATCAGCAAGAATCAAGGCTGCTTAAATTGCATAGTCCTGTTTCTGCTCTCTGGCTGGGCAAGGCCAGTGATGGAGAGAGAGTGGTGATGAGACATAAAAGTACAACTCTCCAGGGCTTTCTGCCCCAAATTTTGTCCTTTTCTCCTTCTTAAGGCCATTTCAACTCTGCCCAGAAATTTCCCTGCCTTAGGCTGGCTGGGAATTCAAAATTCAGACAAGTCAACAGTAGCCTGGGTAAAATGGACAAGAATAACTGGTTTTCCTAATACAAGAACACTGTCAATTCCAGTAACTTCATCCATCAGCAGGTTTCAACAAAAGGAGCTCTTCTTTCACAAGGTGTATAATTATACCATTGTCATAGTTGAAAAGGTGAAAAATATAAATGAGATAATGAAAAAAACCCTCAAACTCCTGAAGTATTGTTTCACACCATCTATACCCTATCAGCTCATGTGGTCCCTAGGATTCATATTGCTCAAAAAAATCCCGGAGGGAATTGCCAGTACATCTGCCCTGCTGTTACCTTTCCCCAAGGGCTCCCTGTTGTCTGCTGCTGCTTATCTTCCCATGGCAATGTCTGGATTAATTTAAAAATAAATTTTAAAAAGGTAGCAAGTTAGCAGTAGCATTATTATTGTTGGAAACAGGTATAGAACCGAAAGTAGAATCAGTGTTGTGGTACCAAAACTCAGATACACACTTGGAACCAATTTTTTCAGCAGATCATGAAAAACATGCTAATCAACAACATGTTGGATTTGACTCAGTGCAACTTGGCTGCAGAAGAAAATGTTACTGAATGAGCTGAGTAAATTTAATTTTATAAATCTTTGTATGATCTCATGTGAACATGCAAACCTTCACCTGCCATGGGTGTAGGTTAAACCTCCCTTGTTCAACTTGTTAGAAAAAAGCATCAACATGAAGGATCATTCAGTCCCCTTTTTGTCTCTTTCTTTTTTATTCTTTTTAATGACAAATTCTCTTACTTCTTCTGTTCAGCAACTTTACGTCCTGAACTGCACTGAAGAAATTTGCATCTGTTTAACTGTGACAGAGTGGCTTGTAAACATCACTAATATCTCTTTGGTTTACATCAGCCCAATTTATACCTCTTGGCAATGCTTTAGCTCAACTAAGAAATATCCAAGAAAATTAGGCTAGATTGAGTCAAATCAATGGAAATGCCTACGTTCAATCTAATTTATATTGCAGAGTCAGAATTTGTGCCCCTAGCAGGAGAAGAGAGCTCACTTTTCTTTCTAAATAAACAATCTGAGTTACTGATTCATTAAGTAGATAAAATGAAACCTGTGCAAGCAATTGTTTTTATTAGTCAATATCTTGCCTTAAAGCACTGCAAAATACACAGTCCATAGCTTTGATACAAAAAAATCTTTTTTCCCTTGTGGTGGCTCTAACTGAAGCTTACCATCTTATTCTAAAAACCTTGTGAAGACAAAACCCAAGCAGTTTTTACTTTGACATATTTTGACAGCTCTGCCAAACGCAGCCATTATGTCAACCAGTCACACAAGGTCAAAAAGATATGAAAAAGAAACCTTTTTTCTACTAGGAGGATGCAAGCAAAGATAGACTTGGCCTCTTCTGATATGCAATCTTGCTCTCCAGACAGTTAGCACACTGTTAAGATTTTACCAATATACATATATATATTTTAGATGACATCATAAATGTTTTCAAAGTCATCTGTGCCTGTGTTTGTATTGATGCCTTTGCTTACAGCTGCAGTGATTTTTTTTGGAAAGGATTCCCTCAGTTCTCCAGCTCCCTGTCCATTGGTGTAATCACAAGAGATTCCTTCAAGACAAAGCTCTGCTTGGGGGGGTGCCAGCAGCTCTCCCATCTGTGGGGCAACATGAGGGCCCAAAGCAGTGACCAGCATCATGGACAGCTTGAAGCCACAACAGCGTGGCCAGCAGGTCCAAGGAAGTGATTCTGCCCCTGTACTCAGCGCTGGTGAGGCCACACCTCGAGTACTGTGTCCAGTTCTGGGCCCCTCAGTTCAGGAAGGAGATTGAGGTGCTGGAGCAGGTCCAAGGAGGGCAACCAGGCTGGTGAAGGGACTCGAGCACAGATCCTATGAGGAGAGGCTGAAGGAGCTGGGGCTGTTCAGCCTGGAGAAGGGGAGGCTCAGGGGAGACCTCATCGCTCACTACAACTCCCTGAAAGGAGGGTGTAGCCGGGGGGGTGGGTCTCTTTTCCCAGGCGACTATCAGCAAGACAAGAGGGCATGGTCTTAAGTTGTGCCAGGAAAGGTTTAGTTTGGATATTAGAAAGAACTTCTAATTTCTAAAGTGGTGGATTCTCCGTCCCTGGAATTACTTAAAAAGAGACTGGATGTGGCACTCAGTGCCATGGTCTAGTAACAGCAGTGGTAGTGGATCAAGGGTTGGACTTGATGATCTCTGAGGTCCCTTCCAACCCAGCCAATTATTCTAAGGAAGTGACTTTTCCTCCAAGGCACTGGACAAAATCCAGTCCAAAAGTAAAACCCAGAACCACCAGGAGTGTTGATGTGAGGACTCATCACCAGCTGCTTCATTCCCAATTTATTCACAGAATCACAGAATCATCCGGGTTGGAAAGGACCTCTGAGGTCATCAAGTTCAACCCTTGATCCACTACCACTGTTGTTACCAGACCATGGCACTGAGTGCCACATCAGTCTCTTCTTAAAAACCTTCAGAGACAGAGAATCCACCACCTCCCTGGGCAGTCTATTCCAATGTCTGATCACCCTCTCTGGAAATAATTTTTCCCTAATATCTAAACTAAACCTCCTCTGACAGAGCTGAAGTCCATGCCCTCTTGTCTTACTGGTAGCTACTTGAGAGAAGAGACCGACCCCCAGCTTGGGAGAAGAGAGCTACCCCCATTCTATGTTGAACCACTGTCTAATGTAGGCACTGTCCCTAAAGGTTTCTCAGTAATTAAAAGATGCAATTTAGGTCTTCATGGTTCTACACATTTCCTAGCAGCCACAAGGCCATCAGGTTTTTGAGGCCTGACAGTCAAGTGGCAGAACTGCCTCTGGAGATGTTGATGAAGGTTGTCAGGGGCAGACTGTGTCCATGTTCCTGGCTGGGTGTGAGCTTGCTGCAGTATCATGTCTGGCATTGATTTTAAAGAGGTACTATTTCAACGAGGTTCTGGAAGCAGCAAGGCTGAGGTAGTAAATATTAGCTTTAAAGGATTGTAAATAAGAAGTGATCCTGATTTCTCAGAAAGGCCAGGGTCATGGATCTGTCACCTCATACAGGCATAACTCTTATTCCTGTGTCTTATCGAAGGACCTTAGCACAGAAACCAGAATCATTGAAGCAGTGCATGGCATATCTAGGGAAAAAAATTACATTTTGTGAAATCACATAAAGTTCTTTGTTTTGCCTGAGCAGGTCCCTAATTTTCTCTTTCAGGTACTTAGTGATTAGCAGTCTTTCAGTTCAGATGCACCATTTATTGAACTGTTGTGCTTCAACACAGAGGAGGCCTTGAATACAGGGAAGAAAATGTTCAAAACCCATCAGTAATTTTTAATGTTTCAGCTTTCAAAATTTCAAAACTTTTCAGTATGCTTTCATATATTGTGACCAATCATTAAAGGTTAGAATTATTTTTCAGTGGCCTGTGTTAGAATTTTAATATGGGCTGGTAAATACAGATGAAAAATTCACCTTTCATTGTCCTTCAGCACAAAGTCTATTTTTAAGTCATTGAGGAATTTGTTTTAAGACATTTAGCTAGAAGTCTTCAAATAGTTTATTTTCATAAAAGTTTCATGGCAAAAAATGTGATGATAATTCTTTCAGAGATTTAGTAAGTACCTCATATTGCTAAAGAATCTCTAATGCTCTTATAAGTGAGTCCTCTTGTTTCTCTAGTAAACATATTATTTGAAATCTTAAAGCAAAAAGTGATGGTATTAAGTCCAATTCCACCTTGTCAAGGATACATTTTTTTTTTTAAACAGAAGCCTTGATGTCTCTAGCATTCATTTCTTTTTTTAGTAATTACTGCTGTGCCTGGTGTCTACAAAATTCCCCTTCTGAGATCTGATGTTTGATCCTAGCGAACAGGAGATTGCTATTTTCATTCCAAAAAAGAAATGTAATTGCATTATCATAAAAGTTACACTGCTTTTGGCTGTATTGCAAATGCCCATTAATGTCCCCTTGACCCCAAAGGTGGTTTCTGATGTAAAAGATTTCTACATAACTGTGATATCTCCTTCCAATCACGGCTGCAGGGTGAAAGCAGCAAAACCCCCACCATAATTATTCTTTAACGTCAGTAAAAGCATAATTCAAAGTATCTTAAAATGCTTATTTGGTTTCAAGGCCACAGTAAAGAGAGAATATAGTAGAGAAAACAAGTTACCAGTACATAGAAAGGAAAGTTCACGATCTGAGCTGCAGGTGTGAAAGCGTAGGCTTACTCCAATAAAACCAGAGGAAGTATTTAACTGACCAGTGCTGCAGCTGGAATCAGAATTGGGATCAAATACTGAAAGCATCTTTTAAACATGAGAAGCAACTATCAACCAGAAATTACTATTTTTAGACTGCTTTCTTAAGGAGAGAAGGTTCACATGCAGTATGTTTATCTGCTTGTCCATCCTGTCCTCAACACTGATCCGTTTTAAGGAGATTTAACAGAGTAGTTTTAATTTCAAGCATGCTGCATCACTGTGTGTTTTGCCAAAATCAGATGAGGGAGGGAGGAAGACTTCTACTCCTTACATGGAAAAAAACCTGGAACTGGTGCCTCTTCAGCAAGCCACATCTACCTGGGAGCTCAGGCACAAGCTGCATCATCCAGTGAATAAACCTGGCCTGACATGCTCTGCCCCTTGGGGACCACTCACACACCTGGCCATGTGTTGAAACCCCCCAGTTGCAGCTCTGGACAGATGTGTTGCAGTGTAGATAGGACATCATGGAGCTGCTTGATGTCAGTTCTCCAAGTTGTGCAGAAGTGTTGCATCGGGTGCTGCTACACCAGTGAGCTCCTTTTCCCTCTGGTAAGTTGCCTGGCCCGAGAGGAAAGCTGGTCGTATAAATAAGCATGACTTAAAATAGGGATGGAGAAAGGATATTCTTGTTATTCCTGTTTTATAGCAAGGCTCAGAACCCCTAAGTTAGACAGGGCCCCAGGGGAGAGCCGGCAACAGAGCTGGGAGGTAAATGCAGAAACCCTGAATCCCAGCTTGCGTAAACCCTCTCATGAATTCCTCATAGCTGCTGTGGGACAGAAAAGAGAGTTCTGAGAAAATGGTTAAATGTACAGAAAACTTCAGCAACATTGGATGCACGGCAGTCAACAAAACCCCAGCATCACACAGAGTACTCCCTGCACACCTACAATACACTTCATGTTCCAGCAGTACACCACAAAAGGACCTGATAATCTCTGGGATGTCATGCCAGTTTCTAACATTTCCCTTTCCAAATCCCTCCATGTTTTTTTTTGCCACACATGGATGTGCTGTGAATGCCTGGAAACCCCTGCCCTTAGAAAGGGAGCCCTCAGTTCTGCATTGTCCTCCAGGACTTGGTTTCAGTTCCCTCATGGAAGAGCCCAGTGGCTCTGCCCTGAGGCCCAACGTTGTCCCAGTGGGACCACAGGCAGCTCTCATAGACTCTTATCCCCTGCAGCTGAGGTTCAGAAAGCATTCCCACACAGGCCTGCCAGAGTTTCTTAGTGCTGCTCTTTAGTGATTTATATCAGGAAGAGACCAGCACCTCTGCCAGGGCTACAGCCATGGGTAGAGATGTCCTCTCTGGGACCAAGTGGGTCCCATTCTTGCTGTACTGCTCAGACAGGTAGTGGAACTTCAGGCAATGTGTAGGCAGTTCTACTAATAGATATATAGCTTCCTCTGTGGCTGCTAATAGATATATTTCTGTTACACTTACGGCTGTCTTCCAGTCCTGTAAGAATGGAAATTAGTTTATTTTCCCAGCCAGACACCAGAGGATCACAATTTAACAGCAGACTGAAGGGTCACTTGCTCCACATGATTTAATTTAGGCAATTTCCTGCTGCACTGTAGCCAACAATTGCTTAACCAAAATACTTTTGGTATTGAACAGGCTTTGTTCTGTGATTTCTTTTTTTTCCAGTCTAAAGAACTGATGTCCTTTTTCAGTTTGGGTTCAGTTACTGCCCTCATCATAGTGCCCGCTGCCCTGGCTGGCCTCTTCCCTCCAAACCTCACGAGGAGCAAAGCATCCTTCTCCTGTGCCAGCTTTTCCTCCTGGGTGCTGCTGCCCAGGTATTCAGGGCGGCTACAAGAGATGGACAGGAGCAACTTGAGGTGGGAAAATGCTACTTGAGGCAACCAACCCCTTACCTCACATGGGACACTGGAAATAAACCCCAGATCTTTTGCAAGCTGCAACCAGTTTCAGTGGCTCCTATAAGCAGTGCTGCCTTGGGTTTTAGACAAAAAACCCCACAATTTGGGTATGCTCATATATACTCACATGCATTATTTTTTCTTTCTGAAGTGTCTGCAAGAGCTTTCTTCATGTTGTGCTTGAGCTAAAGGTAGCTCAGCCACATCACGAGAAGTCAAATATCCCCTTGTGCCTCACTGGCCAGACTGGTTAGCAAAGGTGACAGATCCCATAGCCATGGCACAAGGAAACATTATTGTAGTAGCCTGGTTTTGCTTCCACATGTTCTGCAGTAGGTTTCTCCCAAAGGCTACAACATGTCTCAGATCATAATCTCCAGCAGTTCTGCTCCTGCCAGAAATGACCAGCACTTCCACTTGGAAAACTGAAATCTCATCACAACAAAATTTCACAGAGCTCAGTGAGTCAGGTTTAAATTCCTCGAGTACTATGAGGAATGCAAGTTCATATGAGCAAAAATATGAGCTATTTCAAACCTTACCTTTTTTATAACTGGTCCCCAGATTAGATGGGAATTTGTGCCCTATATTTAAGACATAGTGTTGAATTTCTGTCTCTGCTAAAGTGTGTTCTGGCATGCTACATCTATCAGTCAAATCTGTTTCCAGAGAAAAAATAGATTTTGCTCAGGAACTTCAGAGTATCTTAAATAATAGGGTGATTCCCTGGAATATACTGAGCAGTTACCACCTTTAAATCATGCCCTGTAGGCTGCTGCTCCCATGAATAATGTATGTGCCAGCCAACATTATAAAACAAAAAGTGTGCGACATCACAGTCTGCTCCAGGTGACCTGAAGATACTGAACAAGGGGAAAACCATAGAGACCCTCTTCACCCAGGTGTCTATCACAGGGTAATGTGTCCATAGCAAGGACACAAGATTCTCATCTTCTAAAATCAGACGTCTACAGTGAAGATCTCTGAGTTAGTTCTAGTAAATGTACCTGCCTTTTATAATCACTGGAAAGAAGTAGGCAGCTTCAAGGTGCAATTCCAATGGTCAGTTTGAAGTTGACTTTATGATGAGATGGTGTAATAAATCCTGTCTACTTGCTCTGACAATGTGCTTCTGTCAGCCACGGTGGGAAAAGGGTCTGACAGAAAGGCTTACACTGCTTTTCCAGAATTTTTTTTTCCCTAATTTGTTCACCATCCTTTCCTTCCCCTGCAGGGGAATATCCTAGAGCCAGTGGGACACAATTAGACCCTTTTCAAGGAAGGACACGAGGATGAGAAACGCTGCAGGTCCTATGCAGGCAAAGCTGTCAGCTGCCCAGGGTGTTTATCAACTCTTTGTTCTATGCTTCAAATCTTTACTATTTCCTACAGGTAGTTAAAAAAAAAACACAACAAACCAGGAAAGCAATTGTCTGAGGAGCTAAGTGGCTTTCTAGTCTATAAATACACAGTTCACACACCCCAGGTTCTTTCTTGACCCATAGCTCCCAATGCACTTGAGTGTGGGTCAGAGCCTCAGCTGCTGTAAAGGGACTTGGCAGATGATCTTTTATGATCTGCATGGATGTCCCCATGTCATGATCTGCATGGATGTCCCTGTGATGTGACCTGCACAGACATTCCATATTGTGATCTGACAGCAGTTAAGCCCTCCAGCAAGAGCGGGTTAGCAAGTCCTGCCTATCAGAATGATTTAGCACTGAGGCTTTTCATGGATGTAAAATTCAAATCTTTTCAAGCAAGCTACTAACTTGTGATAGAAAAGGGAGAAATGGTCTTCTAGAGAACAATATTCACTGACATTTATATCATTCAGCAAGCTATTGTTTCCTGAGGTAATTGCCATAATGAGGGAGGAAAAAACATCTTTTTTCTTGGTAAAGGGTCAGACGACCTTATCAAGGAAAACACTGTCATAAAGAAAGTGTTTTAAAATCAAGTAGCCAATTATGCCAAAATGGAAGTAGAAGTATTTAAATGACAGAATAATTAGAGCTGTAATAATTACAGATTTTAGTAGAAATTCTGAAATGTGAAAATGTATGAAAACCTCATTTTGTAACTTGTTAGCACAGTGCTATAGACCAGATCAGACAGAAAAATTAACTTTCACATTAAACAGTTGGTTGTTTTTGAACAGAAGGGGAAGTTTAAGTAATATTAACGGTCAGGATTTTGGTGCTGTCTGTTGAATTTTGCTGCAGTACAACTCTGCAGGTACAAATACTGTCCTACAGAGAACAAAGGGAAAAGTGTGCCAAAAAGGGGCAAAAGTGCATGGATACCCAGATACTGAAAAAACTTCGTATCACTGAGCACCAAAGACCAAGTACAGGAGAGGAGCTGACTGCATTTATCAGTCTTAGCTCCTGACTTGTCACTCTCTGGAAATTCCAAGCTACTAGACCTTCCAATAAATCATACAAAGGAGGATGAGTGAGCCTCTAGAAATTGAAGATCGTACCATGACATCCACATACTTTTGTCTTCCTGCTCTTTCTTCTGTTCATTAATTTGTATTTCCACATCCCTCTCTACAGACAGCCTCTCAAAGGAGCATGAGCATACTGGGTGCTCCAGCCAAGGTATAATGTGAGGAATATTTAGTAAATTCAACCCACCGAAGCCACCCCAGGCACTGGTCAAAACTGATGCAGGCACAAAGGTGAGGGGCAACATCTACTGGAAAAAATAAGATACAAAAAACCCACAAAAAAACACCCGAGATCATATTTTAAAGTAATGACATAACTGTCCAGGAAAAAAGGTCAAAATCAGTCAAGCTCAGTCAAAAACGTAAATCTCTATGAAAAGCTGAGATTTTTAGTTGACGTGTGGGAGGTTTTTTGCTTGTTTAGGACAAGGTTTTTGCCTTTATATCATTTACCTGCTGAAAGCAGCGCTGTCCCCGTCATTTCCCTTTTCTGAACACAGTCCACAGATGGGTGACAGGAGAATAACCTGCTCAAGGCTTGACCTGTTGTTACTATTGACATATAACAACACTGCTGCCATTCACAGGGCTGTCCCACATTATTTGTTCAGCCCATTAACTATGGACCAACACCATTTTGAGAGCGCAGGTGCTGCCGGGAGATCTGTCAGTGTGGTGCCGTCTGTGTTTGTCTTCACAAACAGCTCCTGGTGAGTCTAAATTTAGAGCACCACCAGCCTACCTTATCAGCCAGACACATAAAACCTATGTGTATCAATTTAATTAACGTTTGCACAACACTGCTGCAGCGAGTTCCCTGGAAGTGACAGTCAGAGGAATCACATGCAGGCAGCAAATACCCAGATGTCAGAGGGAGCCCATGCTTGGGGTTTCACAGGGTGGTTCTTGCAGCCCCTGTGCTTCATGCATCCCTGTTCCCACTCCGGGTTCTCCCCTTGAGAAACACTTGCATGGGGGTGAAAGCTTCTCCCAGCCCCCTCCCTGGCAGCTGTGAGGAGAAACAGGGTATGGCTGCAACCAGCAGAGTCTCTGCAGCCATCATGGTACAAGACCAGAGGCCAGCAATGATGGTGACACCAAAGTCACTGTGGGAGCAGAGAGCCACATCCTGCAAGAGGAATAGGGACAATTGTCTCAGCATTGAAGGATACACCGTGTGTCTCCATGGGGACACTTTGGCCATGTGGGGACAGCATGTTGTGCCACAGGCACACTCGTCCTCATGAGGCTGTCCATCCAGCACAACCTCATCCCAGGGCTGCAGCATCCCATGGAGGCAAGAGCTGAGCTTAGGGATGGACATGGGCAGGGGCAAGGGTTGGAGCAGGGCCATCAATTACCATTTTCTGCATTTCTACTCAGGTTTTGACCTAACACCCAGGTCATCCCAAGGCATGATATGTGCTTGGAGCACTGCTGTTAGAATCATAGAATGTCATTTTGGAAGGGACCTTAAGAATCATCTGGTCCAACCCTTCTAATATTTTTGTTTATATGACATGTCTCAGCACCTTGTTGAGCTGAGATGTAAAACTTTCCAGACTGGGGGACTCCACCACTTCCTCTGGGAGCCCATTCCCATGTGTGACTGTCCTCATAGTGAAAAATTTTCCACTTGTGTTTAATAGGAATCTCACCAGAAGCAACTTGCACCCATTGCCCCTTGTCTTGTCCATGTGACTCCTTGTAAATAGGGAGTCCCCATCTTCTTTGGACCCCCACCTTAAGTACTAGAACATTGTAAAAAGGTCTCCCCTAAGCCATCTCTTCTCAAGGCTGAACAAACCCATTTTTTTCAGCCTCCCCTCATATGGCAGGTGCTCTAGTCCTCTGCTTATCCTTGTGGCTCTTCTCTGGACCCTCTCCAGCCGGTAAGGTTAAAGCAAGTTAGGTTAAAGCAAGAGTTCAGGTCAGCTGGACATGTGGAGAGGAGAGGGAAGGGTCACCCTGCAACCATTACCCCCCTGCAGCTGATGTTTCCTACAGTGCCACCTCCTGCAGTCTTGCAACAGTGACTGTCCAGCTGCTCCTGCATGTTTGCTGTCAGGGTTTTAGACATCTGAAGTAACATGGGAATTCTGAATTGCCAAGGAGAAAGCATCCAGCAGTTTCTTTGTAAGCAGGATTTTAAGCTAATAGCATGGCATTATGCAAATAGCACATGAGTAAGATTATTTTCACTGTTTTGTGTGCTTAGCTCAATTCTAAGCCCACAGTCAACCAAATAGGAAGGCACAGTGGGAAAAAAACTCTGAATTTAAAAATTTATTCAGGTGGAATGCTTGCACCCAGCCTAGTGTTTTCATTCAAAGCAAATGTTACTGTAGGCATGAGTAATTCAGAGTCTGTTCTATATTTCTCCAACTCAGAAATGACAAAAATACTCTGCTGCTACTCTAAAAAACTGCACTGGCATGTTCTTGGCTTTCTGCACTTTAAGTATCCTTACCACAGGTATTGCTAACAGCGGGGGCCTTTATGAGGCTGGGGGGCTAAATGAAGAAAAAGGACTTTGATTTTCAAGGTTTCAAAATGAGTCAATAACCACCTGCGCCGTGGCAGTGATTTTCAGCAGTGACCTCCAAGGTGCAGTAAGTAGCCCTCAGAGAGAGCCAGAAACCACATCAATGCTGCTTGCATTTACACAGAATGGTGAGGACCACGTGTGGTCATCTGGGACAGACATTACAGGCTGGCAGCAGTCCACGGGCCAAACTAGTTTAGAAACCACTGATGTGATTCGTGGCATGGGTAGTGTTTTTCTGTAGCCTTGAAACCTTTCAGAAAATAAATAACATTTTCTTTTATGGGTTCATCTTACAAGTCTCCCCCGAGAAGCACATATATATGGGTTACACAAAATATGCAGTAACAGCCCTTAAGGGAGTCATCACTCAAACATCAAGCAACTTTTGACACAGCAAGCAGAGTTTTTATGCCAATACTAGGAAGCCTAAGTAAGTATATATTCCTTGAACCACACATCCATTGATCTTTTATCATTGATGTTTACTGGTAGCTGCTAAGAAAGTACTGGCATAGCTATTATATACAGTAAAGTAAGTGCATATTAGGGAGGGATGGAAAGTTTTATTCCAATTTTAGCAGTCCTTTTCCACTGTCTCCAAAAATTCACTGGTATTAGAGAGATGTTTAGTGAAGTCTACCACCAGTCTCAAATGCAACATTGCTATGCCAGCACTGGGGTTTCCATCCTTACTGACAGCCTCCTTGTAATTTTGAATCTAAGAAGTTTATTTTTCTGTCTACCTTTGGTATACCGATAGAGGGAAAGATTTTTTTTAGTACCAATTACAAAGGAAAATATCGTTCCTTAACAGCTTGAAAAATCTTTTGCAAGTACCAAGAGACCTTGTAATATCAGGGGAATTTTTATGTTGTTCAGAATTGTACACAGAATAAATTGAAAAGAGACTCTGAAGGGAACTGCTGCTGATTTACTCAAAACTGGCACAGTTGTACTAAATGCAGGACATATTTGTTGTCTCTCTTTTGGTTTAGTTATTGATTTAATTCTAAGAAACTACAGAAGCATATATGATAGGAGATTTGAAAGCATTTCCTTTTAAAAATTATTTTAAAATAGCTGCTAGTATCTAGTTCTAATGTAGAACCTCAGAGGCAGAGGCTTAAATTCATTGCCTGGTACCCAGAGGAGACTTAAATCCCTCTTTTCTGTTCTTCATCTCTCTGGCTCAGGCAAGCACAAGGCTGCTCAGTCATTTTATGAAAGATGATCAAAGCAGAATGACTGTGATGTCCTGGAACCCTTACCTGGGAAGTGAGATTGGCTTTAGACAGAGGTGGTTCAAACACCCATTGCTACCTACCAAGAAAATTTCCCAAAGAGAAGAGATTTGGTGAACCTAGGATCTGCTGGGCAAGCGCTGGGGGAGCTGTGATCATGTAGGCAAGGATACTCAGTGGGAAACCCAGGACTTCTCATCAATTTCATTTTATCCTGCCCTTGTATGCAAAAATAGAAATATTCCAGGACACGAAACTTCACACTCCAGTGACTCCAAAACTAAGTACAACTTGTTGGTAGTTTACTTTGTACTTTCTTTTTTTCTTCTGAGCTGTGAATTCCATTTCTCTTACATCCAGTGGGATACTTTAAAATAGAGAAGTGGGTTCATGTCTAAAGTAATACTTACTAGGTATGAACCTGTGGAAATGTTGGTATAATGTGGGACTTTGTGCATACAAGATAAGACTTCCTAAAAACTTTCTGAGCACACTAAAAGAGCTAGCATGCCCTTGTTTTGTGGAACACTTAGTTTTGATTAAAACAAATAAATAAATAAATAAACAAACAAATAAATAAAAAGACACACAAAGTGGGAAGAAACCTGTAACACTTCCCTTGTTAAAATCTTCACTCTTTTCATTTTCCAGTGTCGTTTCACCTGCCTCCCAGTGGTACACACAATAGAGCCAGGCCAGTTCCATTAACAACCCCAGCATCAGCACTTTGATGAGAGATGGTTGCACCCTATTGAACCCAAAATGCTACAGAAAGGCCATGGAGGAAGTAGTCCACATGAAGTTGAAGCTGCTCTGTTCAGTCCTGGTCATCCAGCCACAGGCCCAATTCAACCTCAATAGGAGCCCTTGCATGTCAAGACAATATTTGCAGAGTGAAAATAATGGTGCTCACCTCCACAAATATGAACCCATCAAAAAACTCTGACTACAAGTTGTTGCTGTGAAATGCAGAGATATTATCCAGGACTTGTGAATACAAATTCATGAAAGACCTTTTCTTCTTGTATGTGTTAAATCCTTTGTGGGAAGTTGTATGGGTGTCCTGGGGTCTCCTCTGCATGGCACAGCACTGGATTCAGGAACACTCAAGGCAAAGGTAAGCCACAAGGTTTCAGATAATATGCAGATGCAGCTGATACTGGTTATGTGTTTTTGTGAATCAGATTTTACAGCTTTGTTCCCTGGAAGTTTTCCGGGGTTAAATACTCCCAGGAACATTTTGCTATACAGTAATTATAACAGTATGTTGTGGTGACCAAAATCTCTGGGGTGGCTGGTACAGGTGCAGTTTAGACCCTCTATAGCACAACCCACAATAAAGTCCTTGGCACTTACTTCCTCATGACTTACAGGAATATCACCCAGTAAGTGTCCTTTTTGCCTTTTGTCTGGAACATGGGATTTCTCCTGTGTCCCTTACCCAAGCCTTGCCCTCAAAGGCTTGCCAGTTCTTAGGTTTGTAGGAGGAAAGCTGTGAAGAAAGGCACAGTTTGAGAAGGGGATTTCATGGCCAGGTGCAGAGAAGGAACAGCCAGGCCTCACCTCAGCAATAAGCCATGTTATATCCCTATCCAAGGGTTATATCCCTTCCTCTTTCATTGTCTGCTGTCATCTGACTCCTCACAAGAATAACAGCTATAAACGGTTATGTGGATATTTTTCAAAAGGGAAACCACAGAAAGGGATATGCAAACCTCAGCTTATTTTTAATGCCTTCTTTAATGAGTACTGAATGTTCTCAGCACTTCAGGAGAAGCAGAAGGAGTGGTATACACAGACTATTTTTAGACTCTGAAATGTTACTTCCAGTCCATCCAGTAATGTGTTACAGCTTTCCAAATGGTAGGACAGCCATTGAACTCATTTAATTTCCAAAAGCTTATCTAAAATCCAATAATTGTCCTCAGCTGCTTCAATTTTTACTATCCATCATTAGTCTGGCTGTGTTGAAGCTTCCCACCATTTTAGCCAACCTGCTGTTGCCCACCTTGCAAATGCCTTGCAATATACAAGGCCCTTGATGTGGTGGCAGCTGCAGACATCTGTCTCATTTCCTGGACCTGGCATGGAGGAGATAACTGCTTTTGTGGCTGTGAAAGGCAGCTGCTCCCATTCTGCCCTTCTGGTTCAGAGGAGAAGATTATAGGTGATTTCAAATATGTAAGTGCCAGCAACACGTTTGCACATACACCCTGTTTCCATCTGCAGACAGCTTCACAGGTGCTGAGAGGACTGAATCCTTTGTGGGCACCTGTGCAGGAATATACCTTTAAATAGCTGCAGGTTTTGCAGCTCATGAGCCCAGGTCAGCCCCACATTTATGTTATCTGAGTTGTCCAACCAGACTGCACAGTGAGTGGAAGCTACTTTCCACGAGTTTGTATGAGAAGAACAAAACTTAACACTCAGGTGTTGGTCTTCAAATATTTATGCATCCTTCAGACATCTTCGCTTTCTTGATAATTCTTTAGGACTGTCTCAATTTCCTTGGCTCATTGTTTTAATTTCTTCTTTATTCTCCTCTCCATGAATCATAGAATTTGCACAAAGACAGTAACCTCAGTGTTTCCTTCAGTCTAATCTAGATAATATATTCTCACATTCTTCCCTGCTCAGACTCATTCTGGTACTTTTGCCATTTTATGAACCACCATTCCTCAGTTTTGCTCTCTACCATGTTGAGCACTTATCATTTCCTCATCTACTGGGATTATTCAGTGCATTCTATATGTGCATACACAGGGATTTTGTAAGAGTGTGACACACTGTTGTACTGATGGAAAAGATGCAAGTAGCAACGTGTGCTATGCGGCCTGAAGCCAATCAGGATAGTCAGATCCAAAGCTGACTGCAAAAACTGTTACCAGAACATTAAATTAATGGGCAACAAGCTTACAGGTAAAATGGAGTGCAAATAAAAGCATAGTAAAACTCAAGGAGAAAACAATTTTGGCCACACATGCCCATGCCCATCCTCTGATTTATCCCTTAGGAGCCAAGGAAGATCTCACTATGTCAATGTGTTGCAGTGCTCAGAGCTGCTCAGAAAGGCAAGTAGACTATTAGGCAGGTGGTCAGCAGTAAGACTGTTGCAGCAGACTACAAAATTTTTGTATATTTAGATTAAATATCTTTTATTAGCGTATCTAGAAAGAGTAGGCAAGTGTACTTGCATGGAAACACTTCTGCACCTCGGGAAGAGAGACAGAAATGTGAAACATGATTATGCTGCCACATAAAAGCATATAAATGCCTCTTCACTACAGCTTCAGTATACAATGAATTAAAAAATGACAGAGATAAAAGATGTGCTCTTCTTTTGAGAGCAGAAAATGCAGCTTAAAATTCTTCAGCACAGAAAAGGAAGATAAGACATGGGGCTCTGGTAACTGAAGCATAGACAAGAACCAGTGCTCCAGTGAAAATTGATAGGGGAAAAAGCCCTATTTTTTTCACAATACAGGGACTGTGGCCATCTACTAAAGTTATTGGGCGGTTGGTTTTAAGCAAAGAAATGGAAGTGCTTTTTTCATGTAATATTTAACTGAATTGTAGAACTCACTCCTTTGCACTGTTGTGAAGAAGGGGAAATTTAGAATGGATAAAATCATAGGGATATGAGAAGTTCAGAAATTTCTGTGTCACATTTAGGTGTAAGGGGCCAGAAGACAGAACAAACGCCCAAATGCCCTTATGTTAGCAGGCCATTTAGCAGACTTGTGGAATGAATTTATCTAGTGAAAGCTCTTGGAAAGGAAAGGGTGTTCTTCAAATTAGCAGTATGACTGCAGAGAGTTAAAACTTGCTCTGATACGATGCAAGACTTAGCAAATCTACAAATTAAATTATGCCTTCTTTTAAACCTCTGAATTTGCTACACTTGTAAGATCTTTTCTCTCTAGTGAACCTTTCAATCCTTGCTAGTTTTAGACACAAGACCCCATAATCCATGGACTAATCTTAAACAAAACACACATCCCCAGGAACCTTTTGCATTGTTCCTTTCACTGCTGTTGTTGCATTTCTGCCTCTTCTGGTCCATATGGTTTAGCAGACAATGAATTAGCCACAGAACAACTTCTTCATTGTGATCCCAGCTCTCTTTCTGCTCCTGCTCAGACTTCATTTGCAGAGTCATTCCCTCAACAAATCTGGCTTTTCCAACTCTTTTTGCTGAGTAACTAAGAGGTAGAGCAGGGTGGCACAGGGACACCTTGAATACACGCTGCCTTAGTTGGTGTTTAATGAGTTTTGCCCACAGAATTCTGTCTGCCTTAGGGTTAAACACATTACATGTTCAGCTGAGAGAGCCATGCCAGGAGATGGCCCCGGAGAGACGCAGTAATCTTCTTTACAGCAGTATGTGAGGAAAGCTTATGTCGTTCCTCTAACCCTGATAAACTCCCCTGGCAAAATAACTCCCTCACGAACTGTGAGAAAGAGCACTTGAATTTGGACATTGAGCCTAGGCCTCTTCAGGCTAACAGCTGAAAACAAAGGGTGAATTTAGCAGACAGGAGAAGGCACCGGAGCTAAGCAGGGGTCAGGGCGGGCAGGAAGCAGAGAGCCAGCCCAAATTACCCTGGCCAGTCTGCAGAGTGAGTGGCTCCCTGGCAACTCCTCCTCAACCCCTTTGGAGCAGCTTTTATCTAAACACAGCACTGGGTAACCCCAGAGCTGTGCACGGGAGCATGACTTGATGCAGTGTCGAAGTGAAATATTACATTTTATTGTCTCACCCCAGCTGGACTTGCACTTGCTAAGAGTGACAGGCTATTTGGCCAAGCTGCACAGATGCCATCTCATGCAGCACTTGCCAAATTCATCCCAGTGGAATCTCCTTCTTCCACATAATTCAAGTCACAGTAGCATCTTCTAACTGAGATGAAAACTCCAGGGCTCTTCAAGGACAACCTTTCAGAGCTGTGTCCTCTCACTGTGCTTGGCTCTGGCAGCTCTGCCCAAGGGGTGCTGGTTGATTACCTGGGAGTGATTCTGCAGCACCCATGGGACCCCTGACAGCTGCCTGTCCCCATGTCCCCCATGCTCCTTAGCAGCTCAGCTAGGGATGTGCAGGTGTTTCGCAGATGTCCCAGGAAATTTGGCCATGGTGGGGGAGAAGGGGACACGTGATACCCCATCTTTGCAAAAGCTGCCTTTGGCCTTGACTTGCCCACTTACTCCCTTTCCCTGATCAGTCCCAGGAAGTCCTCTCCTGGGTGTTTGGGCTGCTCTTAAACTGTGGGGTGTGGATGGGACAGTGGTTGGAGACCATGATTGTGGGGCAGAGCAATACCACCATGGAGGGGAGAGTACAAAAGCTGCTTCCCAATGTATCTGCCAGACTGCTTGTGCCCCCCCAGGCCTGCAGACAGACAGCCCAACACTTCATATCCCAGCTCATGAGACTGCAGAGCTGATCTGCCTCTGCCTGAGCATGTGCATCAGATCCATATTTAAGTGGCTACACTGCTTCTTCAGCAACAGCCTGTAGAAGGAAACTAACAGCCTCATTTTTATGTTTTATTTTATCACAGCTAACATTTAAGCTTGCAGCACTTGGCAAGCAGAGGATGAGAGAGCTCCACCGGCCTTCCCCATCCCACTCCAACGTTTCAGTGTTTCCCTTTGCTTTCACCTCACCGCTAACACACTCCTACATCCTTTACTCTGCCCCCTTTAACACCTCCTCCCTCTTCTGCCTTCCCCTGGTTGCCACGGGTGATCCTCCTCTGGGGATGGACATGGCTCCTGCAGCCAGGACAAGGATGGCCGCTGGCCCTGATTGGGAAAGTAAAAACAGGAGAAGGAATTAAGTGACGTGTTGGTGTCTGCAGATCAGAGGAATGTAGGGAAATGTCAGTTCAAAGTCTGTCTTTAATTCCTCTAAACGAAGGGCAGCAAAGTTTTCACCAAAGAGCAATACCTTCATACTACAGTTTTTCTGGTTGTTTGGGGTTTTTTTGTGTTTTTTTTAAAACTGCCTACAAGATAGAAGCAGCCCCATTACAGGATGTCTGTGAATTTTTTTTTTAACAAATTTTCTTTCCTTTTACAGAGCCTTTTGCAATCTAGTTATACTTCTTTATATATTGTACTCAGGAGTGTAAGGTGAAACAGTAGAACATCTGTTGCCTGATAGAATATGACCTCATTATGTTGTGAGGGGGTTTTTTTAATATTTTGCAGAGAATATACAACACTATTTCATAGTGTTTACCTTATAAACACTTTAAGTTATATGTAATATCTTTAAGTAATACATAATAACTTTAAGTTATAGAAGACTTATACAGCAGCACCACCAAGAAATCCCTTGGGCTTATATACAAGTATGGGTGAGAGAAGTTGTTCCAATCTGTAAGATGCAAGACAAAAAAAAAGGAGCCAAATGAAAATATGAAAAATAAAAAAGAGGAAAGGGAAAAGGATGTGCTGTATCCCATGGAAACACCAGAGCAAGTCCAGACTGGAAACAAGTATGGGAACAGGAGAAACAAAAATTATGCTGAAAAATAAGAAAGGCAGCCTCAAAGGTAGGCAGAGTATGCAGGAGGCCCTCATTAGAGACTACAGTTTCAAAAGTTGCCCATCCACTGGCAGAAGTTTGATGATGGCACAGCCACAAAATTAAATTCCTTCAGCTTCACCCCACTTGGTCTACTCTTTTATTGATGAAAATTGTTTTCCATCTAGGATAGTGGAGCAAAGTCCTTTTCTAACAGATCAGCTTGAGCCATCCTTGTCTTGAGGGCCAGAATTTAGGGAAATCCACCTGAAACTCAGTTTCCTTAGCCTCTCTGCAGTTTTGGACAGGAAATATTATGGGGTAACCTTGTGCTCTTATTCACATTTTCTCCTTTTCCCAGCAGCAATTAGGTAAAGGTGGACAGAACTGGCACAGCTGCACCCTCAGTTACGTGGTAAGGCTGGATAAAAAGGCTGGCATGTGCATGCATGTGAGAGGGTAAGAAGATGGAGATAATGTGAAGAAACTAACTGTACTTAAGGCCTTTCTTTGGATCAAAAAGGCATATTTCCTGTAGAGAGGGGAATGACATGAGTTGCCTTCAGCAGCCCAGGATACCCCAGTGTCACAGGAGCCAGGGAAGCACACATCTAGGGTGCCCTTCAAACTCCCCCCAACAAAAACATCACTGCAAGTGGTAATGGGCTTGATGGTATTTTACTTGACTTGTGTTGAGAGCCCAATTTTGAAAGCAGACAACAAAACAACAACAAAAACCCCAGCAAAACAACAACAACAAAAAACCTCCTCAACAGCACAGACCTGAAATGAGAAATAAAGCCATCAGAATGGTTATTCAGAAAAGGTCCCTGCAGAGAAAGTACACTCACTCTTCCTTCAGCAAGCTTTACACCTCAGTGGTCAGCAGGGAGAGAGCTGCATGGCTAAATGCTCTGCTTCTGACAACTTCACTCTCTGTGAGAGTGGGTAAATAAAACGAAGCACAGTCAGATCTCTTGCCAGTTTTTTTGTGTGTTTGTTGCCAAGATCATGCTCTGTAGAACAGAGCTTTTCCAAACACTATAACCCTTCCAAAATATCCCATTAGTGGGATAGGATAGGATAGGATAGGATAGGATAGGATAGGATAGGATAGGATAGGATAGGATAGGATAGGATAGGACAGGACAGAATAGTTTATTTGGAAGGGACTTACAGCAATCCTCTAGTCCAATTACCTGGCTATTTTCAGGGCTGATCAAAAGTTAAATGCCTCTTAAACACTGACAGTTTTGAGGCACTGACTGCCTCTCTAGGAACTCTGTTCCAATGTCTAACAATGCTCTCAGTAAATAAATGTTTCCTACTATCAAGCCTGAAGATCCCCTCATGCAGCTTTGAACCATCTCTTGTCCCTTGTGTCCCAGTTTGGTATCATCAGCAAACTCACTTAATGCTGCATTCAGTTCCTGAATTCAGACTGTTGATAAATTTATTGAATAGAACTGGCCCTAGAACTGAACCTTGGGCAGTACTGCTGGTGACTGGTAGCCCCATTCACTACAGCACTTTGAGCTCTGCCCTTCAGCCAATTCTGCACTCAGTGAATCATGAACCAGTTCATCCCACAGACAGATGACTTGTCTAGAGCGATGCTGTGACAGACAGCATCAGAAGCCTTATTAAAAAAAAAAAAAAACCTGCACCCACTACCTTTCCTTCATCCACTAGATGAGTGACTTTGTTGTAGAAGGATATCAAATTAGTTAAGCAGGACTTCCCCTTTGTGAATCCATGTTGACTGTGCCTGGTGGTTGTATTGTTCTTTAAATGCCTTTCAATAGCACCCAGGGTGACCTTCTCCATAAGCTTAAGTGTGTGTATGTGTATATATATATATATACATGTATTCGAATGCACACACTGAAATTATAAATATATATGTATATATATATAAATAATGTTTGTTGAAATATGTGTACAAGAAATTATAGAAGCTAGGGTCCAACACTAACCTTTCATTTATTTAATGAAAGAATATTTGGAGCTATTAAAAATGTACCAGAGATGCCCAGACAGGCAGAATGAGCTTTCATAGTTGTTTCATGAAAGTAAGAATGTGAGATGACCTCCAGCTAGATGCCAGTCCTACTGATGTTGAGTCTGCATATATATAGTACTAATGAAGAGGCCCTGCTGCAAAAAATCTGGATAGTGTACACTGAATTGTGCAAGTGGAAAGGACTTGGTGAACCACTTTTCTGGCTAAGGAGCAAGATGCTCTTAACAAAGAGAATTTCGGGTAGAAAACTGTAGAATTTACCCTGTGACTTACTTTCTCATTTTCTCCTACTGTGTAAATGAACATGGAAATAGCCTGAGGCTGCAGGCAGGTTAAACACAACCTCAGGAAAATATCCAAGCTGGATAAATGACCAAATGTGTGTGCCTGCAACTGAAACTCTTGCATTTGCTGACTCAAATGTCAGCAGTGAGAAACAGACTGTCTCATCTCAGGTCAATATATTCAGTAGATTAATGAATCGCCCCTATGTGTTACATTTTACCCCCATCAACTGCAAAGTCTGGAAAACTAGCTCAGACTAGCATGTATGGAAGGAAGAGCTCCCCAAAAGTTTGCAAGTGCACTTGACTGTGAGCAGGGTGAGTAATTTTCAAGTCAACACCTTTGACAACACTGCTTTCACTCAGCTGCTGAGAATATGGAGGTCACTAAGATGTGAGGTAAGACACAGAGCTCCAGAGGCCCAATTCTTTTGGGGAAAAAATCTTACCTGGAGTGAGGTGGCCTATCCCAGGCATTCTGCCACAGGGGCTTAAGGCTTAAGGTTTTATTCAGCTTCAGGTAGAAGACGAGGAATATCTGTGCATCCCTCTGTCTTGTAGGATCCCACCACTAGATCTCAGCCTTCCCTGAGGATTATCAGTAAGTTCTACTCCCCTTGAATCCCTTCCAGGTTCATTCTCATGGCCAGGTTATCCTCAAAAGTACACAGAGACCTGGGTGGGGCACCAGCAGCACAAACCTGTGGCATACCTGCCCACTACACACACAGCTCAGAGCAGCCAAGAGGTGACTGCTGCACCCCTGGACTTCCATGGTGCTCAGCAGGTGACATTTTGGATGCTGCAGATTTTACTTGTTTGATTTTTAGCTCCAGTATCCATACTTGACAGCTTAGGATCTGTTTGCTCAAGCTTTTGTTCTAGTCAGATGACAGCAGTACAAAAGGGATCGTGTTAGTGTGTCTGATTTCTTATGTTTACCCCATTGACGTCAGTGGAGCTCTATGGATACAGCACATGTTCAGAACTCCCACTGAATGTGAAACAACTCAAGAAGGTAAAAGTAAATATACAAATATACACACTGACAATCCCCCCAGGCTTCCAAACTATGAGGTCCAGCAGAAACACATGATGAAAGCTGCCCTCACACACTGAGCTTCTCAGCCCCTGTTTCGCTCAGCAGTGCTGCAGCAGATGTTAAGCTCGTGAGCCACATAATTCTCCCTTCCTGTACATATTGGAGCACAATGAGCGTGAAATATAAATGCATTCAAGAAGAGTTTCTTCCTTCTAAAGTTTCTGTCTGGATCAGGCTAGCAGAGCTTTTCACATTACAAGGACTTCAGTTTATTTTCCTGAGAATTCCCTGAGGTGGGATTTACAGGTTTTAGCCCTGGCCTGGGTGTGTGTTTAAGCAGAAGCAGATAGCTGTTAAAAATCACCAAATATAAGCACAACCTAAACATACAAATGGGATTTGTATTTATTTCCCCACTCTTTTGCTTTCTTGATTATACCTAAGTGTTCATCAGTTTGCAGAGCTACCTATTTACTATGAATAGAGCAGGAAAATCCGAGTTGATGTTGGACACAACATTAGTAATATTACTGCAAATTACACACTTTGGGTAAGAGATAACCCAAGTAGGAGTTTGTCTGCAGGGGATAGTAAAATGAGTTCATCTTAGATCTGTGGAAAAGTTCCAAAATTTCCATTTCTTCGAGCATTTTTTCAGCTTCACCCGGGCAGATCTCTTGCAAAGGTATTCTAGAATATGGAGAGCTTATGAATAGATGATGAAAAGTGCAGCCAAAGCTCTTGTTTTACGGGGGCAGATAAAATGATCTTTCCTAACCAATTCAAATGACAGACATAGCTGAAGACTATTTAAAACAACAGTCATAATATCATTAATTATGCTGCAAATATCAGGTGGTGTTTCAAACATGTAACAGTAATGATTACCTCTGAAACTTATCATATCTAATCTACCTCTTCAAAAGCTAATTGCTGGAGTTTCAAATATAGAACATCTGGTACATGCAAAGTCTCCACAGACAGAGGCAATTTTTTCACTAACCTGTCATTATAGAAGCCAGTAAGACAACATTTTCCTTTTAAATACATTCTGACTCTTGCTCTTTTTTACAATTATTTTCTTGATAAACTGTCAAAAAAATATCACTAATTATGCCCACAAGTAAAAAAACACTATAGAGTGGCCAAACACTGCTTATTCATCTCCAGTGCTGCTGCTGAGGCCACATAAGCATGAGGAAGGGTGTAAATCAGCCCTTCAACTCTGGAGGGGTCAATAGTTCTGCCTTTTTCATTATAACTGTGATTTTTCTCATGGTCATGTGAGAAAAGTCATTAAATTTACTTAGCACTCTCTTCACCTGAAGCTTTGCCATGCTGTGACTGCACAGGAGCACTTGGAAAGGAATGTTTGTGTTGGAAACAATAAAATTCATCCATTTGCTCTTTGTATGTTGCAATGTTTTTTCCACGTCCTTGCTGGAGGCTGGTCATTCCTTAACTGAAAGATGTTTCATGGACAGTATTTTTCTTGCCATGAGTTTCAGGGTGCCCTGGTCAGGGAAAGGCATACAATGTGGGAGAGAGATGAACCAGAAGGGATCACAGAGTTTCCTTGTGGCTACCCAGGGGGCTTAGAATCATAGAATCATAGGATCATAGAATGGTTTGGGTTGGAAGGGACCTTAAAGATCAGATAGCTTCAACCCCTCTGCATGGGCAGGGACACCTCCCACTAGACCAGGTTGCACAAAGCCCCATCCAACCTGGCCTTGAACACTTCCAGGGATAGGATAACCACAGCTTCCATGGGCAATCTGTGCCAGCATCTCACAACCTTCACAGGCAAGAATTCCTTCCTAATGTCTAACCTAAATCTACCCTCTTCCAGTTTAAAGCCATTACCCCTTGTCCTGTCACTACATGCCCCAGTAAAAATTCCCTTTCCATCCTTCTTGTAGGCCCCTTCAGGTGCTGGAAGACCATTACAAGGTCTCCCAGGAGCATTCTCTTCTCCAGGCTGAACAACCCCAAGTCTCTCATCCTGTTATTGTAGAAAAGGTGCTTCAGTCCTCTCATCATCTTTGTGGCCCTCCTCTGGACTCGCTTCAACAGCTCTATGTCCTTCTTGTATTGGGGGCTCCAGAACTGGACACAGTATTCTAGGTGGGGGTCTCATGAAAGCAGAGCAGAGGGGAAGAATCACCTCCCTTGACCTGCTGACTATTTGTGCTCTGCTTCTCACCACCTACACATCGCAGCACAACTGAATGAGCTCAGCTCCAAGTTAGGCCCTTTTGGAGGCTGATGCACTGACTGTGAATGTCTGGGACATTCTGGAATGCTGTCATATCCCTTTCTCCCAAACACACCTCCAGGGACCCTTTGTTTTTGCTTGCTGCTCCAGTCCTGCTGCACTTCCAGAGCTGTCAGCACTGAAGTCCATGATCTAAAGGACCTCAGCCTGCAGTAAAATAAGATAAGAAAGAAAAATAAAAAGCTGATAAGAAAAATGCCTACATACCAGTGCATAAGAAAGCCCCAGAGTTTCTAGGGAGACACAGTGTCTACAGAAAACCAGCTGTGAAAAGAGGAAAAAAAAGAGGCAAGCTATACAGCAGGGACAGGCATCACTTCAGGCAAGATAAGAGGAGCCTGAAATAACCTACATTTTATGGAAAGAAAAAAAAAAAAAAAAAAAAAGCAGGGAAGTAAACACAAAGCTAGAACTGAGCACGGAAAGCTATCTATATTTCCCCATATGATGTGAGATACTCCTCCGTGGTCTGCAGCTTTGGCCTCAGCTCCAGGCTTGGCTCTAAGGAATTTGGATCTCACAGATTCAGAAAAGACCAAGGACCCTGCACTTGGAGGGAGTTATTTTCCCCAATGCCTGTCTGTCAAAGGCAGAAGAGGGCAAGAGGAAGAGAAGATGTGCTGGTTGTTGCAAGCTATAACCCAGCAGCTCCATGAGCAGTTACTCATCTCTCTAGAGTAGCTCCTGTTGAGTTTCACATCATGTAGACATTTTATTCATTGAAGTCTTTGTGTTACATTCCCAGTTTTATTCCAATTCAGTGAGACTCACCCACTTTGCTTGGCTGAAAACTTTAGAAAATCTTATTTGACACCAACTTTCCCTAAAAAAACTCATACTTTGCCCAATCTCCCTCGAGGGTGTAAGTCCCATGGATCCAAAGCCACAGGGAGGTTTCAGATGCCTATCACTCAGTGTCAGCCTAGATTAGAAGTACCCTGTACTCCTACTAGAGCTTTTCATCTCTTCTCTGACCTTGGGTGTTCAAGGCACCTATTGCCGGGTAAAAGTCACACACTTACAAGATGCTGAAGCATTCAGGTAGATGTGTAGTCTCCGGAGTAAATCCAGATTCCATTTCCACCCCAGTAAGGCTGCTGAGCCACAGCAAGGCATGAATACAAATGAAGAAACTGTTTTACTCGCAATAACTTGTGACTTGACAGGAAGAGAGCAAACATGGCTCGTATGTTGCCCCACATAGTTCCCAATCTATAAAAGCAAACAAATGAAAAACAGACAGAAAAGGCCAGTGAAACAGGAGCAGAATGAAAGTTCTGCCATGCTCATTAGAAAAGGTCATGGTGAAATTGTCTTCTACCAGACTAAGACAATTTTTCTAGCAGTAGTGTCACTTTTACTCTTGTTCAGGATTATATTACCAAATGTGACAGCTAAGAAGACTTTTTAGGAAATCTCAGATGGAAATACAAGGCTGTGCTCTCTGAAGACCACTTGTAATGAGTCCAAAATATGTAGGCTATGGATATACTTGTTCTGAACTGCACCTGACAGGTAGATTCATCTCTTCCTGCACCTGTCCACAGAGAGCAGTGATTTTGCCCAGGACCATGAGGTTTCTGGAACTGCCAGGCCATCAGTAGCTAGGGCAATGTCCCAGACAACTGGTCTCCTTCTCCTTTCATCCGGACAAAGTTTCCTTGTAGAAATTTCTATGGAAAGCCAACTGCAACACAGATAGTATCTGCAGGTACAAGAACTGCTGAACACTAGCAACCTGAAATGGTTTCCCCACATAAAGATCACTGCTTTTAAGAGACTTCTTCTTTCAGACTCCTTATGTGAATGAAATGAGAGTGTTGGCTAAGTCTACTGTTTAATAAAAAATATCATACTGCACTGAAGCCCTCTGAAGAATATTACTTGAACTTATCACACACTTTCTTCATAGGTTTCTTCAAGGAAAATGGCATTTTAGAAAGGACTGTAAAGCCCTGTAAAGAGAAAAATCAATATAAACACATAATAAGATAAAAGTAGATTTGTGTGTACATAACAGAGAGAGATGTCACCCTTGTAATCATCTCTATGATGCTGTAAGTCAGCATGAGGATTCTGTCAGCATTCTGAACTCTGGGCTTGTCTCCCTTACCAGGAGGACCTGAGGAGTTATTTATTTGATATAATGCTATCTAATTATGAAGAACAGACATAGAGGCCCCATACCCCTGCAGTTCTGACAGCTCTGCTCACCTGCTTTTTTATCAGCTGTTCCAAGAGAGCTGCTGGATTGCAGTAGGCAGGTTATGGAGAAGTGGAGGAGGAAGCTGAGGCAGCACTGACCCTTTCCAGGGAAGCCCAGTGCTGAGTCAGTGCATGACTGGGACTGTGCATCCCCCTTCACACTGTTGGGACATCTGGCCCCTGGAACAGATCCACACACTCTCCTTTTGTGTCTCCAAATAACCCATGTTTGAAGCAGAGGCTCCCATCGCTTTTGCAGTCTGTGGCTTTCTGCATTTCTGCCTGGCAAGAGGCATCTGGCTACCCAGGACAGCAACCTCAGGAAGGATCTACCTGCCCCCCAGGTACAGCAGCTATGTGCACCTCTCTTGAAAATGGTGTTCTTACAAAGACAAGATTGAAAAGCCAAGAATGCTGCTCAGGCAGAATAATCAAGGTGAAAGGACAACCTCAAAAACAGGAAAATAGCGAGAAAGCAAGCAAGCAAAATGTCCACAATAGAAAATTAGTCAGTCAAGGATGCAGAACAATCAGCTGAGGCCACAGGCACAGGTGCCAGAAGGAACCAACCCATAAGCCTGAAGTGTCCAAGGCTTTCAATAAATGGGAAATGCCATGGTTCTTCTCAGTCCAAGGTGGTGGCTTGTCCATTTACTCATGCATCCTTCACATTGATAGTCACCTGACAGCATGTTCAAGGTTTCTCCACGTCTTTTAGAGAGGAAGTGTGTTAAGGTTCGACGTAACTTACAATTTTTGGGTCCACGACAACAAAGTCCAACCACCAGGGTCTGGATGCAAGCATAAAATTTTGTTTGACAAATTACAGGCCAAGTGATATAATCCAATGAAAACATGGCAAAATATGTTGTGATATAGGGAGAGAGAGAGGAAAAGAGTGAGAGAGGAAAAGAATGAGGGAGAGAGAGAGCAAAACAGTATGAGAGAAAGATATCACCACCCATGGATGCAGCAGTGTCTGTCAGTCTTTCTTCTGAAATGGCAGAGGTCCAGAGCAGGGTGGTGAGTTGGTACACAATCACAGAATCACAGAATTATTGAGGCTGGAAAAGACCTCTGAGATCATCAAGTCCAGCCTATGACCTAACACCACCACATTGGTGAGATCATGGCACTAAGTGCCACATCCAGCCTTAAACACATCCAGGGACGGTGACTACACCACTTCCCTGGGCAGTCCATTCCAATACCTGATCACCCTCTCCATAAGGAAGTGCTCTCTCAAATCCAACCTATATCCCCCCTCCCCGGCACAGCTCCAGGCCATGCCCTCTCATCCCGTCACCAGTTTCCTGTGACAGGAAGAGCCTGGTCCCCACCTGATTACTACCTCCCCCTCAGGTAGTTGTAGAGAGTGATAAGGTCTCCCCTAAGTCTCCTCCAGGCCAAACAACTTCAGTACCCTCAGCTTTTTGTTATGAGACTTCCTCCATAGTCCCTTAACCAGCCACATTTCTTTCCTCCAGACCCACTCCAGTCCTCCCTGAAGTCAGGGGCCCAGAACTGCACACAACACTCAAGGTGAGGTCCCACCAGTGCTGGGCACAAGGGGAGAATCATATCCCTAGTCCTGCTGGACACACCATTCCCAGTACAAGCCAGGATGCCATTGGCCTTCCGGGCCACCCGGGACCCCACAACAAGGGCGTGGATGCTTTTTATCCTCATTTTCCAGGATGGCTCGGGTAATCTCTCCTCCCAGGACAGGAGGGATTGGTGCCCTACTGCTGATGAGGCTGAGTCAGGCCCCTGAGAGGAATTTTGCCTCTCAGAGGTTCTGGTTGCCACACTGAGAAGGTCACTGTAGACCATCCCACCTGAGGGGACCTCCACCTGCCTTCATCCGTCAGTGTGTCACCCTCACCTTTATTCCATCTAAATTTGTCTTTTGAGGCAAAGAAAATTCCACTGATGGGAACCTCACATCACCCCATGGCTTAAATGACAATTTTAAGCATTTGCAGGGGAGCTAAAGGAAGACAGAACAGGAAAGGGCACAAGAGACAGAGAAAATCGCCAGTCCTGGATCCAAGCGTTGAGCCAGCCAACTGGGGGGGTTGGTGTTGATGAGATTCCCCAAGCCCACTAATGCAGCCCCTCATATTTTAGGTCTGTTTGGCTTAGTAAGTGTGTTTGAGACATAGGAGATTGAGCAGATCCCACTTCGGTCTTCAGTCCTTATCTCTACCAGACCCTAGGTCATATGCAGAGCCTATCTGTTTCCTTCCTCACC
The DNA here is from genome assembly GCA_038090715.1 of Florisuga fusca. Classification (NCBI taxonomy): domain Eukaryota; kingdom Metazoa; phylum Chordata; class Aves; order Apodiformes; family Trochilidae; genus Florisuga; species Florisuga fusca. The sequence goes on from JAAWXA010000001.1 coordinate 64,204,580, forward strand.
AGCGTTCCCTTTGGAAATGCTAATGAGGATTTGGATGGGAGGGTTTGAAAAGGTGATTTGGGTCATGCTCCCTGCCAAGCAGACTAAGAGGGCACGATGGAGGGGGTTCCTCCATCCTGTGCCTCACAAAGTGTCAAGCTTCATAGCAGTGTGTTAAAAAAGACCAAGCAAAGATTAAAAACTTAAGCATTGATAAAAGATAGAGGATATTCAAGGATAACTGGAATCAAAGGAAATATATCTTGTTCAAAAGGAATTTGAATATTCAGAAATCAAGGGGATCTTAGACCCTCCTTTGAAAAGTGTTGGGTTTTTTCCTTACAACTTTCTTGAAAGGGAGATAAGAGATTTTAGGTATTGTCTGCACTTCTCCTTTTCATGCAAATCCTTCCTGTGTTTATTTTCTACTTACTGAAGCAGGATATAATTGAAGTCATTGCTTATTTAAATGGGATAAATACATACTGTACCATGTAATATTATATATGCCATAAATACCATAAATAACATATTTATTATTTCCCTAAAACACACAACCATCATACCTTAACTTCAGACCCAGGGGTTGCTATAATTGTGTAGGGTGAGTGTTCAACAGGGGGAACAACCCTGCAAAGGTGGGATCAGCCCATTTGTAATTACTGCTCTTGCAAGCTGCTGGGAGTTTGATTGATTAAAGTAACTGAGGAGGTTTAGTGGTTATGGCACTACTGAAAAGGCAGTGACTCTTTCTCAAAGTTCAGATGTTGTTATATATTTGTATTTATTATGCATGTTATATCAGCATGAGTGCTGACAAATCTGCAATGCTCCTTCACACATTTCAGAAACAAGCTAACCTTCATTTTACTCCTGCAGCCTTAACGTAAAAAGAAGTAGTTTGGGAAGGAGCCATAAAAAAGGCAACAAAACAGGTCCTACAGCAGCTGCCTACTGATTCTTACAATGTTTTGCAGGTCTAAGTATCATTTGTCTTTTTAGCTTGGTCAAACTCTCTGAAAAAATCAAATACTAGGCATGCAGAAATATTGCTGCTCTAGATACCTTGTTGTACATGTCGAGAGACAGATCACATTTATTATTGTTTAGGATTATACATTACTTACTCCATTTCATCAATAGCTGTGCCAGTGCATGCAGGAACAAAAATAAATCCTAATGAACACTACGGTGACATAAAGCAGTTGTACTGGAGCGTGGGACATGGTCCAAGCGATGAAGAATGACTGGGCAACACCAAGCAAAACTGGTGAATGCTTACTAACTGACCCAGAAATGCTCCAGGAGGCTGTGGAAGAACCCATCTCCACTAGAAATGCACCAAAGGAAGGAATTTTATGGGTCCTTCATGCTCCAGACAAGCCACACAGGCACCTTGAACCTGGACTGGGGCAAACTTAAAAGGCTTTGCAGGATTGTGCACCAAGTCAGAGGGCAGCAGGATACAATTCCCCTGTCACTGGAACACCCAGCATTGCACTACAGTCTCCCCAAAGGCTAGGTATTGCTTTACATTTAAGAATCCAGTTCAGTAAAGCACTTACTCAATAGTAAACAGACAGATCAAGCACACACATCGCTTCACAGGAACCTTAAATCTGCTTCAGACCATTCAGCATAAATACAATTGTTGTGCCTCCAACTGCCAGCTCTTCTCCATCCCCAGGATTCACAAGACTTCATGTAAAGTCCAGTGTTTAAGCATGAGCATGAAAGGAATCCCTTTGCAGACGGTCAAAAATACATCCTGGCTTTCCTTACTTTATTCTGTGCTGTCATTCCTGTGATTGCTCCTTCTGGCATAGCTCCATCATCTTAAAATAGACCATCTCTGAAGGAGTAGGTCATTAGAGTCAGCACTTTATTTTGTATGAAGTACTGGGCATTTCAGGAGCCCAACAGCTTCTTCTTTTCAACCCCATGATCAAGACAAATCTTCTGAGCACTTTTCTGTGATGAACATCTTTCTGGATAAAGTGATGTTGTCTTTCATGTTTCCAATTAGGTGAATGAATTTTGCACGGGGTTTCCTGTAATGACATATATTGTCACATTTTTTGTATATGGGAACCTACCTCTAAGCTATGTGGCAGTGAAATGAAAGTAAAACTGAGCCTGAATATTGCAGGCTGAGATAATTAAAGTAGTATGACTGATGTTTTCTTCAGTCTTTCCGTCTCACATACTCTGTGCCAGGGAGTTTTGCCCATCATCTTGCAATCTTGCTTGTCATGGCACTTCCCACAGTAGGAAATGAGTGTCCTAAGAATTAATAGAAGTCTAAAGGAGTGTAAGTCATGAGGGCCTTTGCTAAGTGAGCACAACATTATTCACACACTTGAAGTTTTGCACGTGCTTAGATGCTTTTAACAAGTGTGGCTGAAGAACATCATGCAAAGCCATGCTGCATAATTAGAGGTCAAATAACTGTACGCCCCTACTGGGACACTGAGATAAATATAACCTGCTGGCTCACCCCAGCTTCATCTGCATGGATTTCTCTTCCTGCCTCCCATATGTCCTTTCGCAATGCTCCCTCTCACTCCTCAGATGTTTTTACAGTCACTGCTGATGGATTTTGTAAAAAACAAAGTAAGGCATTTTTACTGAGGCATAGCGTCTTCCCTTCCTTGGGCTGATGTCATCATTTCATTCCAAAGTCACCCCAATGTACCTCATTTCCAGTCAGTACTTTAAAAGAAACCCTGATTAGAAAGCTATTTTTGGAATGCTTTTCCTTTTTAAGGTTTTTTCTGCTCAGGTAACTTACCTTATCACTATGATGTTAACGTAGAGCAGCACAGGGCAGGGAGACAGAAAGAAGTAAGGATGCCATCTCAGTACCAGGTACTCCTCTGTACTCCAAGGACAAGCCAGCTTGGGGAAAGTCAGTAAAAGATGTGCAAAGGTGTGAAGGTAAGTGTGAAGATAGAGATGTCTTTAGCTAAGCAGGAAAATTCGAAGCACCTAGCAGAGTGCAGAGCTTTAGAGATGTAGCAGAGCTTTAGAGACAAGCAGAAATGCTTCCATACCTGCAGATTACTTTGCCAACAGTTCAGCTCCTGTAAGTGGCACAGGAACACAGAGCAGTGATGGTCTGCTTGCTGCCACTCCTTTGGCATGGCAGCATGTGGAGATAACATGCAAAAGGTGGATTCATCTTGGAAGCTACTCAGAAAAAAAAAGGAGACTGCTTGGAATGTGCTTGTGGCTTTTGTATTTGTTTCCATTACAATGATTTCTGACCCTGAACACTTGCTTGTGCTTTTTTTATTCTCTTAACTCCCCTTATATTAACTCAGCTACTGTCAGACGTTTGTGCCACTGTCATTTGCCCAGCTAGATGCTTGGAGGTAGCTGTTTCTTTCCCTGATGACAGCTGCGGTGGCCTCTTCTGCTTCCAAGGCTTTTCAAGATATGAAGACAGTATGAAGACTGGCAGCAGTATTGAACAAGATTTATTCAGCAGCTTGTTATCTTAGAATCCCAGACCCACATGGGTTGGAAGGGGCCTCTGGAGGCCACTGGGCATGACCTCTCCTCAAAGCTAGGCCAATGAGAGCAGGTTGCTCAGCAGATCTTCAAAATCTCCAAGGATGAAGATTCAGCAATGTCTCTGGGCTATAACAGTCTACTCCCCTGATTGACTACCATTGCAATGAAATTTTTTCCCTTATTTCTGATGATAATTGCTCCCATTCCAGCTTGTTTTCACTGCATCTTGTTGTAGCCCTGTCCACTGCACTGCTAAGAGTTTGGCATCATCTTCTCTATAACACCTCACCTGATGGCCCTTTGCTGGGTCACCCCAGCATGTCCTTGTCTTTGCTGTACTGAAAAGCCTGAAATTGAATCCAGTACTCCCCAGTGCTGAGCAGAGAGGAAGACACACATCCCTTGACCTGCTGGAAACACTTGCTGATCATAGAATCATAGAATTGGCTGGGTTGGAAGGGACCTCAGAGATCATCAAGTCCAACCCTTGACCCACCAGTGCGGTTGCTAGACTATGGCTCCAAGTGCCACATCCAGTCTCTTTTTAAATGTCTCCAGGGACGGAGAATCTACCACCTCAATCTCCTCACCTGATACTGTCCAGGACAGAGCTGTCTGGCTTTATCACAATGACACACTGTGGGCTCATGGCCCATTCATTGTCCATCAGGATCCCAGCATTCTGCCTTCCATCAAGCTGACCACCCTTACAGTTTGATATAGCCCACAAAACTGCTGAGAGTGTGCACAATCTCACCATCCACAAAACCAGTGAAGACACTAAAGGGTGTCAGCCCCAGGGATGGTCTCTGAGGGCTGCCACTAGCTGGATTTCATACCACTAATAGTATCCTTTGAGCTGTCATGTCCAGGCTGTTTTCCACCCACCATCCACTGATTTAGTCCAAATCTCACTTTTTGTCTTGCATGGATACTGTGGTGAGTAGGATAAGGTCAAGATAAACAGCATCCCCTAGTCCACTGAGATGGTCATCTCATCATAGGAACCAGTCAGGTTTCTAGGCAGACATGATTTTTTCATTCATCTTCTTGCCCTTCATGTGATCAGAAAACATTTTCAGGAGGATTTGTCTTGTGATCCTCCCAGGGGCTGAGGTGAATCTTCAATAATAAATGTGGAAAGACTCCCAGAATATTTCAGACAGAAAATAAAATACCAGCTCCTGGAAAAGAAGTAATAACCTTCAAAGTGTCCAGATACACACCAGGTAAAGTGGGCTACAAAACCCAGATTACTGTATTGCCTTTAGAAGGATGGGGAGAGAATGAGAGCAGCAAAAGGCTTGTCACAGCCACTGTAGTGGTGTGAGGGGTTCTGCACTGAGGACCTCTCCCCCTTAAATTCCCAGCATCAGCCAGTGCTGCCACAGCAGCCCTTCCTATGTTCATCTCCACACTACATCAGTCTGTAACTCTGGAGAGTGAGGTCTCAGGTCAGGAACTGTGCTCAGATTAGGGAGCACCACGTATTCTGTGATTAATTACAAACCCATCTACTTTTAATGCTCAAGTGCTAATATACATCTGTTAGTGGCATTCAAGGGATCTAGGGTGAAATGTTCACTATTCAGGCCAGGCAGTGAATCATTGGACTGCCTTTGGTTCTTAGGAAGCTGTTCATCTGCCTGTAGTGTTTCATTCCAGGGATACCCCATTGAATTTTCTATTTTTTTGGACTGGGAGGACAATTAGTATTAACAATCTGTTCCTACTCATTGTGTTTCTGGTAGCCAAAAGAAAATCCACACCACAAACACCATTCATCTATGCATGGAGATCACTAATGGCATTGCACCACCTGTAATATTTTATCAGCATGAAATTTAAGTAGGTCAAGAAGCTCATAAAATTAAACACACTCTAAAAGTTCATTCACTTTGGAAACAGGTACTTTTTTCCTAGGTTTCTAATTCTCAGCTTATGAGACCAAACAACACAATGGAGAAGGGTCAGGTGGGTAACAGCCCAGGAGTAAAACAAGACTCTATGGAGCTAAGCAGAGACTGACATTTTGCTTATCAGTGCTGGAAACAAACTCCCACTCCCATCACGTGTGATGTGCTGTTACTTTAGGCATGAATGTTATTGAATTTCCTGGGTTAAAGATTTTTTTTAAATGTGTGTGTGAGAAGGAGACTCAATAGGTGACCTTTTCATCCTGACTTGGCATTAGGGACAGAGGATGGTAAGATAGATTTCTTAGCCCTGATTTCACAGGGAACATGACCACGTTCCCAGACTGGTACATGTATCTTGGGTACATGTCCCTTTTCAGCTTGGACCTTCCTTCTAGCAGCCTTGAGTGAAAAAAAATGACACAAAATACAATTTAAAAAGGTTGCAGCAGTATTTAGGAGGAACAGAGCCTTTCAAAACAATTGGCAACCATCCACCTCACTGCCACTTTGGAAATGGGTCGTTTTTATGAATGAACAGTGACTCATAAAGTGTGATCCAAAGCTCACTGAAATCAAGGGGAAACATTTCCTTGGGTATCACTGGATTTGGGTCAGATGCCTGATAAGCTAAAGGGATTTGCACACATCCAGTGTGAGCATAGGGACAACTAAAAGCTTATCTGCAAAATTTAGACTATGGGATCCTGTTCTAAGGGACTGCCATTTGTCCTCTTAAGATAGTCTGCTGACTGATTGCCTGTCTGAACAATGAAATGAACATGACAAATTAGCTACTATAAAAAGCATAAATACTTCCAGTGAAAAAAAATAAAGCCTGCCATTCCCTGATGTTTTCGTGTTGCTGAATCGTCTTGATAATTGAGACTGATCTGCCAAGAAAAAATTTGTAGGCTCCTTGGCAATTTATTGCAGTGTCTGAAGTGCTGCTCCCCATTACCCACTCAGTACAACCTTCAACACTAGCTCACAATGATCTCAGAAATTACATAAGGAATGAACAGAATTTGTGTGTGTTCAGCCTATTAAATTTATTGCTGCAACAGGAGCACCATCTGCCCATTTAATGGAAGAATCTGCTTTTAAATTACCTTTTTTCTCAGCTAAATATGTATATAATTTTTTTTTTCAAAAACACAAAGAGAAAAGGCTTTTTCTTTTCTTTTTTTTCCTCCACAGAAAGACTAAGGAGAGCCTTTTCTGACATATTTTGGTCCTGTTTTCCTCTGCTATAGGAATGTTAACATCACTGGGTTTGGTTGGTCCTAATCTACCCTATTTCAATGGAGACCAGACCCACTGATGGCTGAGCCTGGAGTATATTTAATGACACCTGCACTGAATGGTCCTGGTCATGCTCAAAGGGTTTCTCAGACCAACTCACAAGGGCTTACTAACCCAACAAAGGAGATGTAAACATTGGTCAGAAGAAAAAATGTAAGAAAATGGAAGAAAAACTACAATCATGAGCCCATGCTCTCTTCCGAAGTTGCTAATTTGAACCTGTCAATCAGATATTTGGGTAGGGTTTTCTGCTGCAGATCATCTGGATTTGTGGGCAGCAAGGCTGTATCTTTTTTTAAAAGCAATACAGATTAGGGTCAAACGGCCCAAAGGACAAGTGGCACTCCATAATTTGTATCCATCAGTGCAAAATATCTTCTCTGCTTCCCTGGATCCTCCCCGGTGCATGTATCTGATGTCTCTGGGATGCGGTGACTTCAAAAGGCAGCCCATACTACCAAAAATTTTCTGCAGAAATTACATAAATACTGGGTATTCTTAACATGAATGGCCAGTATGGACAAGTCTTTAAGAACAAAAGATGTTCTGAAATATAGGGCAGAGACCCGCAAGATGCTTTCAGACCTCTGTTTGTCTTAATTGTGCATGGAAGTGCTTATTAATGGGTATTTAAGAGTCGCACAGGCATAGTACTTAGGGATAAGTTTTAGTTAAGGACTTGTCAGTGTTAGGTTAAGGGTTGGACTCGATGATCTTGAAGGTCTTTTCCAACCAAGGTAATCCTGTGTGGCTTCTGTATAACTTTCACTTGTCAAATTGTAATTTGTCTGCTTCCCAAGTTAAAATGGACAGTGGGAATACAGCCATCTTCCCAGCTTACAATGCAAAGCCAGCCATGCGTTACAGAGAGTGTTGATCCTCTAATCATGTAATAATGCAAATGCCTAGGAAGAAAAATTATAATTAGCTCATCAAGGAAAATGGAAAATCTGTCCTGTCAGGCCTCTTTTCATCATTCATGTTCAGCTGGCAATACAAAGTGCAAACTTTCTTTTCATTTGATTGTAGCCTATGTAAGGTGTATGAAAACTTCAGGCACAAAATTAAACATGTAGTTAAGCTACTATGTAAGTAAGGTTTGGTTCCAGTTATTAGTCAGGTTTTTTTTCAGGCTTATATCTATGATCACAACCTCAAAGAGATATCTGGGTTGATGCAGATGCTGTCTTCTTTCCTTTTGCTCCTGTGGCTGCAATGCTCACTGCATACATCACCTTGATCTTTGGGGTTGCTGCTCCTCATCCTCACGACACCTGCCCACAGCACTGTTCATTCAAAGGGATGCAAAACCCCCAGCTCACATCCCCATGCTCAATGAAGCAGACACAGGAAAAGCTGATAGTAATAGAAATCACAGAAAGTTTGGGGTTGGAAGAGACCTTGAAAGATCATCTAGTCCAACCCCAAATAGTGACTCCTCCATACAGGGCCAGGGAGAATGTCAAAATGAGCATTTTTTAAAAATATATATCTTATTCAGCAAGATCTGAAAAGTGTTAGGGCTGAACATTCTCTTTTTAAACACAGACAATGATGAAAAGAATGGAATATCTACTTTTCAGCTGAGAGCCACAACTGCTTTTCTACAAAATGTCCAGTTATGGTTCTTCTAGCTGGTCAAAATTCAGAATTTTGGTATGTTAGGTAATTCTGACATTTCAAAGAAAAAAAATCAAGTGTCCTGAAAAATACTCAACTGAGGTTGAGTTTTCTTGAACTGTGTGACCCTTACAAAAATCTTATGCTCATTACTTTCCCTCCTTTTCTGCTAATAGAGATGTCTTCCTAAATTCCTAAGAGTGAATAACGGTTTGCTAGAAAATGCACAACCAATGTACCAGTTTTACTAACACCAAAGAAAATCTATCTTTCTAGGAGAAGAGTAAGGTTATTTTAGACCTTTCCTTGCAAAGGAGATCTTTGCACTTTTCTGTGAGGGAGGTGATTCTCCCCCACCTATTCTGCTCTCATAAGACCCCACCTGGAGTACTGTGTCCAGTTCTGGAGCCCTCAAAGTAAGAAGGACATGGAGCTCTTAGAGTGGGTCCAGAGGAGGGCCACAAAGATGATCAGTGGGCTGGAGCACCTCTCCTATGAAGACAGGATGAGAGCTGGGGTCGTTCGACCTGGAGAAGAGGAAGCTTCAGGGAGATCTTATAGTGGCCTTCCAGTACCTGAAGAGGCCTGCAAGAAGGCTGGAGAGGGACGTTTCACAAGGGCATGTAGTGATAGGACAAGGAGGAGTGGCTTAAAAGAGGGAAGATTTAGATTAGACATTATGAGGGTGGTGAGATATTGGAACCTGTTGCCCAGAGAGGCTGTGGAAGCCCCACTACTGGAGGTGTCCAGGGCCAGGCTGGATGGGGCTTCGAGCAAGCTGATCCAGTGGGAGGTGTCCCTGCCCATACAGGGGGGCTGGAAATGGATGATCTTTAAGGTCCCTTCCAACCCAAACCATTCTATGATTCTGTGACTCTGGACCTTAGGGCTGTGCTTCAATTCCAGGTATTTTGGTGGCAAAATCTCTCTGCTGCATTAATGCTGATGGTGCTAGCACAAGGCTTGTTCAACCCTCGATGCTCACACTAATGATCATGTGAGTGAGTGATGAAGAAAATTCCCACTGGGCACTTGCTTCAAAGGGAGAAATCCCAACCTTTTTGCTCCCTGGCTGCAGGAAGAATAACGCTGCCACCGGAAAGGCAATGAGGGCACTGTTTTTAATGCACTGTGCAGAGGCAGAAGAGGTGTGTGATGCAGGTATAGCTCAGGGTTTCTCTCCTCTTGATAATATTTGGCTGATTAAGAATTAGCTGTATTTGGTAAAATGAAAATTACCTGAAGTCATTCATCTGACAAGCCAGAATTCACAGCAACACGGAACGCAAATGAGGCTATGGTAAAACTGTGAATAAAAACCTTCTGCTAATATTAGATTAAAAACTCTGAGCATCAGCAGGGCATGGTAAAAGACAAGATAAATGTTTCCCACCATCCAGGGATAACAGATGAGGCAGCAGATGCTAGCATAACAACTGTGGAAGTGTAGTACTTCATGTAGGGAAGTGGCACATCTAGGTGGTAAGAAAACAGAATAAGTGAACACACTGCCAGGAGGTTCAGCAACATCTGCAGACCTGGCGTGTGGTGCAAAGGCATCCTTCCTCATGTAAGCCCTCAACCTTGAGTTCTTACCCACCCATCTCTGTTCCTTGCAGTCTTCATAGAGCGACTGAATCATTCATGTACTTCCACCAGGTTTTAGGGAAGTGTTATGTGAATGGCAGCAGCTGAAGGAAACATGTGTCAGTGTCCTTCAAATTAATAAATGGCCCCAAAATTGCTTTTTGTTTTTGCAGCTCACCTGCACCCCTATGCTCTAGAGTGGTCATTTGTTGAACCAAGCATGCGAGCTAACAGTGACTGAGTAGAAAAAACCATCAAGAACTCCTGAGAAGTTTGCCAGCTACAAGTCATGATACAAAACCCCCAAATCAGGAGGCAAGCCTTAAAAAAATTTCAAAGCAAGTGATGCCTGATTCTTGTTGTCTCTCTTCTATGCCTTAACAGTAGGTTATTAAGCAGTTCTCTGCAATTCCATTGCACACATAACTCCTCTCACAGACACATTATGAGGCTGGAAGAGTTAATTGTGTGACTGTAGTTCTACCACATAATCATAAGATTGGGTGAACCAAAACTTCAGAAGAAATGGAGCATGCCATTCAAGCTTCATGGTAACGTAAGGAGAGATGGAAACACTGTTGTGCTATCTCTGGGCAGCAGAGCATTTGGGTAGGAATAGCTCTGCACGCCCACAGCAGGCGACAGTGTCAGTAATTTCTTTAAGAAATAAAGAGCAATTTTTATATTACAAAGGACCTTGTCTGGCAACTTTTCCAATCACCTGTAAGCATCAGCTCTTATTTCATCCTAAGATGAGTTTCAAAATGTCTTGAAGAAACAGATTCAGCTTGCCTACTGAAAAAAATGTCACCAGTCCCCAGGCAAGCACTGAGCCCTGCAAACCAGCTGTGCAGAACCCCTGCCCCAATGACAAAGGCAGAGCAGAGCCCCCCCTGGGGTCCCTCTGAGGCTGTGCCAGGGTCTGCCACCTCCACTGGGAGCATCTCAGTGGAGATCTAAATTGTTCAGTAACATCAGCTCATCTTTCTTCTGTCCCTGAGCCAGGAGAGCTATTTTTGCCATCCAGAAAAAACCCTTCTTCCTTATTAGGCCCTTTACTGGGAGTGTCGAGCCTGATTTTAATCAGCATCAGTACCTTGAAATTCTGAAATGTCATGGTCTGCTGTGGAGAAGCAGGTTGCCCCCTTGCAACCCCTCTCTGTCATCAGGAGTACGGGTGCATACAGAGCAGCACCCCGCATCTCATTGCTGCCCACGTCCACAGAGGTACAAAAGGCTGGAGTTCAGAGGGGGGCTTGTAAAGGCCCTCTGCCCTCCCTGAGGAGCCAGAGCATCTCTGTGACTCATAATATTTTGAAATATTAGTGCATGAGTCCTTAAAGGCCAACAAATTGCATTTGCTGTCAGATCACAGCTAAGCAGAAAACACAAGTAGGTGAAGAACTCCCTGCTGAGCCCTAAAGCCGTGTCTCGCGTTTGCAGCGAGTTTACCAAATCAAATCAGCAGGTAATTTAGGGAAACTGAAAACTGTGTAAAGCCTCACAGGCAATACTTGCTCTCAGATGCACTGGCACCTCTTGTGTACAGGTCTAAGAGAGGTTAGGGCTGTAGGGGCTCGTACCTGTCCACCCTGGACTGATGGTCAAGGGGCTCCTGACAGTGCCCTCGGGGCACCTCTCAGACAGCAGCCGAAGCGGTGACTCCGGGCTGTGCCGGGATGGCTCGCTGTGGACTCCCCTCCACATTGCTATGGAGCAGGGAGGGGNGGGACTGGGGGAGGGGGACACACAAGATGGGGTGTCCCAGGGGGAATGGGGTCATGGGGATCCTTCAGCTGTCAAAACTGTCCCCAGGGGTTGGGGAGAGGGCTATGGGTGTCCCCAAGGGGTGACAAATGTCCCCAGGGTTGTCCCTAAGGGGTCAGGGGTAGTCTCTATGGGGTTGCAGGTGTCCCCAGTGGGTCAGGGATGTCCTCAGGGGGTCATGGCATTGTCATGGGTGTCCCCAAGGAGTCACAGGGCTCCTCAGGGGCTGGGGACAGGGTTACAGGTGTCCCCAAAGGCACCAGGGATGTTCCCCAAGTAGTCTGGGACAGGAACACACAGCCTGGAGCTCTGTCCCCCTTTCTCTTCCCCTTGCTGGAGTTTGGAGCTGGTGGGAGGTGTTCCTGTCCATGGCAGGGATGGGGATGATCCTTAAGGTCCCTTACAGCCCAACCCAATCTGGAATTCCTGAGCAGCAGCTTCCAGCTGCTCCCTTGGTCCCACCTGCTCCTCCTGGCCAGGGAAAGAGAGGGATGGGGTGACATGAGAGGGTCTGTGCAGACAGCAAGTTTTCATAGAATCATAGAATCAGGTGGGTTGGAAGGGAGCTCAGAGATCTTCAAGTCCAACCCCTGAGCCACTACCCCTGCAGTTACTAGATCATGGCACTGAGTGCCACATCCAGTCTCTTTTTTAAATATCTCCAGGGACGGAGAATCCACTACTTCCCTGGGCAGCCCATTCCAATGTTTGATCACCCTCTCTGTAAAGAAATTCTTTCTAATATCTAACCTAAACCTCTCCTGGCACAGCTTAAGACCATGCCCTCTTGTCTTGCTGATAGTTGCCTGGGAAAAGAGACCAACCCCCCCCTGGCTACACCCTCCTTTCAGGGAGTTGTAGAGAGTGATGAGGTCTCCCCTGAGCCTCCTCTTCTCCAGGCTGAACAGCCCCAGCTCCCTCAGCCTCTCCTCATAGGATCTGTGCTCCAGTCCCTTCACCAGCCTAGTTGCCCTCCTTTGGACCTGCTCCAG
>JAAWXA010000001.1:64217304-64275363 GCA_038090715.1 Florisuga fusca
ACTGTGGGGCACTGGGGTATTGGGGGGGGATGTCTCTAAGGGGGAGTTCTGTGGGGACGGAAGGGTTTGGAGGGGATCTATGGGGCAAGGGGAGGCCTATAAGGAGGGGCTGTGGGTGTCCCAGGGGCAGCTGTGGGGCCGGGGGGGTTCAATTGTGGGTCAGGATGCCCCCCCACAGGATGCGCCCCAAAGAGTCCAGAGGCATCGACCCCCCGAGGGGGCTCCCCCTGGAGTCGAGACCCTGGCGAAGAGGGGAGACCCAGTGGGGGGTGCGATGACACCCAAGGAGCAGGGGGGGAACTGGTGGGGGTGGAACCCAGGAGTTTGGGGGGACTCAGGCATCTGGGTGCTGACCCCTTGGTCCCACCTGCTCCTCCTGGCCAGGGAAAGAGAGGGATGGGGTGGCATGGGAGGGTCCGTGCAGACAGCAAGGTTTCATAGAATCATAGAATTGGCTGGGTTGGAAGGGAGCTCAGAGATCATCAAGTCCAACCCTTGACCCACCGCTGCGGTTACCAGACCATGGCACTGAGTACCACATCCAGTCTCTTTTTAAATATCTCCAGGGACAGAGAATCCACTACTTCCCTGGGCAGCCCATTCCAATGTCTGATCACCCTCTCCCTAAAGAAATTCTTTCTAATATCTAACCTAAACTTCCGCTGGCACAACTTGAGACCGTGTCCTCTTGTCTTGCTGGTAGTTGCCTGGGAAAAGAGACCAACCTCCCCTGGCTACAACCTCCTTTCAGGGAGTTGTAGAGAGTGATGAGGTCTCCCCTGAGCCTCCTCTTCTCCAGGCTGAACAGCCCCAGCTCCCTCAGCCTCTCCTCATAGGATCTGTGCTCCAGTCCCTTCACCAGCCTAGTTGCCCTCCTTTGGACCTGCTCCAGCATCTCAATCTCCTTCCTGAACTGAGGGGCCCAGAACTGGACACAGTACTCGAGGTGTGGCCTCACCAGCGCTGAGTACAGGGGCAGAATCACTTCCTTGGACCTGCTGGCCACGCTGTTCCTGATACAGGCCAGGATGCCATTGGCCTTCTTGGCCACCTGGGCACACTGCTGGCTCATGTTCAGCTTCCTGTCAATCCAGACCCCCAGGTCCCTCTCTGTCTGGCTGCTCTCCAGCCACTCTGTGCCCAGCCTGGAGCTCCCCATGGGGTTGTTGTGGCCAAAGTGCAGGACCCGGCACTTGGCCGTGTTGAACCTCATCCCGTTGGAATCAGCCCAACTCTCCAACCTGTCCAGGTCCCTCTGCAGAGCCCTCCTGCCTTTCAGCTGATCCACACCTGCCCCCAACTTNAACCCAGCACAGGGTGCCCCTGTCCAAGCTGTGGGCTGACAGCTTTTTCAGGAGAATGCTGTGGGAGACGGTGTCAAAGGCTTTGCTGAAGTCCGGGTAGACCACATCTACAGCCTTCCCTCATCCACCAGGTGGGTCAGCCAATAATAAAAGGAGATCAGGTTGGTCAGACAACCACTGCTTCTGTGTTTCTTTCTCTCACAGAGCAGTTTCACCACTGCTCTGTTTCTTTCTGTCACAGCCCTTGAGCACTTGAAGAAAGACCCTGATGACACAGTCAGGTCCCAGGCAGGTTGGACCTCACTGATTGTGAAAAATCTGGAGATGGTCCCTCCAAGCACTGTGCTTCTGGCTCTGATGGGAAGACTCAAGGGCAATATCCTGCTGCCATCTTCCCGACGGTACTTTCACCACTGCCACATTGTGGCTGCTGCTCCCAGATCCCCATGTGCACCCCCAGTGCCTCCCAATCCAAACAACACTTACAACAGTAGATGGCTCCTCAGATCTTTCCAGTGGTGTATTTTATCACCTTTCTGTGACAGACCCCTCAGGGAAATGACAAGAAGACCTGTAACGCTGTGATGCTAGCAGCTAGGAACTTCATGCTTCAAGTTGAGTTTTCCTGGACCACCTCAGTACAGTCAGACAGAATGAAAATGGTTTGAGGGAGAGGGTGGGCTGCTAAAACACAGGAGTGGCAGACACTTATTTGCTCTTTTACATGCTTCAGGGGAGGACCCACAGCTTGGATTTTCAAAAGTGCCTAGTTAAGATTTATTAAAGTCCACAGGAACTGACACTGATCTTCCAAAGTTGCAGACTTCTTCTGCAGGGGTACCTCGACATGAATATTCCCCAGGCACTCATTATTTTTTGCTGCTATTAAATGTGGACTGATAGAGAGTGAGGTTTTCTGCATTTGCTGATAATTATATTGAATTTTTATTACCAATTTATCTAGATGCATTCTGCAAATGTGAGCTAAGCCAAGATAGATTGTTCTTTTAAATTAAAATTTTATAGTCAAGTTACCATGACAAGAAACTGAAAGTAGTGGTGCTTTCTAGTTAGATCAAATGTCACGTTGCCAAGCAAGATGAAACATCACATGGCGATGAACACGAAAAGAGAATTTGTTATTGACCTGTCAGTCTCCTATTTCTTGTGTAGGTCCTAACTAACAAGGCCACATTTTAACTATTTATGCCAAGAGGGGTTGTAGGCTGAGTCCAGTGATAGCCCCCCAGGGCCAGGGAGCAGAGACATCCCCTGCACTGCTCTGGATAGCAGCAGCAACTCCTTCTTGGGTGTGCTGGAGGCTGTAAAATCCCTGCAGACAATATGGGGGCCTTTGGGTGTGAATCTATGCCCAGGGGGAAAATCCACAGGGATCTCCTTGCTCCTTTTCATTTCTGTCCCCCATTTCCTTTTCCTTTTTCACTTTTCAGCTTTTACTCCTTTTCCCTCTGTATTTTTTCCTTGCGTGTCTTTTAATCTTTACATAACAATTTCCCTGGAAATAACATAACAGCTTTGGCATTTTAGTCAGCAGAAATCTGAGGCAATAACCTTGTCTATCATAAACAAGAATGCATGAAGGAGTCAGGTAATTTCATCTGCACATTTGTCCATTTTGCCCAACACTGTAATACAGAGTCCAACTGAAAATCAGTATTTTGTGCTTTCCAACCTGCCACCGCATTGTACAATTTTGGGGGGTTGCATTCCATAGGTTTTTTGGAATAGAGTTTAAAAATGGTATTTGCCTCATTCCCAACTAATTTCTGAGAGAAAAGTGTTATGATGTACTAACAATGTGTCATGAATCATGACATCTATTCATTTAATATCTTCTAAGCCGTGAATGTATGCCATGTAATTGCAGATATGCAAATATAAAAATATCATAAAAGCAAGTTTCCTTCAAATATACCCAATGAGAGAGGAGATAATAGCTCATTGCAGGTTACAGAAATGCCAGCTGCAAAAAAAGAACTGGTGAAAGCAAAATCTGTGTCCAATACTAACTGATAACCTAAAGGTCTACCATGTCCAGGCAGCTTGAGGCCACTTCAAATTTAATGGCATTCCCCTGAGAGAACCTAAATGAGCCAGAATAAAATGGTGAGACATGCTGTGAAAAGATGGAAGTTGGAGAGAGAAAACCCTGGTGTTTTGGGCTCTGGGAGTAGGCCAAGATTTCTTTATTTGTTTGACCATGAATTCCAAAACAGAGGCACACTGTCAACTTTGAAAGCCCCAAGACACTGAAGTATCAAATACAAATCATACAGTGTGTGCTCAAAAGAACCAAAATTTCTTTGTCCCTGGTGGGACTCCATTGATTCAAAGGGAAATAATCTGATTTCACTGTGGCTTTGGGGGAATCAGAATCGTTGCCTAAAGATGTCTTTCGAGAGCATTGGTGAACAGTCAAAGGCCTCTTGCTGCAAGACCTCAAAGCACAAAGTGAACAAATTCACCTTTACCTCCTTCAGGTGTTCACAGCAGAAAACTGAGAGAGGCTTCCACACTGCCTGGCATTGCATCTGAGGCACTTGAATAGCAGGGCAATGAAAAAATTGTATGAAAATAGAAATGAGTCATATTTTCTAAGTAATGGATGAGTAATGAGCCCCCATGCATCAGCCTGCGTGTTCACTTATGTTCTAAGGATGGGGTTCAGTCCACCTCACTCCAGCTGTCTCAGGTCTCTAAGTGATTTCAGCAGCTCCTTTAATATCTAATGGGGATAAATAGATAACAGTAAACATGAGTGCAACCCACCTTAAAACTGTGGGTCAAGAGAGCTTACACAAATCACCCTCTCATCCACTGACTGCAGAAAGAGACTTAGGGACAAGTTCAGCCCATACATGTGCATTTAAATAAAGCATTAACTGAGATGAACTCCATCTCTTAATGGCAACATAAATACGATGACAGTATTAAAAAAATACCACAGTCACCTAAACTCTCTTTCAGCCTATTCCACACACACCTGCCAAGATCACCATCCAAATTAGTTTGGGCCATTTTCACTGTGTCTGGGAACCTTTTCACTTCTTTCCCTCAGCTCTATGACATTAACATCCTCTGCTCTAGGACATGATGCTGCCATCTTATCTATTACTGCAAGCTATTTCCCCAGTCCTCTCCACTACCCAGTGAAGGATGTTGGCCTGAATAGCCTGTATTTTCCACTGCCTCTGGAAATATTTTAAACTTTGCAAAAGGAGCTGCATGGATTTTTCTCTCTCAGCTCTCGTTCCTGAGATCTCTTTGTTCCAGCTGCAAACAACCAAGCGCAGAGCAACTCAATGCACAGTCTGTGACTGCATGTGTATCTGTATCTCTTGTCTATATCTGTAGATGTGCATGGATATGTTTTATATGCACATGAAAATAAAAATATAGCAAGTTTACTATCTACTCCTGCAGATATCCCCATATGAGAGGATCCTCATGTGTGAGTCCAGATGCAAAGATGTGGATCTCAGCCAGCCTGTGCAGCCCATGATCCCCCTAAGATGCCACTGAATTTCATCCTTCAGAGTCAGGGACATCTGAAGCTTTAGGAGAGTCTGATTTTGTATATACGCTCACTTAAGAGGAGTGATGTGACCTTTTAAGCCATGGCAAACATGATAAAATAGGTCTGAAAATTGGAAAATGGCCATTGTTGATGAGGCTTTAAAAAAAAAACAAACCAAACCAAAAACAGACAGCAAGGGAGCAGATGTGACTGTACTGAGATCTTGGAGCTAAATGAAATACACACGGTACATTAGAATCTAACTCCACAGCTGCTTTCAGGATCTTGAGCTTGAGAAGGAGGCTGCAGAAAATACAAGAAAGTGGGGCTGTTGTTTGGGATTTTCACTCCTGATGGTAAAAAACAATGCATTTAGGAAGCAGAGGATGAGCTTTAGATGCTCGTGAAATTTCCACTACTTTAGTGTTTGATTTTCCTGAAAAGACTTGACTGTGGCAGTGAAAGTAGGAAAACATGGATCTTTACAAGTATATCAGGCAAGCACACTTTAGCTCTTCACAAAAGCCTAAGGGATGAAACACTGTAGATACAATGTGATTTTTAAGAACTGGAGAACTCTACCACAATTATAATCTGCATCTTGCAAGAGCTCAGCAGGTTGAAGCATATGGGTTTAGTGCAGTGTTACTGAAGTGCTACAGATAAGGTAAATGCAAAACATATTATAAAAGTGGAAAAAAAGACAAATAAAGGAAATAAGAAAAAAATTCCATGTTCAAAAGTAACCAAAAGAGTGTCTTTTACTGAAAAATGCACATAAAGTTTTGAAAAATTCCTGAACTCCCCATAAGCAACCTTCAGAAAAAGAAGAGGAGCAAGCTGTAAAGACAGGGAAGTTTTGTGGACGGGTAAGAAGGTACTGGCACTTCATCCTTAATTATTTTAAGAGTAGAAAGATTCCATACTGAGCCCTTTTCAACATACAGCATTTTAAAGTTCAGTGGTCTTTGTCCAGCTTGATTACTCAAAGCAGGCATCACTATATTTGCTCTCTGAGTAAAGAGACCAGTACCAACAAAAGAGCATGGAGCTAAAACTCTTTCAGTAGTTGTCAAAGCAAAACAGGGCTGCAAACCACATTGGAAAGGAAGGAATAAACTGGTCAATGTTTTCCCATTTTGATGTTGATGGGCCTTCACTTTCACAGCATTCAGGTTCATTTTCATAAGTGAAAATAATCAGCTTTTGCGAAATAAAGTATAAAAGAAAATAATTCAGGACTGAATTCTTTATAATAAATTTCTCAGGATTCTTATTCTTAAAATAAATTGTTGGGAACTGTCCCTAGATGTCAAGGCAAGCCTCACTGCCTATACTAGAAACATCTACAAATAAAAGATTATTGTATTATTTCCTTTTATTTTTTTTTAATAGCATGTTGTCAGTGGCTGCCTGCACCTGTACAAGATGTGCACAAAAAAACAGTCATAATCTACAAACTTATTGGAACCTATATGTCAAGACTTATCATCCACAAAGAAATCAGTGCTATAAGTATTGTGTGTCTGCAGGAGTCAATGTCTGCCAAAGAAGCAGAATGGAAAGAAGTTTTGGAATTGCCAGTCCATAAGAGAAGAATATCAACAAATGGGGAGAACTGCCAAATAATGCTAATGATGGCAGATGGCAGCCTGCAAGTTGTATTTTATTCAATGGAAATAGAGGTGATTTTAAAAATATTGCCTCTTCCCAGAAAACAGCAGGTATGGGAACTTTACCTTTCACCTTTTTTCCCATTAGAAATCAAAACTGTGCCAACAATGCTGGCTTATTTTCTCACGTAACTCCCATACTTAATGAACATAAAGTTGAATAGAAATAGTCAAAAGCACAACTAAGGCAATTTTTCTTTCAATCTACCAAATGAGATACCCAGCCAAAAGAGCCCAATCAGCCACAGGTCTCTCCCTTTGTTCTTAACTTTGTTCTCCATTCCCTTTGCTTCCAGATTCCCACCTGGTCCCTTCAGCAGTTTGTCCCTTCAAGATCTTTCACTCGGACTCACTGCCCTTTGAAAGCACATGTGCTTTTTCCAAAACTAAGCACGGGAAGTACTTTATGCTAATGCTCCATCTGTGAATTGGTTTGGCTATTCAGAAAATTTTAATACCTCCACTAACCACAAGAGCCACATCTTCAGCTTGCTCCCACTGGGAGAAGGGGTAACTCCGTGTAAATCCATATGGTATCCTCCAGGGTCATTTAATGCCATGGTTGGAATCAGTCTTCAAGGCATTTTTTGGAAAACAATTTTACATAACCCTCTGTAACTCATTCGCCTTCCTAACACTTTTGCCTTAACAACAGGGGATGCTTTGGAGCTCTCAGTTAACAGAGAGCTCACAGTGGGACATCCGATGCACCTTTTCACTCTCTGTCTTGCTTTCCACTGTGCTCAAAATGTTAATATTGTAATTTTTAGTGTACAGCAAGACAACATTAGACAAGGAGAACTATTTATCACAGGCTTGGGGACTTTGAATCACATACTATCTATCTACCAATTGTTTTGCCTGGAGCAAGAACCAAACAGTAGTAAGAAGTAAGGTACCTTTTTGTCTAGTTTCTCAAAAGAAAAAGAAAGGAAGATCCATCTATTCAACAAACCCCCCTGGGGTGCACAGCAAAACAACCTCAGGTACAGGCTCAAAATGAAGTGATTTCACAGGGATGCTGAGACACCTTTGCAACCAATAGAGTAGTGACACCTGCTGATGAACACATACATTGCAACTATTTGTAAGATGAAGGGCTGTTTTATATATGCATTAAGACTAATTTTTATTCTGTCTCTGAACCCACCCAATTTAGTTTACTACCATATTACTGTATTACATTACCAAGAGCACCACAGACCCCCAACAATTCCTCTCAGCCTGTGCCTTCCTATACCACTGACTGGCCATGACAAGCTCATTTGCTGTCTAAATGTAGTGCCAACCCTTTATTTTTATGGGAACACAGGTTGGATCATGACTGCATTATCATGACAAGGAGAACACATTATTTTTCTGGACATAACATACAATGATAACACCACCTCCTTTTTGTAGACTTTTCTCACTGCAGTTTGAAAATTAAGGAACTGTCTTTGGTTGGTTCCCCAGTTAATCTCTAGTTGAATGCAAATGCTACCCTGGGGATGTATCTGAAGACAGAAGCAGGATTCAAAAACAAAGTTGGAGAGCTCTTACTACTCTTTTCAACCTAAAAGCAGAGATTCACTCACGTCCACTGATGTACTGTCATGTATTTCCACCATCTGGATATATATGTCCTTAACCATGTGTTCAGGCTACATTTCTACATTTCCCTTCATTCAAATCAATTCAAATCCATTTCAAGTATAACTTGCATGCAGTTATGCAAGTTTCATCTGGAGGTTTATATGACAATTTGTTAAAACAGCACTGTGCTACAGGAAGGCAAACTCCACAGTGTTCATTTATTGCCTTCCCTCTGCTTTATTTCAGATTTTCAAAATATATGCATGTCTTCTTATTTTCTAAAACATACAGATATGGACTTTGCAATTTTATAAGTGGTCTTGTTCTCCAGCAACTTGACCAAATGTATTTACAAAGCTGATAATGATCCTGAACAGAGAAGAAACCCTGGGGTATCTTAAAGCTGCTGCCAAGAACGTTTCTGCCTCTTTGGAAGGCAAAACATCTTTGGAAATCAGGCTGCTCATCCTCCTGAAAATGGGAAACCAGCATGGGTTTTAGGCTTTTGCATTTCTAATCTGAATCTTATCCACTGCCTCCTTTGACCCTGTCCACAGCACCAGCCAGCAGCTGAGGCTCCAGTTTACCTGAGCCTTCCTCTGAGCACAGCAGGTGGGTTTAATCACAGCCTCCCAGGTCTGATGCTGCAGGAAAAAGCCAAGGAAAAACCAGGGCACAGCCCCAAGAAGAATAAAAATCATCCCCCAAATAAGCGGTGTGCTCTATTTAAAGGGAGCTGTGATGATCCTGAAACAGGGCTGCAATTATCCTTTTAGTTGGCACAGATAGGAACAGGATGAATTCTCATGATTCTGAATCTCCTTGTGCCTTAAAACTTGATCAGCAAAGCCTTCTAGCCCTTGTTGCTCTATCTGTTCTTCAAGAAGCCAAAATATCCTACATCAGAAACAAGAGTCAGCAAGCAACAAATATCAATGCCACTTCTGGCCACCTTCAGTAAGATAGTGTTCATTAAAATTCATCCACCTAATGGAAAGAACATGATGGTCTCTGTGAGAGATTCACACTGAATTCCCTCCCTTCCCTGCCAAAGAAGGGGATATCTGAACAGCTGTGTCTTCCCTCTCCCAGCTGATTTGCCCTACTGTCTCTAGTGATGTTTAAACCATCTTAATTATTGTCTTTGGCAATTATAGCAGGAAAATAATTGCTACAGTATTTGTCTTTATTGCTTAAATACTGCTGAGGAGAGGCAAGATTACTTCTCTTTATTCTTTGACAATACTTAAGATTAATGCATGGTTTCCTGTTAATTTAGATTTTTCTACTTCTTTTAAAGGCTTCATCATGCTGTCCTCAGCATCCAGCAGCTGGGGGGGAATGTGCAATGAAAATAAGGTGAAAATTCCCTTTTTTCTGATTTAAAATATAACCGGAGAAGAAACAGATCACATCTGACATTTGTTAAAGGAAATTTTACTGATTAATCTGTTATTATTAATGGAGTCAAGCTGTCATTAACAGCAGATAACCACGTGTGCTCTCACACATGAGGTGGGATTTGGGCAAGATGGGAAGAACCAGGCATGCAGAACGCTGGGCTGCCTGCTTGCCCAACCACCAGCCCCTTCCCAGAGGGAATGTCAAATTAGCATTTTCCAGGAGAAGACATTTCCCACTGAATATTTCTGCCCAGCATGAGGGCTGGATGTTATTTGAGTTTCAGTCCTCACAGTTTTCATTCACTATCCAGTGCTCCTTCCCTCCTCTTATAAGTTAACAGGCATGTCTGACCTTCCTGCCACTAACCGTGTTTTATGGGGGCATTAGGAAGCAATGCTCTCAGCAAAGATAATTACTGTGTGCACAGAGCTGTAAATGCAAGAGCAGCATCACAGCTCCAGCAGTGCGAAGAGTGTCAAAAATATATTTTAATTGATAAGAAATACAGCAGGTTTTGCCCTCCTGAGAGCAGCGTACAAGCCACACGCTTGCGGTTTCTTATAATCCTCTTAAAGATGGAAGTCCTGACTCAGAAAGGTCTCCTGCTTCATTGGGACCCTGGGGAAACTCCCATCAGAACCCAGAAGACTGGGTCCAGGCTTGCCAGTAGCCTGGACAGCTGCTTCTGTAGGGGCACAGCAGGCAAGGGCAGCAGCACTCGCCCTCCTCTGAAGTCTGCAGAGCTCTTTGCTTGCAGAGAAGAGCAATGTGCTGTAGCTCAGAAGATTAATTGCTTATATTCCCCTGACCTTAAGAGGCTTTGGCTTCCAGGTTTGTCAAGCCACAGCATTGCACTTTATGTCCAGGGACAACAGCAGAGTCTGAACCCTGCCTCGGTCCCTGCAGGGCAGTGGGATGAGAAACCTCTGGCCCCCACTTCTCAGTCCATCGTCACCACCAGAACCATAAAGAGAATATGTGCCATGTGACAGATAACTCTAGACAGAAGCAGAGAAAATCTGTCTTGTCCAAGGTGTCCTGCTGGTGCTTTCTCAAGTCATGGACACTGGGGAGGGTGGTGCTTGCAAGGACACTTTGGAGGAAACCTTTGATTTTGTCAGCTCCTCATCATCCAGAATTGTTGGATGAAATAACCCTGCTCTTCTGAGAGCTGGCGTGATGGGAAGAGCCCCTAAGGCTGCCCTGAGAGCACGCTAGAGAACGTTTTGTTGAGGACTCAGTGCACATGAAAAGGGGCTGTGTCGTGTGCATGTGTGTGAGCTATTGCAGCCAGACAGTTTAGAAGTAGAAAGTAAATGCTGAAAAGGTAAAGGAGAGGAGGAGGTAACCCCTTCCCCAAGGGGTGTCTGCCACTTCAGACATCACCTCTGGGGCTAGAAGGACATGAGGATCCTCAGCTTCAGCAGCTCATGGCCCACCCTGCAGCCAGCTGCTGAGAGCAGCCAAAGAGAGGCAGGAATCACCCAGCTGTGAGACTGCTTCTCCTGGCTTCTCAGCCTCCTCCTTAACTCCTTTTTCTCCATTAGCAGGACTGCTTCATTGCATTTGTTAGCCTCTTAAAAACAGTTCCAACCTGGATTTGAGGCTGTTTATTGGAAACTGTGATTTTAGCTGTGTTAAATGCTGAGATGGAGCTTGTCTATGGGTGTTTTTAAACTGGTTTTATCTTCATTTCTATATACATATGTTTTGCAGGAGAATCTGCAAATTAAACCAATTTTATTCTAATGGAGTTGCCCTACCTTATCCAGTTTAGGATTGTTTTAAATGATCTGACTTAAATCAATGTACTGCTGTGAGCAGACTACACTTGTCAGGGCAAGGAATCAGGAGTCACTGGCAGTGCTAAGCACAACATTTCCGTGGTGCAGGACACCAATGATTACAACCTCAATGCTATTTTTCACTTCAAATGTAACTCTAAATGGGATTTTTTTAATATGCCACTTGAACGTCTGCACATCAGCTTGTGTGAAAGGAAAGAAAATAAACAAACAAACATACTGTCTAGAAGGTCAATCAGAAAACACAGAAAACACAGTCCCCACTGCTAGCTGGAAATCCTATTCTCAAATTCTCTATTACACTCAAATCCTCATCATTTAGGGTTCTGGCAAAAACAAAAGTAAAACTCTTGCTCATTTAAGTCAGTAACTAGGAGCTTACTTGCTTACTCCAAGTCAGCACTTGTAGCCTATTTTGACAGGAATTCAAATGTGTCAATAGTGATTACTCCTTTTTTTGCCCTATTTTATATAAGAGAAAATAATTGAGTAATTTAAGGACTTGCCCCATCACTAGGACATGTGCCTGGGACAGATTTAAGTCTCCTCAATCCAGCAGGATATGTGCTTTGGCCACTGACAGGGGAAGTTGGAAGGGACAGGCAGGGATGATGGCTCACAGCATGGCCCCTCTTGCTCCTGTGCCTGGCCACTGCTTGCCTCCCTGCTCCGTGGCCTCCCCAGGATCCATGCTCACAGACTTGAGTGACTGATGTAAAAAAATAGCTTTCCCAGCTGAAGGATCAAACCCTACAGGAGCACATGGTGGTGGGGAGTGCTTGTCATCCCCATTCCCAGCTGCTGAGAGAATCTAGGCAACCACCCACAAACACAGAAGCAAAGCTTTTGGTCCATGCCAGAGGCAGAAAATACCAGAGGCAAATGACCAAAGAGCAAATAAAAAAGACATTGTGGATGCTCTTTGAAAACAAATACTATGGCACAAAGAAATGACTGACCCATGGGATCAGCAGTCCAGGATGGCCCCTGCTACCAGCAAACTGCTTGACTTTCCAAAGGCACAACCTCACAGAGCAAAATCTGGAAATCATGGATATAAAACATAAATTGTGCTTCTGGACTGCAGCACTGAGATAAATTGTTTTCAACACATGAACATTAATGCTGCTTTGAAGAAATGTGATGAAATTTCAAGAGAGGCAGAGAGAATGTGATGTTTCCAAGGTCTGTGCCTGATAGTCTGTACATAATGGGAAGAAAGAAGAGACAGAACAAATGTGATGCAGACACTTATATCACAAGAGATTTGAAAAGTGTCTGTGCCAAGTCACTTGGAAAATCTTGTGAAATTAAATAATTCAGTGGAGAAAAACATTCTGTTAGAAAGCAAAGAGGCAGGGGGAGGGGATTAGAATATACTGTCAGACCGTGATGAGTTTTGTTTAAACAAAAAAACAGGTGAATGTTACAATATCGTTTTACCTGACAAATACAGCTGTAAAACACAGCGCAGTTCCGGGAAGGGAGAGAGGGAAAAACCTGCCTCAGAGACAGAGGTTTGTTTTGTAGTGACTGGGGTCAAGACCAACCACAGACAGCAGTAATCCATCCCCTGGTTAGGTGGCTGGAGTCCCCAGGAATGGCTCATGGTTCATGGTCACCTTGGTGTCCACCAGCACCCCCAGGACCTTTTCTCGGAAGCTGCTTTCCATCCAGGCATTCCCAAGCATGTCCTGGTGCCCTGGGTTGTTCCTCCCAAGGTGAAAGACTTTATACTTCCCCTTGTTGAATAAGGTTCCTGCCAGCCCAATTCTCCAGCCTGTCAAGGTCCCGAATATACAAGGTACTGGATGACTACAGATCTACACAATGGCTGTGAAGACCCTCTAAGCTTGTCAGTGTGGTGGCTGATTTCTCAAGAGGACATCCCAGCCTAAAGGCCTAGATCTCCCATTCCTGATGTCCTCTGTCATCTTCCTACCAAAATTCACAAGCACACCTCTCCCCCCTACCCCCAAACTATTTGCTTTCAGAGAATAGCATAGAGCTGTGTAGTCTAGCACAGCTTTGAGGTAACATCAAAGGGGAGCTCCATCCTGTCTTCCCCCATTCTTCCGGAGAATGCAGCAATTCCTATAGGTATGGCAGAGGCCTGACCATAAACAGAACTGAAAGAGCTGTGAAAGCCAAGCGGGTCATAAAAAATGTAAATGGCTTAGGCTTCACAAGTAGAAAAGCAGACAAGGCAAGCTTTGTGATCTTATTTCCTTGAATATCTTTCATGTTTCACTTTTATCTCCTGGAAAGGAGAGATACAGACAGACCACATTAATCTAAGTCAGGAGAAGGTCCAGCCCTCACTAACATTAACAGGAGAGGGCCAAAGCAGAACAAGCACTTTTCAGTGTAATTACTTTGCCTCTGCAATTTTATCATAGCTGATGTCAGTCAAGACGAGTGAAAGGGACCTGAGAACACAACGTAAAAACAGCATGGCACATGAAAGGCTTCAGCTTTCTCAAAGACAGATCGAGTCTGTCATCTTTATCTGACACTACATGGGTCCTTTTTCATTATTACAGTTGAATTTTCCCCTTGGCTACTTGCCCAAAAATCTTTCTGACATTTTCCAGTGGGTGCTGGAGGGACATAATCGGAGGGCAGAATCTGATAGGGAAATGGCAAAAGGACACAGAGGTGTCAAAGACACCACCCACCTCCCTGAGAACTCATCCCCTGTCCTGACCCAGCCACATCTGATGGCTGCAGTGACACCAGCTCATCCTTTTCCCCAGATCTGGGATGAGGGGAGACCACAAGGAGATTTTCTAGTTTCAAGAGAGATGAGCTTTGGCACGGATTTAATTTTCATTATTTGCTTGGCAGCTTCTGGAGCTGGGCTGGGGAGAGGTTGGTCACTTTACTACAGTTGTTTGCACTGATATTTCAATGGAGTTTGAAACTGCTCCAGCTTTTGGAATGCTGCTCTTATTCTTTACATTTACTTTCAGATACCATATTTGAGTTATATACTTTGGAAGGGGCAGAGTGGGCTGATCCTGACCACTGTACATTGTACATTCTCAAAAGAACTAAATGTCTGTAAGTTTTATGAGTATCAGCTACTTCACAGAGGAAGGGTGACTTCAGCCATCCCTAGTTTTGCCTGGCAGCAGCTGTCTGACATAAAAGCAGAAGTACAGGTCAGGAAATCACCACCCCCATCACTCCCTACCACTTGCAGTACATGCTGCCTGCTTCTTGATTGCCAGGTCAAAGGAGATGGGGAAGAAGTAGCAGAGAGGAAAAACATTGTATTGCAGTGCAAGTGGGAACTAGAAAGAAGCTGAAAATACCGTGGCAGATCTACAGGAGGGGGAAGGGCAGCAGAGGTGGTGTGGGCTGGGAGGAAACTTGTACAGGGCTGGGATCCTGCAGTACAGAGAGCTTTGGGAGATGGAAGAGACAACAACATGTTCCTCAAATGGTTATGGTGGAAGGGTGGGGAACACCAGGGAAAACCAAGTCTCATATGAATATTTTTTTTATTAGTTCAAACCCACTTTCTATTGTATTGAATACAGAACGTTCATGAGGTAATACCTGTTGTCATGTGCTCAGGATCATTCTGAAGAGTTTCTTTTTGAGGGTGACTTGTGTCATCTAATAATTTGTGTCATGTCATTAGGTCAGGGCTCATGAGGTAAAGAATGTCTTATTTAACATTAGACCTGGCCTTTTATTTGCATTTCAGGCACTTTATTCCAGCTTAGAATTTATGTAAAATTGAAGGTGCACTTGGTGAAAAAAAAAAAAACAGTCCAGACTCTGTCTCCAAAACAGTAATTTCATTTCTGATCTTATCAGCGTTCCTAGTTCAATCTTTTACTTTTTAAATCTTTCAGATGTGATTAAGTCCTAATGCTACCAGTATAGGTTATAAACCTAAATCATCAGCACGGCAAGAATGACTGGAAAATATATTCTGGAATGCTTTTTCTTTCTCATATTCATTTATCAATGGAAGATAAAAGTGGGGAAAAAACAGCCAAAGTGTACTGTGTTACTGAGCATTGTCTTTTACAGATACAAAAGCTACAATTATATTCAGAGTAATCTTTACTGATATATGTATATATATATATATATTTAGGACTAGCTAGTGATAGACATTGATTTTGGTTTTCATGAAAGGCATTCCTTTTAAACTTTCCTCCCTTGTATTAAAAAAAATAACCGAGGCTGAGTCTCAGTGTGATTTTGTTGCTGCTCTGCAAACTTACTCTGCAAATCAGTTGCCCAGAATCTCCTCCTGTTCCAGTTCAGGCTCAAACTCATTGTACATCATTGTGCAACAGCTCATTGGAAAGTCAGGCATAAAGGAAAGGATGCCACATGAAGCATTGACAGTCAGATTATTTATCCTAACCTGGCACGTGCCATGAAAGGCTTTAGTGTCTCATTTTTTCTGACATCGATTTCAGGTTATCTATTTCAAAATTAGTTAAGGATGTGGCCATCTTTTGATGTAAACTGTTCAGAAGTCTCTTTGTGTTCACTAAGAACAAATTAACTTTTCATTCTGGTGCAGTTCAGGGCTCTCAGTTTTCAGTTTCAGGGATCCACCCCCACCTCTGGGTCTGGATCGCCACCACTGGCCACACTGTGCTTCTCCCCCTTATGTCTTTCCTTTCTCAATGGCCACTTCAATATAAGCTTTTTAAATACATTCACCTCATATTTTTTTCTTTGAGCACAGCAAGGTTTGCCTCTTTCATATTCAGGTGTGTACTATTTTTATGCTGTTCACTTTAACAGTGTGTAGTAAGAATTAGACTAGCAGAGCTGTAATTTTATGTTATCTTGCCAGAAGTGAATTGTTTGTGGATGGCAGCCCTGTGATTTGAATGCAGCAGTCCACAGTGTGCCATGCAGTGGCTGCTTAAAACACTTACCAGGTGCCATGTTTAACCCAAACTAATCTGTGCCAAAAATTAATATGTTGGCAATCAAGAGTCTCTCTTCATTTTGGCAGTTCTTTGCCATTCTAGTTCCTCTGCTGATTGCAGTTTGTACACTGATGTTTGGAGGGGGGGTAGAACATGGAGAAATAGTACACAGACAATGACAGTTCACTGTCTCTCCTGACACAAGAAGTAGGTGACAGCAGATGAAAATAGCAGGTGGTAAATAACAGATTCAGAACAAATAAAAGCCCTCTTCAAATTTGGTTGAAGCTGTCTGATGTAATCATGAGTTCGAGGGGGAAGACTCACGGTGACACCATAGCATAAAGAAAAAGAAAGACACAGTTTTCCCTTGAGAAACAAAATATGCATTTAAAAGAAAACAGCAGCTTCCTTAGCCCAGCCTGGCAGAGAGTATTTCTGCATGGCCATTGCCCCCTATGGATGATGAGGGCATATAGCCCAGTGAGAAGTCCCAGCCAAGACCTTCACTGCATCTGCCTGTGGTCTCTGCTGGGGCCTGAGCCAGCTCAGTGCTTGGAGCGGGTGTGCTGGGAGCTGGGATGAGGAACTGAAAGGTGTGAGAGCACCCAAGTGCAGGTGAAAAATCAGGTGCCTTCAATTTGCTGTCTGGAATCAAGGCAACTGATGTGCTGATGCCACCGTGTTCTGTGTCAGCTGCCTGCTGCCTCTGAACAAAAGGTTGGGTGATGGGAAAAGGGCCACACTTTGTTAAGGAAAAACAAAGGGTGCATGTGCATTTTTGGGACCTCAAAATTGCTAATAAGCAGTCAAGCACCAGCTGTCCCTCACCATGGTTTATTAGAGTGTGTTCCTCAATAAAATCAGAGATCTTGACATTACCTTTCCCAAGCTTCATGCACCTGGGCCACTAACTATACGTTGCAAAGCAGTTGGCATAGAAAGCACCCCCATCTTGTAGGCAGGCCTTTCCCACCACTGCCTGGAAACAAACCATGAAGAATAAGGCACTCCCCTGTGCTGTAAAGCTTTTCCAAAAGTCTATGCTCAATTTGTTCAACTTTTCCCGGAGTTATAGCACTAACTCTGTGATGGTTTAGAACAATTTTGCATGCATAATTTGCTCAAGGACAGGTGTTAAAACATGCTGAAAATCTTTTGATGTTTGTGGAAATGGCACTGATGGGAATTTCCATTACAGCTTCAACCGAAAGCTGAAGTGCTCTGCAAAGATGTCTTCGACAGCAGTTTGTTGTGGTACCATAAATAGTGATGAATCTGAAAATATCAAAAGGTGAGTGAAAAGTAAAAGCAGCTAGCTTAAGTAAAAGCAGCTAGCAGCTTAGGTATTGCCACTCTAATACTTGCAAATTATAAATAAATAAATAATGCTTCTAATTTTGGATAATCACTGTGCTAGTGATGCCCAATTAGTTTAATAAATTGCTAGCAAACAACTGAGAGCACCTGTGCAATGGTGCGTTTGTCTCCCCCTCCCAGACATTTCACTTGCACAGATTTATTAAATGAAGACACAAAGCATGCATATTAATCCCTCTTGGAAAGCAACTGCTAATTTGCATAGAAAATAAAACTATGAGTATTTTTTGTATGAGGTGCACGGATAAGGAAGGTCTATAGAGTGGTACAGGGTTGCATAGGTTTTATAATACAAAGCTGAAAGAGAGACAGGGTGGATTAAAGGAGCTAAATGGATAATTGAGTCTATGAATTAGGCTCAAGGTGAGCTTACACAGAGCTCTAAGGCCAGATGAAGTATCAGTACTATGTCACAGGATTGATTTCTGTGAATATTTGTAGGGGGTTATGAGCCTAAAAAGCTCAAGATGACAGAAGTAAGTTGAAGAGCATGGTTAAGGTTGGGAAGCCAAGCAAAGCGAATTTAGAAACTGGCAAGGCTAAGGTCATCAGAATTTTTCCTATTTATATGTCCTACAGCAGTCCTTCCTTCATACACTTGTTTCCCATAGGACCCTTACAAGACAGACCATTTTAGGACTGAACTGGGGTCATGCAGCCATAGGCAGTGTCTCTCATCAGCACTCTTCTTGCTCTCTTTCCAGGAGCAGGATGAAGGACAGCACCATGGTCAGAGCCTGAAGGATGCTGACCAAAGATGTCCTTTATCCTGTCCCTCCTGGTGTTCCCCTGTAGTGCTGTACAACCCCACTTCTCAGCATCTGTCATCATCTGAGTGCTCCTCAGTTCCTGGTGCCTGTGGTCTCTTTTACAAAAACAGTGAACACTTTGGAAGACAAACTAAATCAGGCATAATGCACCAGGAGAACCAAGGGTATTTCTGATGTTGATTTCAGCAAGGTCAAATTCAGATCAACTTCTGCTTTTGCTTCCAGACTTGTATTTGAGCAGAAACCACAGAGGAAAAAGAGAACAAAGAAAAGATGGACATCTTAAAATACAGCTTTTGCAGTCCATATCTCCCTACAGAGACGTCCTGTCTAACTGGGAGAAGGAACCATCTGAGGATGCCTCCTTACAGAGCCATGATCAAGAAATCATAGAATCATAAAATTGCTCAGGTTGGAAAAGATCTACAGGATAATAGAGTCCAGTCCTGTCCTAACCCTATTACCTATTCGCAATGACCCACTACTAAACCATGTCCCCAAGCACCACACCCAGGTGATTTTTAAACACATTCAGGGATGGAGACTCAACCACCTTCCAACCAATGTAGTATGATTCACCTACCCTAACTTAGTTGTTTGAGAGACTGATGTCTGAGCCCAGGATAACCACTGTATACCCCCTTAATAATGGAGAGAAACAGGCAGCTTCAGTACTCTAAACCAAGTGCCTAAGGCAGACCCCTTCAGAGCATGTTGTCCAGGCTCTGTCTTTCCCTCAGTTAACTTTGGAGGACACAGAGTCTATTTTTACCTTGACATGTCCTTTGGCACAACAGATGAGCAAAGCAGCTGGTCCCAGCACTCCCTCTGGATGTAGTGTGGGGTTCTGCTTTGGTCTAGATTTTGCCTGGCTCCTCTAGACTGCCTGTCCTACCTCAAACAGCTGTTCCACCACACAAAGGTCTCAAAGTTGCCTGGATTTGTTCAGACCATTATGACTTTCTTGAGGGAAATATATATAGAAATATATTTGGTGCACACCTGGAACACAGTTTTTGGTTAAGTTTCTTCCAACAGGAATTCAGCTTAGCAGACTGACAGCTCCAAGAACATTAACACACCCAAGGATGAGATTTGCTTCAGGGCTGCACTGCTGCACTGACCCTAAATACTGCTGTATATGCATCAGGACAACCAGCTCAGACATAGATATTTAATTTTCAGGTGACTGTGCTTGGTGAATGTGGAGAGGTTTAGTATGGAGGCATGGCTCACAGAACGTGGCCATGCAACAGATGAGCAGAGACTGGTAAGAACTCAGTACATCTAACAGAACCCAGTAATACCATGATCTTTGCAGACAAAGAGTCTAAGCATTGATGAGAGTTTAGCGGATCGTGAGCATGGATGGGAGTTGAGCAGGTCGTGGGCATGGATGGGAGTTTAACAGATCATAAGCATAGACAAGAATTTAGCAAGGTAAAAGATAAGAGGATGTCCACCATTGTTTTCAAGATGAAGTAACAGCTAACCAATGATGAGCTCAGGCTCTGGAATATGCATCAGCTAATTATGGAGCATATAAAAGATCACGTCTGGAAAATAAAGTGGGAGACATATCCTCAAACACGTGTATGTGTCGTTTGTCCCCCACTGTCTTCGACAGGTGAATCCCAGGCTTAGTGACATAAAACCAATCATATTACTTTAACAAAGTCCATCAAATTTTTTTACACAGTTGCAACTAAAACAAATCCTTTTGGAACACTGTTGCAACAGATCCTAAAGTGTGCGGGGAAGAAAGGGAAAACATAGCAACAGTATTTTTTATTAGAAATTAATTAGCTACAGAGGACTGCTGACCAAGTTATGGGCTGTCATCATACAGTAACTTTTCCTACCAATGTCAAAAGCAAACTCCTAATTCAGTTACAAATAGCAGCAGCTTAAGCAGGACTGGAAGGAAAGGCTCTTGGCTAAATGCAGTGCACAATCAAAAGCAGAGTCAATGCAATTCCTCTTTTTTCTTAGATGTAATGGAAATGTGCACAAATTGGTCTCACCTGTGAGGGTAAAGTCTATTTCTATATTCACTGCAATTCTCTGGGAAAATTCTGGCTCTGATCACAGAGGACCCCTTCATGATTTTCAGCAGTGCCTAGGTTTTATCCTAAGCTTGCCTTTCTAATAATTGACATCTTTAAAATAAATATGCACTTAAGCATTGCAGGACCAGCATCCTTTGGAAAAAAAAAAACACAAATTCCCCACCCAAGCTTTTCAAAATATCTGTTAGTATATCTGCTAGTACGTTCTCACATTTATGAGAACATCAGTGAAAACATGCAGAGCTTTTCCATCCCCTCCAGGGATATCAAATGCACTTCAGCTCCCAGGTGCTTGGCCTGGTCACCTTGGTTATCTGTTTCTGGGCTAAAGCTTGTAGGGAAGCTGAATAGTATCTTGTAAAGCCAGAGTAAGGGAAAGAGACACGTACTTATGAGCGAAAAGAAATGAAACCCAAGTGCTGGACTACACAATGGGCCATGAGTGGCACTGTAGGAGGTAGCAAAGCCTCTGGTGGAAGCAGGAGTGCTCTGGCCCATATGGGAAAGGTGGTGGTTGAGTGTTCAGTGATGTGCCACAATCTGGTTTGCTTTGAAAATGGATTCTCAGGCAGGTGTTCTGCATGGTCATCACTGCCATGGCATCTGAGCAGCTTGCAGTAATAGCTGGCCATGGCTAGGGCTGTCCTAGGGCTCAGAAGTTACCCTTGTGCTGTCCATTCAAGAGCTGCCTGCCCCAGAACCTGCTGTCCAACAAAGCAGTGCTCAGCTCCTATAACTAAGGAGGCAATCAAAGGCCATTTGGTATCTCTAGAGTGACTCATGTTATTCTAAGGAACCTGATGAATTTTATAGCCCTGACAGAAGTTCACACATTGAACAAGACCCAGCTGTCACATTTTATCACCTATTTCTGCTCTCAAAGAAAGGTATTATTCCAACTCAGCTGCAAAGTGTGGATGCAAAGCCTGAAATCCTGATTTCACCTTTATGCCTTTAATGAGACAGTCTAATGCTTTCCTTTTGCATTTTTTTTTCGTTGTCTCTACAAAATGTCTTTGAGTATTTTCCTAACAGCAATCTCTAAGCAAATTCTGAGGATAATTCATGTCTAGCTTGCCAGCCATGCAGGTAGTAGACATTTTGACACTAAAACCTTGAGCTTCTGGAAGACTCCCTAATGCTTTTACTGGGAGGTATAACATGGCACACCAGCTGTGGGTTAGAAAAGGCTCAGGTTCCTGAAGTATACCCACATTTCCTTTTGGCTTACTGCATTTCACATGAGCATAAAAACTCCTTGAATGAGGAGAAGACCAATTTTCTAAATCCTGATTAATTCCATTGTTTTGGTTTAGAGTGTGATTTGATAAACATCTCCAGCTGGGACTGAAGAAATGAAAGATAGCACAGAGGGAAGAAGTTGTGGTCAGGTGGTAACAGGGAGAAGAACATGAAAGTCTAAAGGTGCCTTTGCTGAAAGTCAGTGCCTTGTGAGGCCAGAGACATAGCACAGCTGCTCTGATATTCCCAACTTGATTGGTATTACTTTTCTCTCCAAATCTTGTTGCTACTATCTGGAAAAGAATAGTACTAGTACCCATAAAAATAATTCTTTAAATCCTTGAAAATAATTTTAAAACAAGAAACCTGAAGAAAAACTCCTCCTCTGCATCACAGAAGACCTTTCAGGACTATTTTAAAATAATATGGATGTGTTCTGCCACCTTCAAAGCTTTTCACAAGCTGTTTTTCCAGAGCATGAAGCAACTCAGACTATTGTTTCCAGCTTTTAGCTGTGAGCAGCTAAATCTGCTCCTTTTCCCCTCTGCTTCCCCAGGGGGGAGAGCTGTGTTCTACCACACCAGCAGTGGCAGAGTGGTAGAGGACAGTCCTGGCCTTAAAACACCTGTGGAAAGGAGCAGGACTGCACAGTTAGTTTATTGAGCTGGTCCTTTGCTTGTACTATCCTGACGTGGCCCAGCACCTCCTGACTGTCAGGACAAGAGCCTACCTGTTGAGAATTTGTTTCTTTTGCTGAAGGCACCGCACTCACTGATGCAAAGCCTCTGGAGCCAAATCAGACAAAGCACAGAAACATGTGAAATGCTCTTTATGCATGAGGATTTAGTTCAAGCAACTGCCTTGCCTTTATGCACCACTACCAGCTGATTTCTTTATCACCTTGGGGAGACGAGGTTTGTCCTTTATCTTTGTGCTTCAGCTCTCTGCACATTAATCTTCAGCAAACATTTAAATTCACCATAAATCCACAGGAAAACTTTTTTTTTTTCCCTGCCAGTAGATCCCTTTGGATAGCTGCAGCTTATTCTGCATCTGTTCAATAATTTACTTAGGTTTCAAATTCTTTTCCACTGTTCCTTGACTGAATTTGAAACTACAGCAGGAGACAGCAAAATTAGTTTAGAGAAATATTTTTTCTGCCAACTCTCATTCCACTATTTTTTCTCCCATCAAGTCTTCAGCTTTCTTTATTTCTTTGCTTCCTAAAGAGATTTTCTGCCTTATGATCTCTAAATTGCTCACATTCCTGTTTAGGCTACAGCATTCTTGTTGCAATCAACAACAGTTTCTGCTCTGTGCTTCAGGCATTTCCTAGAGACAAATCCTTGTGCAAATTCTCTGCTAGAGTAACCCTGTGGAAGTCAGTGAGACTGACAATTCTTGTTAGCAAAACCTCTGACCCAGTATTTCTAACACTTCACCACCACAAAGTTTATTTTTATGTAACTTGCATTTTAAATATATATATATATATAATTTTGTCATGTATTAGGACTATTTAAAGCCCTGAGTTCTTCAAGCTGGACAACATCAATAAGCAATTTAACAACCCCAAGAAATTAATAACACTCACCACTGAGCTCTGTTGTCAAGCCACAGACCTCCTGATCTCAATGGATTGCCTGTGCAGTCTCAATATCCATTATTTATCTGAAGGTAATTTCTTTTTGCTCAGTAAGATGGAATTCTCAGAAATAATTCAGCTGGAAGGAAAGTTACCTTGTCAAAAAGTCAGCATCTTCACAGTCAAAAGGAAAATTTATGAGATAAGAATTATTGGATGGGAAGAAAGGATATTTGAAGAAGTAATACTCATCTGGGACAAGTCAGAGATTCGAACCACTAATGTGAAGTGAAACATTTATCAGCTATGCTTATCCTGGGACAGGCTGGTAGGGTATTAAATTGTACTGACTTTCATTGCAGCTAAAAAAAATGATCACATATCTTTTTTTCTGAACCAATCAGAAAACAATATTTGCATCCACTCTGCTCTTAATTGTTTGTTTAGCCATTTCCATGCAAATAAACTAAGTGTTTTAATAAACATCATGACAGAAATGCTTTGTGACTGATTGCATTACAACTGTATTACCACTGTCTAGCTTTGCCCATTCAGACACATCATTTCATCTTCCAATTTTTTTTTCTACCTGTCCTAAGTAAACTAGAAAATTAAATTGCAAAATTCAATTGCAAAACTGTGGCAAAACAAAATTAATGTCCTGAGTGGGGCAGAAATTATCTCCTAT
This sequence comes from Florisuga fusca, assembly GCA_038090715.1. NCBI lineage: Eukaryota > Metazoa > Chordata > Aves > Apodiformes > Trochilidae > Florisuga > Florisuga fusca. The sequence goes on from JAAWXA010000001.1 coordinate 64,241,248, forward strand.
TTCCATGGGAAATAGGTGTTACATCAAGTATTCGCTAATGTCATTCTACAGTATCCTCCACATTACTTACAAGATTAAGAAAAACAGTTCTATGCTCACTAGTTAAATCATCAAAATTAAGTATTCATATAAACCTGATACTGAAATCTGGCAGCTCAATCTACTCTGCAGAAAAAGGTGAGCCACTAACAACCCACAGGGGTTCATCACACATCACTGGCAGTAATATCTGCTTGAGAATAGATGGTTGCTCTAATATTTACACCTGTATCTACAGACATGTGATGTGACTTTTTTAAAAGCCAAGCACTGACTTTTTTAAAGGGTTGATGTAGGATAAGGCAGACAGATGAACAATTAATATAGACATACTGAGAAGCTCACTCTGTCTTGCTTTACATGCCCAGCTCTGAGCACCAACACTTTGCCTGGCATAGCAGAGGAGACATCAAATCTGGATATACCTGTCCTGGCACACAAAGTCACTCAGCTCCTCCATCCTGGGTGAGAACCCACACTCACTGTGTGTACTGAGTTAAATGTAAAATTTAGAAGTCTTGCTGGGACCAGCCTCAGCCTTTTTTGGGAGGATGGGCTGCCTTTTCAATATTCTGGAGGATATGATCACTCCAGGAACAGAAAGACTCCCAAACACAAGTCTTGAGTCACCTTCTAGCTCACGGGTTAGTCTTGATAACTGCTATAAATTATCTGTATGCATGGGATATTAGGTTGGAAAGCATTTCTTTTCCTGTTGCATAGTGACTTTTTTTGATATCCACTGATGTCTTCTACTTAATGCCTCTGCTTGTCATCATGGTGTTCCAGTGTTCTACTGGTGGAAACCAGACAGCAGTGACTGGACTTCACAAGTCACATGAAAGCAGCAGTGGCAAATGCTTTTCATTTTTCACATCCGAAGACAGAAAATACAATTCTGATCAGTCTGTTTTAACAGACACTCATTTGCAAGAGTGAAATTACTTTGGGAGATGATTTCTGTTTCCAAGGCACTCATTCCTTCAGAAAAGGAAAACAAGAAATATCACTTGTGCAATATAAACAATTTACAATTATTTACTATTTCTTCTGAATTATTAGTCAGCTTCCAAGGGCTCAGCACAATGACAGATTTCACATTTGACTTCTTAGATATAGAGTCCTACATAAGATCCACTCAGTAGTGGAGAAAGACAACAAAAAATTGCAAAAGCACTTGAGGCCAGTTCCTGCTCTGAGTCAACATTCCTACCTCACCAGCAAGAGACAGTATTGCTATGGATTGAGCACAGCACTTGTAAAAAAAACCACACTTCAAATAAAATGTGATCTCACCTTTAACAAATATGTATCTACAGCTATGCTGAACTTTATCAAGGACTTCCACTGGTGAAATATGGATTTTTTTCATCCCATCTTCTAGCCACAGCAGGGATCTCAAAATCCCACAGTGCTCTGAGAACAAGACTTCTGGAGTTCATGTCAATATATCACTTCCTTGCAGTGTAGCAATTTTCCCAAAGAAAGAACTTTCTCCTTTCCTCTCTTAAAGACTTCCAATCTGTTTTTCTTACTTTGCTGAATAAACATTTCTTTTGCTACTACCCCAGAAACAATGTTATTATTTATATAGTAATATTTGCATGCCAGGGAGCCCTTCCTTTAAAAAATATTTTTTAAAGATTAAATTTTTCATAAGTCTATTCAAACTATGTTTAGGCTAGTATGTCCAAACGCAAAAGATTATTGGTTTGGGTTTTTTTCTCCTGTTCTTTGCAAAGTTAATTCTGTTGGGCTGAAAGCTTCTTCCTCTTATGGTTAATCTTTCAGCAATTACTTTTATTCCCCTTTTTCTTTATCCAAAATCAAGGAGTGTGGGTTAAAACTGCTCAGCAGCAAACTGAAAACTCATTTGTGTTTCTGAGATGGAAGGGTTTCTGTATCAAGAAAGGTCCAGTCCAGGGATCTGTCACAGGGAGACCCTGGCAGTGGCAGAAGGCAGAGGAGGAGCAGGACAAGGGAGAGGATGGAGACAGGAGCACTAAGGAAAAGTGCCAAAACCAGACAGTAGGAGATAGGCATTTCCAAGAGAAGTAAACAAGCACAAAAACAAAGGGACAATGCAGCAAGCAGGTGAGATCAAAACCGTAGAATAAGAGGCTTGTGAAAGGAAAGGCTTCAAAGGGAGCTGGTAGCCATGGAGGGGAGGGAAACAACTTCCAAGCACCCCACACTCACTCCTGGATCAGCATAAATTGCAAATGTTGAAGTTTGAGTCTTAATTTCCAAGTGCTTTTTGCCTTGGAGGTTTTATTTTTTTCCTTGTATTGAAAGATTACTACCTTGAGAATTTAATTTTGGTATGGTTCCTCGTTAATTAAACACACACAGGTCCACACAAGTGAAATGATGTGCCAGCAAAAAGGGGAAATAAAACCCTAAATTATTCACTTACTCATAGGGAAGGGGGAAAATTACTTACGTTTAATCCCATTTCTTGGAAGTAGTGAAAAAAATCCTGAATCATGCACTTTCCTCCCTGGGGATGTCCTGTTAGCTGTTTGATTTCCAGAAGCTAGTGGAGCAGGCTAAACTACATGGTGTGATGTTCATGGATTACTGCACACCATATCCAAGCCTGTCCTGGGAAGTCTTCCAGGATTCTGCAGCTTGGCTATCTGCACGTGTGCAGACGGACCAGAAAAAAAAGAAGAAGCAGGAAGGGATTGCTCATGCAGACTCTACTCTCTCAAAGGGTAAAGTCATTTAACTCCACTGTTGTTCTAAGAATACCTTCCAGAGTCACTAGTTAGTATAAAATATGCAATGTCATTTTGCAGCCCAGTTAATGAACACACTCCCTGCCATGAAGAGTTTACAGTCTGAGTTACGAGCTGATCCAACCACATGTAGCTCAGATGGAGAACTAGGCACAATATGACATAAATCAGTGAGAAATGAATCTTTACACTATGTATTATTTTTGTGACTTTCAGGCTCCACTGAAACTACTGAAGTATAAAACTGGAAGAATGAAGGCCCTTTTTTTTCAGCTCTGTAAACAAGAGTAACAAATACATGAGTCACATTGCAAAGGGTTAGCCTTTTTTTCATGGAATTTCTCCTCTGACCCTAGTAAGGGCTAGCAAGTTGGCCAGGCATGATTTTGCTTTCAGACATCTACACTAACTTGTCCCAGTCACTTTCTTGTCCCTATTATGTTTGTGAATGGTTTCCAGAAATTGGTTGCTCCATCATCATCTCAAGGATTGAAGTGAGGCTGAGCAGTCTATAGTTCCCTAAGTCCTCCCTCTTGCTCTGATTAAAGACATTTGCTTTCTTCCACACCTCAGAAACCTCCCCAGGCTTCCATTACCTTTCAAAGGTAATTGAGAGCATCCTCAAAAAAACATCTGTCAACTTTCTCTGCACCTGTGGATGTATCTCATTGAGCCACATGGAGCTACATATTCCCAGTTGTTTTAAATGTTCCCTAACTTGATCTTCCTACACAAAGGGGAAGTCTTGCTCCAGACTTTCCAACAGGTCTCAGGGACCTGGAATGCCTGAAAGTCAGTCTTAACAGTAAAGAACAAGATGGAGACGGTATTAATTACTCTGATCTTCTCTGTGTTGTCATCAGGTTCCCTGGCCATGCAGTAGCTGTCCCACATTTTCCTCAGCCTTCCTCTTGCTGCAAATGTATTTGTAGAAGCTCTTCTTGATGTCCTTCATACCTCTCGCCATATTCAACTCCTTGTTTATCCATACAGATCTCCTGCCTTTTCATCTTGGCTTTCTGCATTCTGGGATGGACCATTTGTGAGCTTAGAGGACAAGAGTCTTGAATGCCAACCAGCTGTCCTGAACCTTTCTTCTCTCCAGGGTGGTTTCCCACAGAATTCTTCCAAGCCAATTCAATCATCAGGCCACAGTGTGCTCTTCTGACAACCAGGGCTGTGATACTCCTAGTTGCTTTGCTTCCCCTTCTCAAGATCCTGAATTCCACCATCTCATGGTACTGCAGTTAAGACCATCTTCAACCTTCACATGGCCATGACTGCCACAAAAAGGAATTAATTTTGCCTTCTCCAGGTTTCCAGCCCAGGCTGAGCTTAGTGACCTCCTTTAATCAAATTGCAGCCCAAAATCTTTTTGCTTCAGTAATAAGTTTTGATACAGGAGTACCAAGAATTGCTTATCTCCATTGTCATTCCCACCCAAGCAGCACTCCTTTTTTTTGTGCTGATGTTTAGATCACCAGACACTACAAACAAGAGCTGACTCATTTGTGATTGATCTGCATCTCCTGGGTGAAGTAGTGAGGATGAAGTCATCACCTCCTCGAACATTTTAAAAAGAGTTCCTAGAAACATGCAGACACAGTTTTCTTCAAGCATTAGGGAAATATTCTGCCTTTGGAGAGAGCAGTGATCACAGCCAAAACATGATATCATGTTTACATCTGGGAAAAACCACGAGGGATGCATTCCAGAGCACTGATTACTCACTATCTAATTCTTACATCCCTGTACTTTCAAGTAAACATTAGAGCAAAAGCTTTTGTGGTTTGGTACTATGTGTCCCACCACAGGATGCTCAGAGGGTCAGTCCATCATAGAGGCATCCCTCTCTAACTTCAGACACAGTAACACACTGCAGCAAGTAAAATGGTCTCAAAGCAGCTCCTAATTTCACCCCACTGCTCTGGGCTTTGGCTGGCCTTTCCATCAGGTAAGGCTGAAGGAATAGTTATATAAGGAAGTTAAAATCTCAAAGTATATAAAGGATGGAAAAAAAAATCAGCAAAGGGAAAAAGCAGATGTTCTTTCTTAACCACCATTACCACAATGTTTCTGTAGATTCTTCATTGCTCTGGAAAGTGCCTGCCTTGTTTTATACAGGGATATATTTATAGAGCAAAGTGCAATGGTCCCACAGGCAATACACCTTGTGCTCTTCTGACAAACCCACCTATAAAAACACAATCAATAATAGCTTGCCTCTGGCAGTATGATCACCTCTGGATGATCAGTACGTATGAAATGCAAATTCCCACTGTCAAGTATGGCAAAGTGAAGGCATATACATGCAACAAATATGGATCACACAGAAATATCTGAAATCATGACCAAATTCACACTTTCTCTCTGTGGTTCTTGCTTTGACAACTCAGTACCAAAAGCTGTTTCTAACAGCCTGCAGTAGACTTTTTTTTTTGTGCTTAGAATTGTGCAGAGGAATAATTCTCTCTTCAGTAGTTCCAACATATTTTCCCAAATACTTTTGACAACTTTTTCTGAGATGAACAACCTGCTACCACAAACATTTGTATTTGCTTTTATAAAAGAACAGCTAGTACTTTGAGAATGGGATTTTAAAACAGTTTTTCTCAGATGAGTGAAGAAAAGTGGAAGGCTTGCAGTGTGAAAAGAAGGGTTTGCTGTGGACTGGCTGGAGCACAGTGAAGGAGTCCAGTGGTGACCTCTGATAGATCCATGTGTTCTCAGTGAGTGCTGGAGAGCAAATACTGTGATACCTTCACAGCAACCCACTGTACAGGGATATTTCAAGCCTCATGGCCTCCTGAAACAGAAACCCCTTCCTCATGAGCTAGAGTTAAGTCTTTGAACATGATTTTTGAGGTCTGAGCAGCTGAAATGGAGCAGAAAGGAGTAATTTCTCTCCTACTGAATGCACTTTCTTGGCTGCTTCATAGGAATGTTATGTTGCAAAAGTTTATGGTTAAGTGTTATAACACAAGTTCTCTGAGACATATAAATATTCTGTGGTTTTTACAGTGATATTTGTCACTCAGCTGACTGCAGAAAGTGTTGAAAAAAAGTAGAAAATAACGTGATGAGCAAAGAAGTTATCTGTATTCTGCTCAGCTAAAAAGATTATGTTCCAAGTAGGGCAAAACTTCCCTTGCTCAGAGCCATGCCAATAAATTACAGATAAGATCTGCTATGTATGACAAGACATCTTTTGGCCTATATCATTTTCAGCTGTGAAATGTTGCTCTTCTTGAAACAAATTTCTACTGATAGGGCAGCGATGCTTGTCTTTATGGGGAAATATGACCACAGCAACTCAAAAACTTGAAGCACAAAGGGTCAGACAGATCTCTTCTGCATGTAATTTTAATGGCAATGTGAGATTTGGCTGTTCATCACTACCAGATTCCTACTTTTTGTGAAGCATGAGTATAGAACAGCAGCAATTGTGACTGGCGTTTTGGTTCAAAGCAGTGCTCAGTAAATGGCATCCTGTGAAGCAGCTGTAATTCACCATCAGATGACAAAAAGCCCATCGAAAAAGCTTTCTATTCCTACTCCTCCTTACTGATGTGATTTCTTTAAATTAAAAAAAAAAAACAGAGAGAGGGGGATATTTTCCAATCACAGAATTGCTTTATGTTCTGACCGCAGCTTCACATCAGTTGGCAATTTGAAACCCTAGACATGTTATTTCAGTTCACTGCAGGGTACAACAGAGTTCAGATATTTCTCAGGGTATTAATGCAGAAGAAGGAAAGTCCTGTGCAGGCATTATCAATTTGTTGGCAAGGGATAAAGAAAACTAATTGATTTGGGACTCCAAGCTTTACTAATTATTTTAGACTGGTACAAGTAGATCTTTTCATGAGTTTTTTGTGTATTACTCAAAAGCTTTATTGTTGACTTGAATGAATTTTGAAAAGCTAAGGCAGATAAGATAAGGTTAGGCAGATAATTGGAAAAAAAAATCGAAAATCTATATGTTTCAAAACATTCCAGGACATTAAAAAATAATGTGATATTTATAAGAAGCCTGATCCAAAGCCCACTGAAGTCAATATGAGTCTTTCCATCAAATGCAGTGGGCTTGGATCAGGCCCTTGGTATAAAAACATGGAATCCAGAAGGAAGAAGATCAAGTAATATACTAGCCTGCTCTACAAAAATTAATCTATAATTTCCAGTATTTTTAAATGATAGTGAGAAGTCCTCAGACTCCTGTCTCTAATATACCACTCAATTATGTATGTTGTTAAATCCTCAGGATTACACCTGAATACATCTCACAGCCACAAATTCTACTCACCTTCCAGGCCTTTAAACATAAAACATATTAATTGCTTGCCTGACCATTTTATATTTTAGGGGTTTTGCTGCTTTTTGCAGGGTAGGGACAGATTAACTTTCCTGAAGCCAATGCCTCAGTACCTCCTTCCTCTCTTCAGTCCTTTCTGCACACAACCTACTTACTTGCCATATCTCAAAAACCAGGGGGTGGGGACAGAAACCCCATTTCTCTCATCTCCAACACACTGATCAGCACCCTGAGATAGCCAAATTACCAGGACCAGCTGGAAGCTGTAGAGAAAGTCTCATGATTTCTGGTGGTATAGTTGGAATTTCTAACATAAAAATGTGGGTTTGTGTCACTTGTACACCCAGAAGTTCATGAGGTTTTCAGAACATATGAAGCATCCCTAGAGGATGACAACTCTTCCATTTATCTACATTTTATGGCACTGGATAATGCTTTTCCTGGACCTCCAAGCACAGTGCCCCATCCTTCCACAATTCTTTTCTTCAGAAAGCACGGAGTGGAGAGGATCTAGTAAAAAAAATAGGTTAACATGGCTGTCCTCTGGATACAATCTTTATAAAGGACTTGAAACTGTAGGGACCCTGCAGGCGATCAGCACAGACTTGCAGTGTGCTCTGTGGCTGGAATATCATGTCATGAAGATCTCCTTCCCCATGCTGAATCTTCCAGGGGAACTGCTGAGCTTAATACTGCAATCTTCCCAGCTCTGCTAAATGGTGCAGTCTTATTCTGCCCTCTGTGCTTGAGGTATGCTGACAAGAATCACAGAATTACAGAATGGTTTAGGTTGCAAGGGACCTTGAAGATCATAAAGCAATATTGTGATGATGAAGCAGGTACAAGACTGAACTGGAAAGTCAGGGCGAAAGCCAGTGCTGGGATCAGGACCAGTGATCACCAGGCAGGGCCATAGTGATGAGGCAGGTCCAAGGTCAAGGTTGAGGTTGGCATCAAGGAGCAGCATGGCCACAGGCCTATATTTGTATACATTGATCAGATCCCCTTGAGCCCTCTCTTCTCCAGGCTGAGCAATCCCAACTCTCTCAGCTTTTCTTCATATGCAAGATGCTCCAAATCCTTCATCCTCTTCATGGTCTTTCATTGGACTCTCTCCTGCATCTCCCTGTCTCTCTCATACTGAGGAGCCAAAACGGGATACAGCACTCCAGGTGTGGCCTCACCAGCATTGAGTAGAGGTTACCAGTGACAGGAGTGAAAACTGACCATGCAGCTGGAATGCAGTTTTCTACTAACTTTGACCCAGGTTACATGGCTCAGTTCAACACCTTCAGATTGTTTATTGCAATATAATAACAGAAGCTGCCCGGGTGCATTGCACAACAGTGTCCCAAGTCTTGGCATGCCCTCAGTTTGTCCTACTGACACATTTTTCTTGTTCTCCTGACAAGTCTGCTCTGTATACTGGGGCTTTCTTCTCAGTTCTCTGCCTAAAGCTGAAAACACTACAGGTTTCCATCGCTGACTCCAGAGCTAAGCAAGTTTTTCCTGCAGTGTGTCTGGTTGAGGTAATGTTATAGCAATATGTTAAGACTGGGCTTTTATCTATGAAATTATATACTGCTAGAACAGTTTTACTGGTTTTCAGCTTTAACTGTTCGAATTTGCTTTAAATTTCAGAGCATTTTACCTGTATTATGAGCTAAATGCAAACATCCTGCTCTCATAAAGCTGTTTGCTGGAACGTTTAATGGATGTTTAAGCGAGAGTTCATGTTGTTCCATGGTATTATTGAAGGCTTTGAATGTGTTTTCTGCAAACACCATTCTTAATCGTGAAGCGGAAAGTGTGACGTTAAAAGAGTCTGAGGAATTCAGAGTGAGCCCTACAGATGGCCATAACCTGTGTGTGCTTTTAGCTGAATGCTCTTCACACAGTGTCACTGCAGAAGTACCCAGCCACTGGCACTTATTCCCCCAAAAATGCAATCATATCCTTGTTCTGCAGAAAATGAAAGCATGCTGACACTAAGGAAAAAAAGAAGGCTCTGAAATCAGAGTAAATTGCTTGAGCATACTAATGAATGTCCTCTCTAGAAAAGCAGATCCCAGTTTTCTTGGGAGCTGCTGGGAATTTACCGAGTAGAAAACTATTGAACTGGGCAGATATCAAGGGAAATGCTTTGTCTGCCTGTTCATTTAGCCACCAAATCTTTTATAAAATTATCTTTTAACTTCCTCCCTTTTTTTTTAGTTTGTTTTTTCTATGAATTCTGTTTAAATTTGCCTTTTCTTTTTGCTAAGCACCAAATGAACCGTATTTCCTTGTATTTCTAAAGAAGTATCCTGCATTTTTAAGTGGTATGGTTGCAAGCAAAAATACTGGTTGCATTTGTTTCATGCTTTCCTGGTGCAATTTACAACATACATGGTTATCATCCTCCTGGAGAGAGAGCACTGAAGTCTCTCCATGTGCAGCTCCTGGTACAGATGTGGTTATACTGGAACAGTACTGCCCTCTTTAGAAAAAAAAAGCAATGCCTGGAATAAACTAAACAGCAACAGAGTATCTTTGAACTATGCTCATGGCAAAGGCTTTCCTTCATGCTTTTCATCAGCAAACCTTCAGAGACAGAAGACTCCTTGAGCAGGCTTGGCCCATGCAGAATTGGATTCACTGGCTTTTCCAGCCATGCTGGGATCTGAGCATTATCCCCTTTTCCCAGTATCACAGTTTAGGATCAGCAAGCAGAGATGGAGGTGTAACTAAGCGTGCAACACTATTAATGAATCTCATCAAAAGCAGACCACAAACTCCTTGAGTTGCATAAACCTCTAGAGGCAATCTACAGCTAATTTTCTTAGCCATGTTGTTTCTCCAGGCTCCCTGCAATAATGAAACAGCACTTACACCTTTTAAACAACATATTGTGTAAATTATAAGTGACACATAACCCTTCCAGCAAGCAAAGGAAAATGACAGCATTAAATTCCCAACAGCTATCAGAATACATTAACAATTTTAAAAGAAAATTTCTTTTGAAAGAAAAAATTTAAATTAATAAACTACAAGGTTTCAGAAAAGCACAGGATTCATTCACTGCATTTTGCTTTGGGGTCACATAACTCCATCCAAAGCAAAGCAAAACCACACTTGATTAGAAAGATATGCACAGTTATCATGAGTTAATCACAGCTCTGATCACAAATTTGTCAAAACTCATCAGCTTTATCTCAGAGGGGATTTACATTGGACCGAAGCTAAAGAACTTATCAGCCCTTATCAGAGAAAGCAGCCCTTGCAAACCGCAGAGGGAGAGACGGAATAACCGGGGCTACAGCTTCAGTCAATTTGGTTATGGTGTCCCTACAGCTGCTGCTCCCCGACATGCACTGCACTTGTGGCTGTGATGACAGGGCCTTCCAGGTGACAAGCTTTGCTGTAACACTATGGTCTATGTCATAAGCATCTGTTTGTTTGGGTCTTGAGCTTGGCAAAGGAACAGCAGTAAATAATCTGGCACCCAGAGGCAGAGGCACAGCTGGCCAGGTGGCTCGGAGCCAGCAAAGGAGAGAACACATGCTGGGCTCCAGCTGGGATGCTCTGGATTACTCCTGTTTCCCTCCATTATTAGCAAAGGTGGTTTGGGGAGCTTCATGCTACACCATGGTGGGGCTTGCAGCTGCTCAGGTTGTGTTGTCAGCTGATGAGAGTCACTGGGCTCCCCTATCAGTAACACACTGTGATGAGGTGTCATGCTGCCTACATTGGCCCCAGGATTTTACTCTGTGCTCAAGCCTAAACAAAGAGCCACACTCCCACACACACACCCTAGGTGTGATACAGGCAATTGCTTGAGCAGCTCCAAGGGTCACTTTGAAAAGACTATCACCCCAACCACGTTTGGGTTGCAAGAGCAGCTAAATTTCAGGAGGGCACAGATAATGTCCAAGGCCACTGTAGGTCCCTTAGCCCTCTACTTTCAACCAAATGCCATGTCGCTAAGTTGAACACCTCCAAAACCAACACTACAGTTTTTGAGCAGTGCAACAAGTGAAATCAGATTAATCAGAAGCCCTTAGAGAGGAGAGTTAGGCAGAAAAGGTTTCAGAGCCGCCAAATTTTCAAGCAGTGACAAAGAAAGGAGAAGGAATTTGGGTAACACGAAGCAGGTTGGGAAGCACTGGAGATCTCTGTACAATCTATAAGGAGAGCTGTGTAAGCAGCACAGAAAAGTTAAAAGTGCCATGACTATTGGAATGAATGCAAATGGGTGCTCTGGGAAAGCTTATTTTCATACAAAGAGCCAGATAAGAAGTGCAGTGATTCAATATTCACACCGAGGATAAAACACAGTCCTCGATGCTGATAGACAGACTAAGAAGAGACCAAGGTCCAATTGATGTGTAATCTATATTCACATCTAAACAAGTATGGTGCAGAACAGCAGATACCTGCATACACAGTGACAAAACTGCATATCACATATTGGTGTAAAAAATACTAAGAGTTCAGTTAATTAAAATCTGGATTAGGAAAAAAAGCATATTTAATGTTCTAATTTAAAAAGAAGCTGCAAATATGTACTAAGTTGATTTCTCAATGCTGCAGAGGCAGAAAAGAGGAAAAAAAAAAAAAAAAAAAAAAAAAAAAAAGAGAGAGAGAGAGAACAGGAATGTAAGCCAGCCAGAGCTTTGCAGCAGATTTTCCCAGAATAAACTCACCAAATGAGACTACAAAGTGGCTCCTGTGAGAGGCTGCTGGAAGCTCCCCGGGTTTGCCGGAAGGAGGACCTGGGAAACTCTAGGCCTGTCAGCCTGACCTCAGTGCCTGGCAGGGTTATGGAACAGGTCATCCTCAGTGTAATCACACAGCACCTACAGGATGGGCAAGGGATTAGGCCCAGCCAGCACGGGTTTAGGAAGGGCAGGTCCTGTCTGACCAACCTGATCTCCTTTTATGATCGGGTGACCCGCCTGGTGGATGAGGGGAAGGCTGTGGATGTGGTCTACCTGGACTTCAGCAAGGCCTTTGGCACCGTCATCCCACAGCATTCTCCTGAAACTGTCAGCCCACAGCTTGGACAGGACCACCCTGTGTTGGGTTAGGAACTGGAGGGCTGGACCCAGAGAGTGGTGCTGAACGGGGCTGCATCCAGTTGGCGGCCGGTCACCAGTGGTGTCCCCCAGGGATCAGTGTTGGGCCCAGTTCTGTTTAATATCTTTATTGATGATTTAGATGAGGGGATTGAGTCCATCATCAGCAAATTTGCAGATTACACTAAGCTGGGGGGCAGTGTCGATCAGCTGGAAGGCTCTGCAGAGGGACATGGATAGGTTGGAGAGTTGGGCTGATTCCAACGGGATGAGGTTCAACACGGCCAAGTGCTGGGTCCTGCACTTTGGCCACAACAACCCCATGGGGAGCTCCAGGCTGGGGACAGTGTGGCTGGAGAGAAGCCAGACAGAGAGGAAACTGAGTTTGGATCAACAAGAAGCTGAACATGAGCCAGCAGTGTGCCCAGGTGGCCAAGAAGGCCAATGGCATCCTGGCCTGTATCAGGAACAGCGTGGCCAGCAGGTCCAAGGAAGTGATTCTGTCCCTGTACTCAGCGCTGGTGAGGCCACACCTCGAGTACTGTGTCCAGTTCTGGGCCCCTCAGTTCAGGAAGGAGATTGAGGTGCTGGAGCAGGTCCAAAGGAGGGCAACCAGGCTGGTGAAGGGACTCGAGCACAGATCCTATGAGGAGAGGCTGAGAGAGCTGGGGCTGTTCAGCCTGGAGAAGAGAAGGCTCAGGGGAGACCTCATCACTCTCTACAACTCCCTGAAAGGAGGGTGTAGCCAGGGGGAGGTTGGTCTCTTTTCCCAGGCAACTATCAGCAAGACAAGAGGGCATGGTCTTAAGTTGTGCCAGGGGAGGTTTAGGTTGGATATTAGAAAGAAGTTATTTACGGAGAGGGTGATCAGGCATTGGAATGGGCTGCCCCGAGAAGTAGTGGATTCTCCGTCCCTGGAAATATTTAAAAAGAGACTGGATGTGGCACTTAGTGCCATGGTCTGGTAACCACAGCAGTAGTGGGTCAAGGGTTGGACTTGATGATCTCTGAGGTCCCTTCCAACCCAGCCAATTCTATGATTCTATTCTATGATTCAACCCGGGCCCTCCCTCTGTCCAAGGCTGAGCAGATCTGGGAAGCTGGATGATCCTCTGCGAGTAACATATGTAAGAAAAGGTGAAATTAAATTGCAAAAAACACAAAAAGAATGTGCACAGCAGAGGAGAGGATGAACTGAGAGAGAGCAATGCCAGAGCAGAGACACCAAGGTCAGTGAGGAAGGAGGGGGAAAGGNTGTTCAGCCCGAATAGAGGTCTCAAAACCACATGAGCTTTCAGTGCCCCAGACTGCCAAACGTACCCCACAAGCCAGCACAGTCCGGGACACCCCTCTCACCCACTCAGCACCCCACATTGCTTCTCTTCCCCTGCAGCAGAGAGGAAGGACAGAGACTGCATTTCACCTGTTTTGTGATGTTGGCTGCATTGATGGAGCTGCTCCCCCTGCAACCTGGGTGCAGAGGGGGGCAACGATCCCTCCAGCCCTGGCTTGTCTTCTGCAGGGAACAGGGTGAGGAGCTCTGATAGCAAACACCATCAAAGATGAGCTCTGGAAAAGGCTGTGCTAAAACAGAGCATCCACTGCATGCCTGGTGCTCTCACAGGGGTAGATGACTTGCTCACCCTCACACACTCGCTTCTGTGATACTTGGTGGGAGGGGGAAGAAACAGAATATTGCAAATGCTCTGTGATTTTTGTTACCTGTCAGAGCTGAAGATGGTAAGGTGGAGGATGGGACTACCTCAGAAGTACTCCTGAGCTATGAATCTAGTCAGAACTTCTGTCCCATCTCTCCAACACTGCTTTCTTTCTCTTTCTTCTTTCCCCTTTTACTTGTTAGTTTGATGAGTTGGAGGCTTTCCTTCATCTTAGAAAAAGTGGGATGTGATCAGTGTAAGAAAAAGTGGGTTTATGTGATTTCAACGTCAGTTTCTGGAACAGTAGTAAGAAAAAGTCAAAATATGCCTACATTTCCAGATAACTGTTTATTCCACATCCTTTGTATCTACGTATCAGTGCGAAAAACTACTGAGCCAAAGTAGTGAATTGCCCAGAGGAAGTTTAAAATCTTACCATCTAGCTGTTGATAAATGTATCTACTTTTAAAAAAGAAAAAAATATAGAAGATTAATCAAAGTCATCAATACTTTGCCTTCAACTAGTAAGTTCATAAGCATTCTGAGTATGAACACAACTCTCACTCAAGATTTCCCAAACAAGAATTATGTTACTTCAGGTGACAGCATGCAGTTTTGCAGAGATTCAACATCCTGCAGAGCACTGAGACTTCTTGCCTACTGTCTCCATGATTTCTTTCTCAGACAGCAACCTGAAATCTGACAGTGAAAAGATCCCATTAATTTTCAAGTGTTCAATATCCCAGTTCTCACTCTGTAGCTGGGAATACCTGACAGGCAGGGAAGTTTGGTTTCATACATTCATACTTGCAGTCATAGATCTGAATAACAGTACAATTTTTGACAAGCAGAGCAAGGATCTCAGCTTTGGATTTAACATGGTTAACAGCTCAAAAGGCCTACCATATTTGTGGTTTTAGAAATGCAACTAAAAATTTCATTCCACTTACATGTAAAATTCAGGTTCTGGGTGACTTCCGTATCTCTGGAAGCTGATAGCATCTCTTTCCATGTAAAAGACAGNAACCCCCCCTGCCCCTCCCTGTGCCCTGAGGAGGAGGCAGCAGGGAAGAGATTCGGGCCCAGGACGACGGGAGGGGTTGGGGGAATATATTAAGATCTGGCCATGTTTTCTCTTTCTCCTTGTAGATTAAATTATTGTTACTGTAACTGGGGAATGAAAACCTCCCTATCCTTGTCTCAACGAGCCTTTGGGTGTATTTTTTCCTCCCTGCCCAACAGTGAGGGTGGGGCAAACTCTCTTTGCTTGAGTCAGTTGGAACAATGCAGATCACATCCATGTGGAGCAAAACACTCCTCCACTCTCTAAGCAGGGTGCCCATATCTGAATCACCTAATAGGGAATGGTCCCTCAGTCCTTTGGTACCCAAACTCTGCATCTGCCATGCTCCCTCGCACATCCTTCTTTTCCTTCTCTTGGAAGAACCTATCTTTGGGTCCTTTTCTCTATGACAATGTCTCCCTGCTCCCCAGGGAAGAAACAACATTTCTCTAGCTCCTCACACCCTAGAACCAGGTTCTCTGCCTTACAGATATTTAAAATCTCCATTAAACAACTTAGGGATTTTTAACTATGCATTTGGGCCTTTAAAAAAAAGATAGGAAAATGGAGGGGGGGAGGTGAGGTCCAGGCTTCGTCAGATATGCGCTTATAATTCAACACTCCTGAATGTCACGCCAGAAAATGGGGAAGTCTATTGGATATTATTCCTCAGAATATGGCAAATGGAAACAACCTGCATCAAATATTGTAAGAGGGGGTAGCAAATTTGGTACTGAGAAACCAACAGCAGGCTTCAGATGAATGAAGGCAAAGCAAATGGCATGTTTGTATACTGATGAGAAGACCAATATAACCTTATCTGGCAGTCAGTGAGCATAAATATAAGGAAGATGGGCAGTACAAATTCTTATCAGCATTCACTACTGTTAATGGCTTGATGAAGAGAGAGATTTTTCTGGCTCCCAACAACTGCAAAGATTTATGAGGATCATAAGGGCTGTGAATATAAAGCAAGAACTGGAAAAACACTAACAAAGCAGAGAGAGACAGATGAATGCTTCTGAAAATGAAGAATGCTGGCTATATTCAGAAAGATATGTGGGAAATTATTTAATTACCAGCTAACAGGCTTCTTCCCAATAACCCTCAATTAAACAAAGTTACTACTGGATAAGAAGGAACACTATCACATAGATGATCTGGTTAATAGAGAGGGAATGTGGTTGAAATGAGCAGTTAGGTTTTTTTGGAGGGGTGGTTCTTAGTGAAGCCCCACAGGGATCTCTGCTGTGACCTGTACTGTTCAATGATCTTGAGAAGAGGATGGATGTGAAAGTGAAAGCATTTGCTGGTGGTAAGGTCTCAGGATAGTTAACATTCAGGCTGTGAAAAACTGCAGAAGAACCTTATAGAATGGGCAATAAAAATGGGCAGGTAAAATTCAGTAAGGGTACACGTAAGGGGATTTAAAAGATTTTAAACAAACCCAGATTTATATGCAATGTGATGGGTTTTGTCTTGACTGCTGTCTCTTAAAGTTCTCATGGTTATAGTAGGTACTATTAAAACACCATTTCTACACACATTCTTGGTATAAATTAGGTGTCAAAGATTGTTAGCAAAGGAACTAAAAAAAGGAGAACAAACCAAAGACACTGTGGAAGTCCTTCTGCATCCATATCTTCATTACTGTAATTTGTGTTGCTCAACTCAACTCAAAACATGAACAGGAAAAGATGCATTGAATTCATCCCTGGATCAAGGGATGACCAGGCCTCTGCATAAGAAACTGTTGAATTCCTGTGGATCCTTCTGCTGGGGAACCAATGACTAAGGAGGAGATGCCAGGCATCTTTAAGATCTTAAGTGGCAGGGTGGATATGGCTGCACAGGTGGACATGGCTTGGGATGAATCTAACAAGGAGAGCTTTGCACTGAGGCTGAGCTGTGGAAGCTCATGGTAGTCCCTGGTTTATTTCAAGATTTACTCCACACACAGTCTCTCTGCACTTGCTCCTACCCCTAGCCTCAATGCCTTGGCCAAGGACCTCTTATGTGTGCCCTGAGGATTCCAGCTGGCATAGGAGGCATAAAGAAGGACATCAACATCCTAATCCATGACAATGACAAGCCCAGCCTCCTGGTGCAGATGGTATCCACTACTTCCATTGCACTAAGCATTTCTCAAGATTTGGACTTGAAAGCTAGGCAACCTGCATGCTTAGAAACAAATGATCAAGACAATCCCAAAGGGACCAAAAAAACCCTTATGTCAAAGCAGGCTGCAAAGTACTCCTCCCATTCATTATCCTCTTGTCATTCCTTCTCTTACAAAGAACACAGCTGGTATCTGAATGATGACATGTAGAAGAAATACCTAATTTTTTTTTTCCCCCCTGAGAAAATCATCAGGAAACATTGTCTTCTCTTTTCCTAGAGCACCCCAAGTGCTATGGTGGGGTTGCATCTCAAACACATCCACCTCACAGCTTGGGGAATGAAATCAACAGTTTCCGTAGCAACTGTAGGCTCTAGGAAACTCAGGGAATTGAAATGATGATGTCTTCTGAGGGCTGAGCACTTAGCTTGAGAGTGAGCATCTCAGATAAATTCCTTCCATCAGAAAGATCTCAAATTCAGTTACCCTTCAATCAGCAAAAAGCAACATACCCAGCTCACTGGCTCAAAGTTATTTGGGTGGTTTAAGTAGAGCTCTGATAACCTTTAAACTACAATCTATATGGAGGTACATATTAGGCCAGTATCCACTTTTTCTTATTAAACAAAAAACCCAAATCCAAACTACAGTGAAGCAATGAAGAAAAATTAAATTTAGTTTAGGTACCAGTTGGTATCCAAACCCCACCATAGCCAAATCACGCTTGATTTCACTGATAACCAGATGTTTGTACACACTTACCTTGAGGAATCATTAAGGAAATCAGAGATTCTTTAAAACATCTGGAGAATATATGTGTTTACAGAAACACATTACATGCTGCCCCCTAAATTGCTAGCTGCTGTAATTGAATACTCTACTTATAGCTTTGTACTTTCTGGCCAAAAAAATTTTCATTGACATGTAACAGAAATTTTTGTGTCCTAATACCATTATGAAAGTCACAGGCCACAAAGCATTTATCCCATTTTTCTAATTTGTACCAGACAGCCATATGGGAGTGCTATAGATCAGGTGTAAAGACAAATGTACTGATCAAGAGAGAAGCCAAATGTATTTTCTCCAAGCAACTGTATAAAGGTAATGTGACTTTTCCAGACAGAAGGGATTTGTTTAACATTTTGGATCAATAATTCAGGAATGTTGTTCTGGAAAGACGCTCCAGAGTCAATTTCTGCAGGCAGAGGTAGGCACGCCAGAATTCTTTAGAGGAATTAAACAAGCTGACACAAGACTGGCACAGCCAGGGCTGAGTTCAGCTGCTCTTCTCACAGGTATTGAGAGCCATATGACTGTTTAGTGTGTGGTCTCAGCTGCTGTAGCAGAAGGGCACAGATCTGCCAGGATGTCCCACATACTCTAGAGCATCTTCACTGTTAATTGACAACTTCATGATAACTATGTTTAAGCAAATGTGCTGTGCACTTGAATGTGCCAGTTTTCAGGAGGTCACAAAAGAGCCACATAAGCTCCCTTACAAAGTTTGCAGAGCTCTAGACACTAAAGGGTAGCATGTCATTCAGCTGAACATCACTCTGACTCACTGCTCAAATCAAGGTATCTAGCACTTCACACAAGCGTACAGTATCATGTATGTATTCATGGGACTCACAGTAAATTCTTGTCAAATCAGAAACTGGGTAAGAATAGCCTACAGCATCTCAAATAACTGCAGAATATTTTGGGTAACTGAGTTGAGTTCTACATGTGGTGCTGTTGACTGTAACGAGAGCTTAAAATCCTGTTAACTGTGTAAACATTTATATATATATATATACATATATATATATACACCTGAATTAGGTATCATTATTATACATTGAATATTGTCCCAGGTTTCAATAGCCTCAGAAATCTGCCGTTCCCATCCAGCCTGAAGTCCTTCTCTCCAGTTACTTGTCCGATAGATCTCCTTTCTCTCCTTCCTCCTCACTCACTGTTTTTCATTACTGTTGCCTATTTTTTCCCTCTCCTCTCTTCTTCAAATCCCAACCATAGATTTTCTCTTTCTGTCTCTGAAATAAGTCTTGTTAACCTACTTGTCTCCCTTATCCCAAAACCAAGCCAGTTTCTTTTCCCTTTGTATTTAAATAAGGCAGTTTCTCCATGCACACTGCAGAAAAAAAAATCTTTTTTTCCTAACACCATTTGGGATCTGTAAGGATACAGAAGAGGCATCCCTCCTCCCATTTCCTGTCCTGTCTTGGGGAATAAGATGGGGAAGAGGCAGGGCAGCTGTGCTGCTTAATGAATGTACATGGAAAATGCCGAGATTTATGGAAGTCTAAGCCACGATTAACATTTAATGACCATGATCAAATGGCAAAAATGTAATCAAATTTGGACTCACATCAATGGTAATATGAAAAGTCCACACCTGGTATAAAGGGTATCCCTTAGCAGATGTGATGCTTCTGTCTCAGTATAAAAAAGCATCAGAGCTTTTCAAAGAAAAGTAATCAACTCTTGTTTGCACAAAACCTTTTCTTTTTTTTTCCCAGTGTTGTTGCCAAAGACATATTGACATAAACTGTCCAAAAGCACTTGTCTCAAGGCAGTTTACAGTGATGAAAGCCAAAGTCTGGGCAGCTTGGCTAAGTGCTTCCAGTCACTTCATCTAATAGAGCAACTTCCTAGCTACAATAATATTCAGAATCTTATGTTCCAGTCCTGACTGAAGTTGTGGAAATCCCTATTTTTGGAGCATCACTTCTCTCAACACTCACTCTCTGTTGTTCAAGTGGCTTCACTGTTGCTAAAGAAGCCACAAACCCTTGGACTGTCCCCTTCAAGCTGTTCCTGTTAGCGTGGGAGGGGATTGCTCTGCACAGTGGCATTTTCCTACTTGCCACAAAACACCTTCAGCTGCAGTCAGGATGTCAAGTTTCTAAACCAGCTGTTTATTTGGAGAACCCAGAAAATGAAAGGCACATCCATCCTCTCAGTGCTGGGCATTCAATTGAAGGAATATGAAAAGCTGTACAATCCACCAAGTGTTGGCTTCGAGGGTATTTGTTCTCACATCCCCACTTCCTTTTAACATGTCATCTTTTCACAAAGTCAGGCTCTATTGTATCAGGCAAAGACAGAATATTTGAAAGTGACAGCACATTTGACAGAATATTGAGAACATGTTTCATTCCTCACTATATCCAAGGAATATCCAAAGTACATGCACATTTTGGCTCATTTCACCCAGTATAATGCCACAGTCCCAGCCAAGTCAATGGTGGTGTGTTGGCAGCAGCTGTGCTTTTTAGGCACTAATTCAGCAGAACATTTAAATATTTGCTTCTCTATCTCATTACTTGATCTGAAGCCAAAGAGAATTTGGAATAGAAAAATATACTGGAATGTGAATGTATGAAACTGCAGCTAATATTGTTGCTCAGCACACAGGTGGAATCAGCTTCAGGTCATTTTTCCATGCTTCAAGCAAAGCACAGACCAGAATGTTTCAGTGAATAGGAATAAGTTGTTGAACTGACACCTTAAGATTTTATTCCTGGCCCTGCAGCAGAAACATCAAGAAATAGTCAGTTAATATGATAAAAAGATATGTTTTCTTATTTGCTACATTGGACTTAGTAATATTTTGAGTTTACATAAGAAAATACTGCTGGATACCAACATCAATCAGAGTAGTTCAGAAGGGATTTATCAGTTTATCAGAGATCTGGGAAAAGCTCCCATTATTTAAGTGGTAATGA
The DNA here is from genome assembly GCA_038090715.1 of Florisuga fusca. NCBI lineage: Eukaryota > Metazoa > Chordata > Aves > Apodiformes > Trochilidae > Florisuga > Florisuga fusca. Next base: position 64,261,971 of record JAAWXA010000001.1, read on the forward strand.
TAGGAATAGTAGGCATTATGTGCTTGTAAATTGAATACTGTATTATCTTAAGAAAATCATGGATGTCATACATAAAATAACACACACATACATGAATTGACAATATTTAATTCCAAATCCTAGAATTCTGGTATTTTACAAATTAGGAAAGGAATTAAATAAAACATAAAGCATTTATGGAGTATATCATTGTTAAAATGCTACCCATTAAATTGCTATTAATTAAACCAATTTAAATTCAGTGGAATGGTGCTGCCTCAAACAAGTACCAGAGTGATTCACATAAAAACATGTCAGTAGTTTCTCTTCAAGGACATCAATACAATGATGTTTTTTCTACACTCGTTGGAGAAAAACTCGTTGGAAAAAAAAAAAAAAGTATCACTGATCCAGGCACCTCCAACAATGACTCTTAAATGAGCTTCAGGTTTTACAGTGATAGGAGATATTATGCTTCACTGCCTGTGGAGCAAGAGAGCAGTGTATTGAAGCCAGGCAGGCAAAACAGTAGCTGATACAAAAGGAAGATTTCTCATAAAACCTAGTAGGAGTTTGTTGAAGACTACAAACATAGCAAAATAAAAAGGTTGCAGTGGTGTTGCACAGATTGTCTGCTATGTAGAAGTCTGGGCACTTTCATTGAGACAGACTTAAAATTAACTCAGTTTTGTTTCTAAGAGTGTAAGTCTATTTTTAGAGAAAATGTGCTTGGCCACACTGAATTCTTGCTATTACCTAAGGCAAAAAGCAAGAGTTTCATTTACCTTAGCAACATTTGCAAACTGACACATTGTGAAACTTAAGGTGCATTTCATTTAAGCTGATACTCAAAAGAACATTAATACTATTTAACTCATGCAATATTTGCATTCAGACAGACATGGCTTGGGCTAGCTATTTATTTTTTTCCAACTCTGACACTGAACTCAATTCTAAGGTTCACCTTTAGAACAGTCTGAGACAAAAGACAGCTTAATAGCTCATGGCAAATCAACATGATAAAAAGAACTTTATATGCAAAATTAAAAAAACTTTTAAAGCTCTGAGTTCTGGGAAAATCAATGTGCAAAACTACTTCTCCGAAGGTGCAATTCAGTACAAAGGAGAAGCTGCAGGACTGGAGTGTCTGCCAGCCTTTTAGTTATATATTTCCAGTTCTTTTCTTTTGTGTGAGGAGACAAAACAAAGACAGTCTTTGTGGCTTGAAGCAATGGCATGCTTCACATTTTGTCTGACTTTTGAGGACAATCAGTAAATACTTTTTGACAAATAAATCTCTTATGTGATGTGATCTATTCCATTTTTTTCCCAGAGCATCCATGTGCTTTGAATCAGACACCTCTCCTCTCAGCCACACCCTTACTCCTCTCAGATTCAGCCTCTTCCTAGTCCTTGCCTACCTGAACTTTTCACCAGCTCTCTCAAAGCATACTTGGAGCTTCTTGTTTAAAATCATCTTGAATCTTTTCCTGGGAAACCAGTAAAAACCAACCAAGAGCAGCATGGCCCTACTTATTCTGCAGCACCCCCTTTCCAGACCCTAAAAAAACTGTTGCCCATGCACACATCTGTTCTCCTTCATTAAACTATGCCAGGCTTAATGGTTTGTACTGCTAAAATTCTGCATGGTTGCTAGCATGCTTTTGGCCTGGGCTAATTACCAAACACAGTTCAGGCACAGCTCAGAAGCTAAGCATGGGCTGGGGGTCCAGGTATCTCGGATGTGGCCATTCTGTGTGCACTGGTGGTTAGAAGAGCTTAGTAGCATGGAAATCCCCATAATTCTCCTGAGGGTCAGAGAACAGATGTTAGCACTTCAGTATAGGGTACAGAGACAGCATAACTCTCTTCTAGAAAACTTAATGCCAAACGCCTTCAAAATCTGCAGTCTTGGACTCAGGTATGTTCAGCCCGAATAGAGGTCTCAAAACCACATGAGCTTTCAGTGCCCCAGACTGCCAAACGCACCCCACAAGCCAGCACAGTCCAGGACACCCCTCTCACCCACCCAGCACCCCACATTGCTTCTCTTCCCCTGCAGCAGGGAGGAAGGACAGAGACTGCATTTCACCTGTTTTGTGATGTTGGCTGCATTGATGGAGCTGCTCCCCCTGCAACCTGGGTGCAGAGGGGGGCAACGATCCCTCCAGCCCTGGCTTGTCTTCTGCAGGGAACAGGGTGAGGAGCTCTGATAGCAAACACTATCAAAGATGAGCTCTGGAAAAGGCTGTGCTAAAACAGAGCATCCACTGCATGCCTGGTGCTCTCACAGGGGTAGATGACTTGCTCACCCTCACACGCTCGCTTCTGTGATACTTGGTGGGAGGGGGAAGAAACAGAATATTGCAAATGCTCTGTGATTTTTGTTACCTCTCAGAGCTGAAGAAAAAAATATAGAAGATTAATCAATGTCATCAATACTTTGCCTTCAACTAGTAAGTTCATAAGCATTCTGAGTATGAACACAACTCTCACTCAAGATTTCCCAAACAAGAATTATGTTACTTCAGGTGACAGTATGCAGTTTTGCAGAGATTCAACATCCTGCAGAGCACTGAGACTTCTTGCCTACTGTCTCCATGATTTCTTTCTCAGACAGCAACCTGAAATCTGACAGTGAAAAGATCCCATTAATTTTCAAGTGTTCAATATCCCAGTTCTCACTCTGTAGCTGGGAATACCTGACAGGCAGGGAAGTTTGGTTTCATACATTCATACTTGCAGTCATAGATCTGAATAACAGTACAATTTTTGACAAGCAGAGCAAGGATCTCAGCTTTGGATTTAACATGGTTAACAGCTCAAAAGGCCTACCATATTTGTGGTTTTAGAAATGCAACTAAAAATTTCATTCCACTTACATGTAAAATTCAGGTTCTGGGTGACTTCCGTATCTCTGGAAGCTGATAGCATCTCTTTCCATGTAAAAGACAGAAAACCATATAACTCAGGGGTTTTTTTGTTGTTGTTTGGTTTGGTTTGGGATTTTGTACATCCAAAAGCCAGGAGGCTGTTTATTACCTTGCCTGTGTTGCTACTTTCCCACACTTGCTTGATTAATCCAAAGTGTTGCATTGTGTTTGGCATGCCATTTAGTACATTATTAAGAAGACATTAATGGACTCAATTTCAAATAAGACCCAGCACATTACCATGCTTACTCCTGTTACTGAGCTCAGTTTACTTGCTGTGGTTCTCCATGAAGTGTAGAGATTGGATTCAACTGGCTCTTTTGAAGATGTGCAGAGCAGTATATTGTGCCATCTATCTCTGCAGGAATTCATCCTGGCTGGATTTTTAAAGGATTACAGTATCTGAAATCCTCCAAATACTTACATATAGCACCACTCATAAAGAAAGTTAATCATGCACATCAGCACTGCCAAGTCTGAACTCTGGAAGTGAAGTACTAATGGTTTCAGTAGTGAATTGACTGAATAACCCCTGACATCAATAGACAGATTCCTACTGTCCTCAAGAAGTATTGGGCAATGGGACAGGAATTCAAATACAGGGAGAAAATCTAGCTTCCTTTTTCAAGGGTATAAACCAATTAGTTGTGAAAATCATGTAGAAAAAAAATCCAAAATAAAGAACTATATACAATCAACATCACAGAAAATCTGTCTCCTTCTGCAGCGTCAAGTATTCACCAGTGTGAAAACCAGATCAGCCATCCAGCTTAATATAGAAAATTACACAGATTGATAGTTTGATTTTAATAAGGCAGTTCTCGTAAACTGATTATGCCTGGTATGAGGCATTTAATTAAAAGCCAAAGAGCTCAAAGTCAAAAATTATCTCTAATTCATGCTGTTGTGCCTGGATTTTTGAAGCCAGCATTGTTTCAAAATGCCAGTGTCACAGGCAGTTGGGTTGGTTCCCATTTCAGTGATGTAAAACTTCCCTTTACCTCTGACGATCAGCTATTGCATGGTTAAGGTAGCTGTTTTAAATTAAACAAATCCCTGCTTATCTAAATCACACTGGGGACTTCTAACACAGCTCAAAAACTAAAGATACGCTCAAGACAGTATGTTGTTTCTTCACCTCCACCTTATCCTCTGCCTGAGGAGCAACACAGAAGCCTTTCTGAAAGATTATTTTCTTTGTAGACTACATAGCTTTGAAGGAAATTGTTGAAATGGACAAAATTAGTATGGGAAAAGCTAATTTTTGGCCTAATAACTAAACAAAAGTTTGCATTTGAGTCTAGAGTGTAATGTTCATTTCTGCTGTGCAGGCTCATGTAGGCAACTCAGCAGTCATGCTGAGCATCAGCCTTCCAGTGAACGAAGATTTATATTCTAACACCAGGAATCCCTTAGACCTCAACATTAAGCCTCTCTGTTTTAAGTAACACACTTTGCCTTTCCTCTCATTTTCCTTCATTTTGTATTTTACAGTTTTTACCAGTAGGTCTCTTGACCAACTATTGATGTCTGGACACTCAGAAAAGGAATTAGCATTGCTATTACTGGAATTCATTGTAGTCACAAGCAAAATAGGTAAAAGTCTATGAAGACTCAGAAGTCTCAGACAGTGCAGGAAGCAGGTCCTCTTCCCCTTTTTGCCCAATACCAAGCTTAAGTTGTGCAACTGCTGCCAGGCTTATGAGTGTGTATGGTGATGGCAGCTCCAGGCAGGTGGAGGGCAGCTCTCTCCTGAAGGCACTGATCATGCTCCTGTTGTTGCTGGTCACTCAGGCTTACCAAAGCCAGCTCTTCTGACATGTTCTTCCCTTGTCCTCACCCACGGCCTCTTCCCATCTGGGGCTCTGGCAGTTCATTTGTTGGGGCAGCAATGTTTCATATTTCCTCCACTGCTGCCAAAGTTGGGTCTACCTTCAAATTTTACGAGATAAGGGTATACATGTCAATTACTGAGTGACATTTGGAATAAATGTGTGGTTTATACAATTAATGGTGCTTCTAGATTGATTACAATTCTCTCTTTGATTGAGTCTCCACCCACTTCAGCTGAATAAGCTGTAGCTTAGACATTTTTCTGCCTTGCTTCTGCTAAGACTGTTCAGACTCCCCACTTTTCCATGAGTGCTCACCTCTTTTAGTGCACTTTCTAAAATGTCAGGAATTTAGTACTCAAAGCTGTGTTACGTGGCTTTGATTTCTTTCTCTTTTTTTTTTTTTTTTTTTAATTCTTCTGTTCTGGAGAATTTCAATTTCATCACAAAGCACATCTGTATGGTGTACAGATGTGCACAGCACAGTGTACAGCACATCTGTACAGCATTCTGTACAGTGCTGCTGGCATAGCAATGCTACATGGCTCAGGAGAATAACAAGGAAGAGTTCAAGATGCTCTCCTAACTTCTCTCAGAGTCACAAGCCTCACACTATAAGAAAGAGAAAGTAAGGAGAAGTGCTATTTCTCACCAATAGAACCAGATGTGGTAGGATAAACATGCTGTGGCACAGTCAACAAGGAAATGCTAATTATACCATGATGTTCTGCTCCATGTGCATGTACATCCACTTCAGCAGTTTATTGGTGGCAACAGACTCTGCCTCACAGCTGTGTCATCCCAGAAGATGACATCCCAGAAGTAACAAAATCACAGCATTGTTGAGGCTGGTAGCATCTTGTCCAACCACCTACCTGCGCATGCAGGGACACCTGGACAGTTGTCCAGGAGCATGTCCAGGCAGCTTTTGAATATCTCCAAGGATACACCAGTAGCTCTTCCTGCCCTTGTTATGTGAAAGGCTCCAAGGAAAGCCTTGTTGAGCACTGTTTTGCTGTGAGTTTCATCTGCTTTAAGCAGTTGATAAGGATCATCATTAAGAGATACTTGTTCCTGCAGGACAGGACAGTGGTGTCCTTTGCCTTGATGGTGTTGCAAGTGCTAAGGCAAGGGGAGGGTGCTTCTCCATCAAACATTCAGGTTGTCCTGATCTGTGAGGAGGAACAAATACTTTAGTAGCACAGAGATAATGAATATATGCTATTATAAATTAGCATGCAGCCTTTAGTTTTTCGTACCCAAGTAACCTTTCATATCTGTTTGTAAGATCTTCCAGCTCAGAGAAGTTTCACTTTGCATGGTATTACAGATAATATTCACCCATATTGCCTTTCTTCTTATATCCTTAATGTAAATAAAGTATTGATTATTTTAAAATATGGAAATAAAAATGAAATATGAGGTTTGAATGCATGATTCAGAGATTTAAGTGCTTTAGATAAACTTGTACGTCATTTAATTTCAAGAGAAAGTTTGTTTCAAGATATTTTCCACAATATTTGTCAGTATTAAGGGCTGCACATTTCTGCAGCTTCTACTACCTGAGTCAAAATGAACTTTAGACTACTGCAGCCTTTACTTGCTGGCTACTGATTGCTTTAATTTTAATTTTTCTGTGTGTCCCTGATGAAACACAGGGAGTCTCCCACTTTGGTTTTCCCACGTTGCTTCATGATTGGAGTTACAGAACAGAGAAGCATTTAACTCAAGCTTTGAATCTGTGGAGTTTCACAGGATGAATGGTGCATTCAGCTGCTTTCTCAAGAGCAGTGTGCCTAAGTTTCCAAATTGAATTTGGAAATTAATTGCCCCATCATTCAGTGTATCATCTAGTGAATGCTTTTTTTTTTTTTTTCCAGAAACACACTGAGCAAGACTCCTCAGTTCTACAAAATCTGACCTCTGGATAAGTATATTGTTATGAGTTTATTTACTTACATTATTTTTACAACATGTATCTGATAAGAAAACATACAGGATACTTGATGTTATAGAAGTATGGAAATACAAACCACTTATGGTTCAAAGGTGAGGGAAAAATTAATGGGGCTGATCTCAGTTAACACAGTGACACTACAAGGTTATTAACAGTGCTTCTGCAAACTGTTTCCAAGAGCAAAGTCATTAACTTTGCTTTTGTCTGCAAAGTTTGATATTTATGGATTTTCTTCCATTAGGAGGACTGGCATCTGCTGCTGTAGGGCCCATGACAATGGCCTCCACAGACCTCATCTTCCAGGGTGCTTGGTGAGGCCACTGAAATGTTATTTTAATCAAATATAGCTGTTTGTTGTCTTTTTTTTGCTCATGGAAATTGAGGCATAGAGATGACACAGCTTTCCAAAGGCAGGCAGGTGGCAGCCTAGGCAAGTGAAGATGTTCCTGAGTGTCCTGAGTGTCCAGCCAATCAATGGTCCAGCCATGAGTCCAGGCTTGCCTTTTAAACCCTCATGCCAGTAGTCAAGCAGCATTAGTGCAAACATCCACAATTTGTACATGGTAATTCATTTATTTTATCTTTCAGGTAAAAGGGGGGGGCGGAAAAAAAGGAAGACAGATACAAAACCAACCAACCAAACAAACAAAAAGAGATGATGTCCCCAAGGCAATACTGAAAGGATTCTCTTCTGGAAAATCAGGAAAACTAGAAAGCTTTTTTTGGCATTTGACAGGACTGGAAAAGGCCAGTGTGCCCCTGAAGCATGGAGACCCTTTGCACTTTAGCAGTCTTTGCTCTTTGCAAAATATGTATGGACAGCAGCTACACAAACCAGCTATAGCTTACTCAGGCCTTTTAAATCGAAATAAATTCTTCAACCTCCATTACCAGTGGTAAAGCATCTCTTCTTGACCGCCTGTGCTCTCACAAGTGTCTGGCTTGTGTTAAATTGCCCCCTAGAGGTGACAAACCAGATGCAACTGAATGAAGAGATGGAAGCCAATTTTAACAATTTTTTTTTTTTTTTGAAAAGCAACAATAGTACCAGAGTAATGCCACGCTGTTCTTTCAGTAAATCAGGAAAGAAATCTCATGGTCCAACCACATTTTTTCGCATTTGCTTCAAGAGCATAAAAATGATGCATTACAAAATGAAATCCTGTTGTACTTTCAAGATGAAGAAAACCTTCATTGATCAAAGGTGGAGATCTGTTTTTCAGACAGGGAGATGCACTCTTCACTTGTAATTAGCTTTAAGAGAACAGGATGAGGTTTTGATCAGAAATTGATTGCTACTAAACAAACTCGGCTCTTTCTATTGCTTTACATCCACTCAACTCCAAGATGCCACTTTAAACTTTTAATGGGTCTTTTGCAAAAGTAATGCCCTAGGAAAAAAACACTCACTGGCTGTTGCAGCCCCTTGCTCTTGCAACAGGAACTTGGTCAGATTTCTTTAAGCTGGCCATTTTATGAGAAGTTGTCTTTGGATTTGAAATAATGGACAAACTCCTCACACAGACCTTTTCACCCTTACTCAGCCTGCCTACCAGTATCATTACATATTCTAGGAGTAAAATGTGTGTTATTTGTTGTGATAAGGGCCATCTGATTTCATTAAAAAGTAAGTAGCAGATCAAAGCATTTTAGCCTTCTGTAACACTACTTGAGTGAAAATGCAATACATACATAAGAGCAAGAATTTGGGTGAATGGAGGAAGAGGAAATAAAGAAGATAATTTAAATGACCAGAGATATGGGGGAAAATTCACTCCTACTGAAAGCTTATTGCTGTGAATTTTTATTTTACTCCTTTGTTTGGGAAACCACAAAGAAATATGTTGTCACATATCCTAAAGAAATGCATTAGTCATAGTTTCTCACATGAGGTTAGGAAACCAGTTATTATTTAAATGCAGTACTCTGGAAAAAAATAAAGAAAAGGGGAAAAAAAGATAAAAAGAAGAAAAAAGAGGGAGGGAGGNAAGAGAAGAGAAGGAAGGAAGGAAGGAAGGAAGGAAGGAAGGAAGGAAGGAAGGAAGGAAGGAAGGGGAAGAGAGGAGAAAAGAGAAGAGAAGAGAAGAGAAGAGAAGAGAAGAGAAGAGAAGAGAAGAGAAGAGAAGAGAAGAGAAGAGAAGAGAAGAGAAATTATATGATATGATATAGCAACATGAAAAATTAACTGGCTAACCTTGATATCTTCCCTAGGCCCTTGCCCTTGCCCTCTGATGGATGTTGCTGTCCTCAAGGCAAGGAAGTCTGATATACTATTCATTAGTTCCCAAATTGCTCTAAGTTTCCATATTCAAGTAAGGTAATTCCTCTTCTGATACACCTTAATATCATGAGCTGAAAGCCCTGGTGTTTCAGGAAAAACATAATGAATGGATTTGATATCATTTGTACAGGCAAAGGAAATCAACTGGAATGGCACTCATTTCAATTTTATGAGTATGTGTTGATTGTTAAAAACAGAAATCACAAAGTTAATTACAGTAATTATTTCTGTGTGAACATATCAGCCAGCTCCCTCAGTACTCCTGGGTGCACCTGATCAGGGCCCATGCACTTATATATGTCCAGCTTGCTTAAGTATTTTCCATGCTGATCATCTTCCATTAAGGATAAGATTTCATTGCTCCAGAGCTTCTTCCCCTACAGCCTGGGTTTAGCTGCAGCTAAATTATACTGACCTTTTATTTGGGAACAAAGACCTGTTCTAAATTGCAAAAACCCTCCTTCCTCCCAGTCTAGTTGTATGAGGAGCAGAATATATCATCCTGTAACTTAAAACAATAATTCTAAATATAACTCTAGAGCCCAACATTTATTCTGAAATAAACTTCCTTTTGTAATTATTTCAGTCCTAAGATCCACAGTAACAAAAGGCAGTTGACAGCCTTCATAACTATACCCAAGTATTTATAATTGCTTGAGAGAATATGAACAATGCAGAAAGATATGGGTAATAAAGAATGTAGTACCATAGATCTGGATGCAGAAGACACACTATCATCATTCTTATGATGCATGAGAACTGTATAATAAACTGATGGATGCATTTCTAAATGTATATAGTATCCCTCTGCTACCTCTACACATTACAGATGGCTGCAGTGTATTATTGTGGGGACCAAAAAAATTAGTTTAGGCATAGATTTTGCAAAGCATCATAATAAAATCATAATATAAAATCAATGTGAGCTACTGAAATGCATAGTGAGAATACAATAGTGACTTTGCTGTAAAGTTATATTAAGTTTCCTTCAGGCTAATTTGAATAAGAAAAAAAATATTGCAATGTCTTGGGTTAGTACAGTGGTGTTCTGGAAGGGGGTGGGGAACTGGTGGCTCCTGTGAGAAGCTGCTGGAAGCTCCCAGTTCCAATCCCTGCCCGCCTCTGTCCAAGGCTGAGCAGATCTGGGAAGCTGGATGATCCTCTGCGAGTAACGTAAGAAAAGGTGAAATGAAACTGCAAAAAATACAAAAAGAACTTGCACAGCAGCGGAGACGATGAAGTGAGAGAGAGCAATGCCAGAGCAGAGACACCAAGGGCAGTGAGGAGGAGGGGAAAGGCGCCCAGGCAGAGATTTCCCCACAGCCCCTGGTGAGATGGCAGCTGTGCCCCTGCAGCCCATGGAGGAGCACGGGGGAGCAGTCCCTGAAGGACCACGGTGGGATAAATGTGGATTTGTAGCCCCTCAAGTGTCACAGGTGGGCAGAGGGGAAGCAGCAGCCTGTGCAGGATCAGGGAGAGGGTGAGATGTGTATCTGCAGCCCAGGAGGAGCCCGTGTCAGAGGAGGTGACTGTTCCCCAAGCAGCCGTGACTCTGTGTGCAGCCCAGGCTGGAGCAGTCTGTGCCTGAGGGACTGCACCTCCTGGGAGGGACTCATGTCCCAGGGGTTCCTGAAGGACTCTCTCCCGTGAGAGGGACCCCGCGTTGGAGCGGGAGAAGAAAGAATGTGAGGAGTCCTCCCCCTGAGGAGGAAGGAGCGGCAGAAACACCGTGTGGGGAACTGACCCTGAACCCCCCCTGCCCCTCCCTGTGCCCTGAGGAGGAGGCAGCAGGGAAGAGATTCGGGCCCAGGACGACGGGAGGGGTTGGGGGAATATATTAAGATCTGGCCATGTTTTCTCTTTCTCCTTGTAGATTAAATTATTGTTACTGTAACTGGGGAATGAAAACCTCCCTATCCTTGTCTCAACGAGCCTTTGGGTGTATTTTTTCCTCCCTGCCCAACAGTGAGGGTGGGGCAAACTCTCTTTGCTTGAGTCAGTTGGAACAATGCAGATCACATCCATGTGGAGCAAAACACTCCTCCACTCTCTAAGCAGGGTGCCCATATCTGAATCACCTAATAGGGAATGGTCCCTCAGTCCTTTGGTACCCAAACTCTGCATCTGCCATGCTCCCTCGCACATCCTTCTTTTCCTTCTCTTGGAAGAACCTATCTTTGGGTCCTTTTCTCTATGACAATGTCTCCCTGCTCCCCAGGGAAGAAACAACATTTCTCTAGCTCCTCACACCCTAGAACCAGGTTCTCTGCCTTACAGATATTTAAAATCTCCATTAAACAACTTAGGGATTTTTAACTATGCATTTGGGCCTTTAAAAAAAAGATAGGAAAATGGAGGGGGGGAGGTGAGGTCCAGGCTTCGTCAGATATGCGCTTATAATTCAACACTCCTGAATGTCACGCCAGAAAATGGGGAAGTCTATTGGATATTATTCCTCAGAATATGGCAAATGGAAACAACCTGCATCAAATATTGTAAGAGGGGGTAGCAAATTTGGTACTGAGAAACCAACAGCAGGCTTCAGATGAATGAAGGCAAAGCAAATGGCATGTTTGTATACTGATGAGAAGACCAATATAACCTTATCTGGCAGTCAGTGAGCATAAATATAAGGAAGATGGGCAGTACAAATTCTTATCAGCATTCACTACTGTTAATGGCTTGATGAAGAGAGAGATTTTTCTGGCTCCCAACAACTGCAAAGATTTATGAGGATCATAAGGGCTGTGAATATAAAGCAAGAACTGGAAAAACACTAACAAAGCAGAGAGAGACAGATGAATGCTTCTGAAAATGAAGAATGCTGGCTATATTCAGAAAGATATGTGGGAAATTATTTAATTACCAGCTAACAGGCTTCTTCCCAATAACCCTCAATTAAACAAAGTTACTACTGGATAAGAAGGAACACTATCACATAGATGATCTGGTTAATAGAGAGGGAATGTGGTTGAAATGAGCAGTTAGGTTTTTTTGGAGGGGTGGTTCTTAGTGAAGCCCCACAGGGATCTCTGCTGTGACCTGTACTGTTCAATGATCTTGAGAAGAGGATGGATGTGAAAGTGAAAGCATTTGCTGGTGGTAAGGTCTCAGGATAGTTAACATTCAGGCTGTGAAAAACTGCAGAAGAACCTTATAGAATGGGCAATAAAAATGGGCAGGTAAAATTCAGTAAGGGTACACGNTCTCCCTGTCCTTGTCTCCATTAATGAGCCTTTAGGAGGATTTTCTCCCTGTCCCACAGGGGCTGGGAGTGAGAGAGCGGAGTCCTGACTGATACCTGCTGGGCCTAAACCATGACATGCAAAAATTGATTTGAGCTTTATTTGAGACATTTAATCCCGCATTCTCCTTTCAGAATGACATTTCTTGGTACCTACTGTTCTGCATTACAAGCACCCTTCAAAATCTTGCACAAAATGCTATGTGAAATGCTGTTGGTTCTTTCAGTGTGCTAGAGCAGAAGCGGCTGAAGCAGAGCAACTTCCTTCTAACTGAGCTCTCAAGAGATCATTTGATGTAACAGTAATTGATATTCTTTACATTCCCTAAGTAACCAAAAGAGCACCATTACCTTCCCTAAGTGAGAAAACAGTGAAATTGTGGAACGAGGTATCTGTTGTTACTGTGATGAGAGGGAACAGGCTTTGCAAGGCAGAAATTTGCAGAAAATCAGCCGCCCAACTGGCTGTGATGAAGAATGTCTTTCTGAGTTTTTAGCTCGTATCATTTTCTGTCAGCCTTGAAAAGACAGATACAGTTGGCCAGCCCTTGTGACCACAGCAAGGTGGTCAGAGTGCAGTGCAGTGAAGGGGCTTCTACCACAGCAGCTTCAGCAATCACTACCATGGGGTTGAGCTGAGTTAGCTTGCTGATCTGACTAGAAACTAATCCTACTGAAGGGAAGGCATGTCTGAACCAGTGCTAGACCTGACACGAGAGAAGTGATGGAAACACAACTGAGATAGCAGGAAGAATAAAAATCTGCAATTGGACTGGGTTGAGTGCATGACAAAATTGCAGGATTAACATGCACAAAGAACAGCTCTAAGCACTGAAGAGCTGCATTGCTCTTGTTGAAGGACTCTGGGTAAGGATTTTGGGATTTCAATTCCTGAGCCATGAAGTCTCCCACCCACAGCAGTTTCTTGTCCTCCAGATTTCCCCAAAAGGAGGAACTGTCTGAATTATAATCGTATAGGCCCTGCCTTGCTCTGAGCCAAGCACAAGAGTGATGTTTGTCTGGTTTCTTGAATACAGATTGCTGCAATAACTAGGCATGACAACCATATATTTATGAAAAGACAAAAAACTAATCTAATTAATTATATGCCAGCCTTTTCCTGACATCCATTTAAGGATAATATTACTGCAGTGAGGGGAGACCCTT
>JAAWXA010000001.1:64275379-64291915 GCA_038090715.1 Florisuga fusca
TTCATCACCTTTCCCCTTGACTGAGGGAAATCAGAAAGAGCAATAGTAGGAAATATGCATTTGCAGAAACGTCTCTGAAACATATGTTGAAGGACTGATAACAAATTTTTGCAGGGCATTTTGTAAATGATGTATAGAATCCCATAAGAAACTAACACATCATAGCTTGTAAACTTATGCATTACACTTAATTTACAGAGAATAGGTGCAAATTACTAAGTGCATTATTCTTAACTTCAAGTTACACCCAATGTACTTACCCAGTGGCAGGAGCATAAATACATGCTGCTGTGATATGCTGACATAAGTATGTCCTTATCTTTGCAGTAAAGTGTGAACTGACCTTGAGAGATTGAGATTTTTCCTCTAAATCTGTACCACTTGTCAGTCCCAGGTAAAACTGGGTTGCCCCCTCACAAAGAACTACTCCCCATGTCTGACTGGAGGTCCATGGGGACCATTTTTAGGGCAGCTCTGCACTGATGATGCTCAGGGTACCATGAGCGGGTCCCTGGATCTCAGACATACCTTTCACAGCAAGAATATTCTGTTTATTTCTTTTCTTTTTTTACCCTTGCAATGAGTTTTTTCCAGGTCTGCACTTCTTTATCTGGCAATCAGAGAACTAATTATAATTGTGGGGACTCTGGTGCCAGGCTAGTGCCTTGTCTCTTATCGTTCCTGGCTGCATTCCTTCATGCTGGGGCCTGTTTTCTCACTTCTCAAGGGCCCAGCTGTCACAGCAGTGCTATATTTCTCTACACCACATCACTGTGTTAGAGCCATAAATATCTCATTCTACATATAGAATAACTGCCTGTTACAGCATCTACACAGAATTACGGTTGTACCAAAGATAAACAAAAGCAAAACAAATTAGCCACAGACACCCAGTCAATTAGAGGAACTGCTGTCACAGCTAGACCAAGTAAAACAAAGCTATGGGCAAGTAAAGAAAAGCCTGACAAACTGCAGCCCTGCTGCTGTGCAGATTAAATCCAAAGCTTACGGTCTGATTCTCATTCAGTATTAATCAGCACAGCTTCACTGAGATTAATGACAACTGAACTTAAGACAGATGTGAGAACTATTGAAAATCCTTTTGTTTGTGTGCAGCAGGAATTTTTATTCGCAATGCTACCTTTAAAAAAATCACTGTTTGAAGTCTTTGAATCATGTTTGAACTTAGACATGCGGGGCAGATTTCTGATCTCCCAGTCAGTGTCCAGGAAGGGAATCAGCTCCCACAGGACTGCACAGTGAGTGCATCCTCATTGCTTACACATTTGATGAGCACAAACACAGTATCTCTGGGCATGTGAATTCCTTATGGGAATCCTCAGTGCCTCACACAGATCTAAGGAAGTAAAGAGGAGATAGAGGGAAATTTTGAACAACACAGCTTAATTCTTTGATATTTGGAGTTTGAAATCACATGTTTTCTGTTTTCATTCTGGTATAGGAAAAGTCACTAAAAATGGTCAGCTAAAATGGCAAAATGTGTGCAAACTTGTGTTTCTGCCTTCAAATGACTCACTTGCCTTTCCATAGTGCCCTGGTTACTGTTGTGGGTTGTTGTTTTGTTTTTTTTTTTTAAATAAATTATACAATCAGTTAAGTAATTGTGCCACTTCTAGGTTTGCTAATTAATAACTCTGAGCTGCTATTCCTGTCTCAACAGCCTAACATAATTACCCAAACTGCAATGTCTATCTCTTTCTTGGCTTGCTTGCCTCTAAAGCACTGCACAAAGGATCCTGATCATTTATATTAGAACCATAGAATCATATAAGTCAATACTAATGTTTATATATACCATTAAACAATTTGATCTCTCTATAGAATAGTGGTATAGTGGTCTCAAAATTTTATCTCCCTAGTGTCAAGACCCAATTACCTTAACATGGAGCCTCACTCTTAAGCTTCACA
Source organism: Florisuga fusca (assembly GCA_038090715.1). Taxonomy (NCBI): domain Eukaryota; kingdom Metazoa; phylum Chordata; class Aves; order Apodiformes; family Trochilidae; genus Florisuga; species Florisuga fusca. Next base: position 64,277,309 of record JAAWXA010000001.1, read on the forward strand.
AAGAGCCTGTGAAACAAGGCACAGTTTATTGTCATTGCAGCACCATCTGACTTAGCAATGCAAACACTTGGGTATTTTTGTTTCTGAAGTGCTGCTGCTTTGGCAGCCAGGACTAACATAGGTATATTGGGGTCACTGATGCCTAAGCAAGCAGAGTTTATCTCTGCAGCCAAATATTAGGGGGGATAGTGTGGAAAACAGTATCTTTTGTCTGGGCAGTGAAATCTTAAATTATTTTCTGTGGTGAGACTTCTACATAACAAGGATAAATGTCCTTGTCCACCTTTCAGACCACATGGAAAAGGCTGGACTAGAGACTTTTTTGAAGTAGAAAACTCCTTGGACTGGTACGAAGGCATGGAAGACTATATAATAATAGTACTGAATGGCAGATTAACAGAGTCCCAGAGGAATAGAAAAAGGCTTCAAGGAATAGGGTTTTCCTCCCCACCCTATCCACATGCTTTCTCTTCAGATTAAGAGCCACTAAAGAATGACACCAGTACATTTATACAGCTAAGGGCAAGGCTGGGCAAGACTACATTGTGTGAACAAGCCCTGACACTTGGCTACCTTAACCAGTGCATCCTCTTGCCCACAGATGACGTTTCCCCTTTATGAATACCTTCTGCCACCTGGGACCTCAAGGCACACGCTGAGAACTGGATGATTTCTCTGCATGTGGAGCAGACCACGGACTGCTGGAGAAGACCTGGCAGGTACTGCGGGCTCTCTGGTAACTTTGGCCTGAGAAAGGACTTACTGCAGATCAGTCACTAAAGACAGATAAAAGGTGCTGCTATGAGAAACTTGCAGGCCAGGTTAAAAGCATAACTGGCTTCATTAAGTTGATATAGTTTGCAAATGTTTAATTTTTCTGTCAAGTATATATATGTCAATTTTTCTGCCTGACATTTCCAAGTATATTTTAAGATTGCAATTACAATATCTATTAAAAAAAGCCCTATGAACTGTAGTGCATTTTAATGTATGTTAATTGTTCAGTGAGTGTAGTAAGTGTTGTAGTTGCAATGCCAGGCAATTGAAAAATAAGGGGAAAACCACAATGTATTAAAATCTCCCCAGCATTAAAATTATATTATCTGTGTCATCTCTTAACATTAATAGGAGTTTTGGCTGAGTAACAACTGAATAAAAATTGCAGCCATAATTATTTACATCCGAAATTTCAATCTTCACTATTTCAACAGAGGTAATAGAGCATGGTAACAAAGCATGACAGAGAGCCTGCTATATGCACTTTGAACGCTGAATGCCCCATTAAGAGTAACAAAATATTTTAAATGTGAAATAAAACCAAAAAACAATTATGGTGAGCTGGGCCTCTTCTACATTTCTTATTCTGGAGTAACTGCTACATCTTCAAGTTTCTCAGAATAAGCTCAGACTGACAGCAGAATCTTACTTAGAGAAGCACCTCTCCCATCTGAATAGGTAAAGCAAAAGTTACATGCAATAAAAGTGATTTAACATATACTCCATATTCTTTGAACTGCGATGGGAAATACAGGGCTGAAATTGTCTGTAATCCCCATTGTCAAACCCCAACATTGCCCATAGGGTGATTGCAGGTTGTAGTTTCATCCCATAGTGCCTTCCCCATAGCCCTGGCACAGACCAGCAGGCAGAGAGGAGAAGGCAGTTCACAGTGAACACCAGCAACCAGCAGAAGGTCTTAGTGAAGTAGTATCCTAAAATGAGTTGAATACACATCATACAGCACAAATCTACATATGTACATACTGTATATATATATAGATCTAGAAACACATAGACACATATGTTAAAAAAGCTATATATTATGCACTATATAAACAAATGACATATGTAATACATTGTACATAATATAGAATAAAGTACACACCATATTATGTTACTCACTGTAGTGACAGCTCAGTATAAAAATGTTCCAGGTTTCTTTGACTGCCTCCAACACTCCACCACTTGCTCTCCACTGAAGACATTTTCTTGGGCAAGACAGAGAATATTACAAATAAGATAAAAAAACTTACAAACCTTTATTGTACACTGTCCCCAAATCAAGTCACTCTCTTTTTGCTACCCACTATATTATTTCTTTTTCAGACTTGCCATTATTTCTAAAACAATGCCTTTTATCAAGGCAGACCAGGGTCCCATGGGAATGCACTAAACACATCAAAACCAAGAGCTGCACCTATTCTGTTGGCTTCATCAGCTGACTCTGTAGCTTTGCATACAAAGCCCAACCAGTCATTCAGCACAATGTGGGTTCATTAGAAATCTGAGCATGGGACTGCACATTATACTCCAACTGTTTTATTTAAAGTTGACCAGTATCTGTTCTGCCAGTAAGTTCCACTGACACCTGTTGGTTCTTTTCTCCTATGAAAATAAAATATTTGATGGATTTTTCTTTCAATTTAATTATGACATTATACATTTCTTAATAAGATAGATAAACATGAATGATATACATTAGCAGTTGTAGTAGATGTCCAAGAACTGTACTAGATGGTGCTGCTCTTTCTTTTCCATGCTTTCAGCTACCAAATCAAAAATGTTGTGAGAGACATCAGACCTCTTGGCCAAAGGGAGAGTATTTAAATAAATTGTTGGTGTGGCTCACAACGATCAGAAGAAGTGTGGAGGTAAGAAGAACCATGGGGGAAGATCACAAAGTACATGTGGACATAGACTCACGTACACAATTCTGGTGTCTCCTGATGGAGGCTGCCAGGCTGCCCTCCTCCCACCCTGCTTCACCTTATTCCACTGCCTCACATTCTGTCTTGTATGGGGAACAGAGTCTAGAATAGCCTTCACTGGGAGGAGACTAAGTGAAAATTAAAAGTGAATCACATTAACACCAAAATGGGTTTAAATAATACCTTGCAAAAAGAATGCGAGGAGGCTAAAATAATAATTAAAATTTGTTTCCCCGTGGAAGAGCTTTAGACCATACCAAATAACTCTCTCTGAATGAAGGAGATAATAAGCACAGTAGACTTTGGGGTTTGTATGTTTATATTTCCTTTTAAAAAGTAGTAAGTTACAGTTTGTCTTTTAAAATATACAAAAAATTCTGGTTTACAAGCCTAGACTTAAATTCACTGTGCTGGACGCAGTAAAAAGCTGTTAAAATCTGAGTGAGCAAGTAAGACTTTGATCCCAACAGCTGCAAGATCCTTAGCTGAGCTTAAAATACATTTATTTCTGTGTAAGTGACTAGAGCAAAGCATCAATAGCATAACATCAGACAGACAAGAGCAAGCATGTAAGGGAAACTCATGTAGCTGGAGCATCAACATTGGAAAGAATCAGCATTGGGAAGAATAGCAACTTTAAACTTCACTCACCCTTTCTGTAGTTCCCCTTAATAAAATTGCTATCCCAGACAAAAGACATTCTCTGTTTCCCTAAGGTAATGCACTTTAAATCCCCAAAGGCAGTCTGTAGTTTCCCAGATTCAGTGTAATTCTGGTTACGAGGACAGACAAGTTTTGGTTTTATTTTGACAAGATCAAGGATTAAATGCAATTTTTTCTTCATGCATGGTATTTTGGAGAGAGCAGCAAATCAAGGCAACATTTTTTAAATATGGCCTATAAACACCTGGTCTATAAATGCTTATCAATGCAGTGATTGTTCTGTTATCATAGTGTGTACAAAGGAGAAGATGCAATTCTGTGTTGTTCCACCAAGAACTTCCCTTTACAAGCCCTGCCTCTTAGAAGTGAGGTGGGAGTGCCCTCTTGTGTTCACAGAAAAATTATCTTAATCGTCATACCATTCAAAAATCACAAAACGTGGAAAATTTATCCACTCCTGTGTCAAATATAGGTATCCCAGACCATCTGGGGGTCTGATCAGTGCTGCAAACCAGAGTGCTTATGAGTTGAAGCAAGGGTTCAGCTTCTTGTCGTGCAGCATCGTACAGCGCATTTCTGCTTCACCAGGTGCAATCTTCCAAAATCTCTCACTCTGTGCAGGGCCGTGGCCCTGTCCTGAGCAGAGTGTGAAGGAGTCACAGGCTGCCTCTCTGCATGCTCTTCCCTCACAGTGCCTGTGACGTGGGTTCTGCCTTTGCTGCAGAAATGTGGGTATAAGGTAAGAAGAAGTTATTGCATATGCTACCACGGTCTGTGCTAACTCAAAGTGGGCAGACGAGAGGGACATACAGGATGGACCTGCAAGACTCCTGGAAGGAGAGAACACGTGTAATTTATCAGTCTGCTTCTGCCTACAACCAGTCTGGTGAGCTGAATAAGGGTTTCCAATGCTTGGACACTCCTAGTATAAATACATGTTAATTATGATAGGGCTATCTTGTTTTATCCCCTACTCGCATGTAAGACACAAACCCTACCATCAAGCTGTGTCACAAACTCCCACTGTATTCCATGGAAACTACAGAAGCATGCCAATAAACAGCAAGATCTTCAAGGGAAATTAAACATACCAATTAACGTTTCCTAAAGTGAGATCAACTTCTTTCTTCAAATCTACTTAATGCAGGAGAGAGTGCATGCTTGAGGAACCCGAGTAAAGAAGAGAAGTAAAAAAAAAAATTAATTTCCTTCTTCAACAGTGCTTATAAAGTTTATTTTTTGTTCTGATAAAATAAAGCACTGTGTCATTTGTTTAGTTGCCCAAAACAGGACACACCATCATCAAAGGATTTTTTTAGTTCATATGATACAACTTATAGTACACTTTTAAAGTTCTCTTTAAAAGAGAACTGCTTTTCCATTGTTTTAGAGAATTGCTCCAACTTCTATTGAATTCAGCAGAAAGGTTGCTATATGCAGAGCTCATGCATCAGTAACATCTGTGTTACCAGGCTCTGTAGCCAATATGTCAATAAAAATCTGTTGGTGGACTCTTTTCCACATGGGTGCAATCTCAGGAATTGCCAGGTGGGCTAAGTGGGATGCCCCCAGATACAAGACACCATGTACTGAAACATTTCAGACACAAGAAACCTGGGATTGTATCGCCTATGGATGGTCTAGGAGGAGATAAATACAAAAAAGCAGGTAAGTGCTTGTGCCACTGGTTCCAAGTGTCCCACACACTGGTGGCAGAATCCTTGACAGGGAAGGAACTTCACTCTCTGACAGGGATATGATCCCTCCAAGGAGGATGGAAATACGTAACACATCTCTATGCAACCATCCCTTTTCATCTTGGACATAACCCTGGTGCAGGGCAACCAGTGCTAGCCAGAGCCACACAATAACTCTGGCAATTGTGCCAGCTTTAGTGGGAACAGGCAGCTGCACTGTACCAAGTGTTACTGGTTTGCACTGTGCGTGCAGCTGCCAGAGCCACACACCAGCCTATCTTACCTCCTGACTTCCCCTATGCAACACCAGGCTGCCCAGGTGAGTGGGCTGCTTGCCTCTTCCAAGACCAGGTAGTGGCCAGACCTTTTATATCTTACATAATACCATTGGCTTCCACCCAGGAGCTGCTCCAGATGAGGCTGAAAGTCAACTGCTCTTCCCTGGTGGTCTGCTCTCAGAGCTGATCAATGGTCTCTCTGAAAACTCTGCCAGCATTGGGGTTTTTTGAGAAGAAAGAGAGAACATCAGAAAGTGCATCGCCTAGTCATCCATTCCTGGCTCCCAAGAGGGCCTGGCTCAGAGATCCCAAAGTTGGTAGTGTATCTTGTGACTGGCAGAAATTGGAGATCAAGGAGCCCGAAGGGATTCTTGCCTGTAATAGGCTCCCAGCTTAAGCTCCATACTGCAACATCTCTGCTCTGCAAGAGACCTGTGTTTAGAAACACTGCAGACTCAACATCTCTGGCAGGGCAATTGCTCCTCATCAGATGAACCACATAAATAAATCTCATCTGCCTACTAGCTGCATAATAAGTAGCTTATAGGGAACAAGCAGAGCATGTTCCCAGTGCTGACAAGGAGTGGCAGCCTTGTTCTGTATTTGCCCTACAGAATGAATGTATGTGAAACTGAGGACCAGAAAACAGGATGTCCTTGTCTTACTCTATTGTCCGCTGTTGACCATGCAGAGGGAGCATGCAACTTCTGAAATACCCAGGTCTTTATCCCAGTTCCCTGGAGAGCTTGGGTAAGCTCCTCCAGTTTGGGGGAATATCCAAGGGAGCACAACCAGGCAAAACAGGTTAAAGTTGTAGGAGTGCCTTCAGTAGGAGGCACCATGTCTGAGTACTTCCCATGCTAACAGAAGTACACAGCCCCCAGCATCAGGAGACCAGCCAGGAACTCCGGTCAGGAATATCAGGACAGGGAATGTATGATAGATATTATTTATTTCTCACAGTACAAGAGGAAATAGCAGCACAGCATCATAGAATGATTTATATTGGAAGGGACCTTAATGATAATCTAGTTCCAAACCCTCTGCCATGGGCAGGGACACCTTCTACTAGACCGGGTTGTTCAAAGTTCTGTCCAATCTGGCCTTGAACACTTTCAGGGAGGAGGCATTCACAGCTTCCCTGGGCAACCTGTTCCAATGTCTCACCACCCTCACACAAAAAAATTTCTTCTTAATATCTAAGATTACCCTCTTCTTGTGTAAGCTTACCCTCTTCTTGTTCCCCTTTGTTCTATCACTACACACCCTTGTAAAAAGTCCCTGCTCAGCTTTCTCGTAGGCCCCTTCAGGTGCTGGAAGGCCGTTATGACCTCTCCCCAGGGCCTTCTCTTCTCCAAACCACGCAACCCCAAGTCCCTCAGCCTGTCTTCATAGGAGAGGTGCTGCAGCCCTCAGATCATATTTGTAGCATTCCCCTGGACTCAATTCTAACAGCTCCATGTCCCTCCTTGGTCAGGGGCTCCAGACCTGGATGCAATACTCCAGATGAGGTCTCATGAGAGCAGAGTAGAGGGAGAGAATCATCTCCCTTGACCCAGTGGGTACTTTTTTTTTTTTTTTTTTTTTTTTTTTTTTTTTTTTTTTTTTTTTTTTAATGCAGCCCAGGATACAGTTGACTTTTTGGGCTTCAAGTGCACATTGCCAGCTCATGATGAACTTCCCATCAACCAACTGCTCCAAGTCCTTCTCCTCAGGACTGTTCTTAATCCATTCTCCATCCAACCTGTATGTGTTATTTGGATTGCCCCAACCCAGGTGCAGGCCCTTGCACTTGTCCTTATTGAACTCCATGAGGCTGGCATGGACCCACCCCTCAAGCCTGTCACGGTCCCTCTGGATGGCCTCCTTTCCCTCCAGCATGATGATCCCACCACGCAGCTTGGTGTCATCCACAAACTTGCTCAGGGTGCACTCAGTCCCACTGTCCATGTCACTGACAGAGATGTTAACCAGTACTGGTCCCAGTATCAGCCCTAGAGGAACGCCACTCATCGCTGCTCACAATTTTGACATGAAGTCATTGACCACAACACTTTGAATGTGACCATTCACCCAATTCCTTATCCATCTAGTGGTCCATCAGTCTAATCCGTATCTTTCTAATTTAGAGACCAGCATACATCAGAAGAACAGACTTCATAAACCTCAAACACCGGTTATTTTAAATAGTAGAATTATTTTATTCAGGCATAGTTAAATAGATTAACTTTGGGGGGAATCAAAGGTGAGGTTTCTTACTGTATTTATAGTTGCCTGAGTATTAGCTGCTGTCAGAGGATATGTCTCTGCTCAACTCTTCCCCAGCCCAGAGTCTGTGCTCCCACTAATTCCTTTCTGTTAAATCTAGTGGTTAGGTGGTCATAGTGTGAGTCACTGAGTTCAGATGGCTGATTTGCTAGAAAACTAAAGCTGAAAAAACAAATAATTGTTTTCTACTGTACTAAGTAGTTGCTTGTAGCAGTATGGTGATTAGGCTGTAGTGACACGGGGGAGGAGGGAAGAGTAAGGTCACCCCTTGCAGCAGCAACTCAGAAGTTCTACTTAAATGTAAAGTTAAAACACACATACAGAAAGTGCTGCTTGACTTTCCACTATATGAGACAAACTGAATCACTAAAGAGCAAGATCCATGCACAAAGCTTGATAACACACTATCCTGTCCTGGAAAGCTTGCTATTTTTAAAAATGAGACAACATAGCAACAAAATTCTACAATAAAAGATTTGAGAAATACCTATTTTATACACAAGTTTTATAGAAGACTCACGCACCATCCAAAGACACAAAAAATAAATCCATTAAAATTACCACCTTAGCACTCTAGATAAAGCAGTTGCTTTTTCCTGCATCTCTACTATTTACAAAAAATATTTGCATGTTATAATACACATACTATATGCAAAATAATATGTATGCATATTTTATTTTCTTATTTTATCATACAAAACATTCCAGGCAGTAAAAGAAGTTTCCAAGAAATCTCCTCTTCAGAGGGAGTGCCTCTTTCTCACTCATAGCTATGTACTTACCCTATGTACTTACTTATCCAGATTCAATTCCAGATGCTGGAAGGCAGTTTTACAACTTCTGTTTTGTTGTAATACTTCACGTGATACTTAAGTTTAGAAAGAGCAAATTAATTATGTATTGGTTTTCCTGATTCTGCATAGGGTGTTATTAGAGGATATTTTAATTGGAAGCAAGCCCCTGAAAGATGGCAATATTAATAACAGTTTTGGTTAAAAAAATCAATTATCTCAGCAGCCTGGTCTTCTCTAAGAACCAGAGGCAGCCTCTTGTTAAGGAATGTGAAGATTTATTTCCTATTTAAAAGTGAGTTTGGCATTCAGTTTGTCAAGGCTTTACAAATATGACAGAAAAGCCTTTTTTTCCCTACGCCTGATTAATGAATAGACTGCAAGTGATATTAATTAACAGCTAGGTCCTACGACTATGAAAATACTAAACAGTGGGTTGGTCTTCTCTCATCTTTCTATGGTAGTTCCACTTCAGTGCTTTCATCTCATCTCTTAAGGGTGAGCAAAAAGCCAGTAAGATAAGCAGCAACTACACAGCAGTTAAATGAAGCACATTATCTTTCAGTAATATGCTGTTTATACAGAATAGCATAGACCAGTTATGAACACTGAGAGAAAGATGATGTTCCTCAGCACTAACAAAGGCTGAAATTTCTCTGAATATCTTTGGGCACAGTGAAATGCTGCTGTAGCTCAAGGTAATTAACAGTTCCGTTAAACAATAAAATAACTACAGTTAGGTACTCCTGGAGACAGCAGACAGACTTCCCTTGTTAAACAGAATAAAAAATAGCTAACTCGATATTATTAATATTAATTCATTTGGCTGTCTTAATACACCAACTTTATTGCTTCCATTAAGTAACCAAGTACAGAGGGCTGCTTGGGTTTTTTCTTGTATAAACCTTAGTTATGCTTCACCATTAATTTTAACCATAAATAAACTGATTACATTATGACAACAAACCAAGTATCTCGGTATATGCAACCATTGTAAATTTAGATACTGTCTTTACAGCATAAAACTCGAATATTCACCACAACTGCATTCAGCTTCAGAAAGGAGAGATGCCTAGAAATGAAGATGCTTGTTAAAAACAAATGTAAAAGGATTATCTTTGTGCATGAAACCTCACAATTTGGTCTTCGGTATGGAGTGTAACAGTGTTTAGCCTATCAAAACTAATAACATATCCCTTTTCAAATTATTGAGGCACAGGAAATGCTGTTGAGAGAAAATAAGGCTGAGCAATTGCATAAGTTTTTTATTCTTATGCTCAAGGTAGATGTGAGGAAATTCCCTACACCCCACAATCTCTGAAGCATTCATCAGTGTAGTTGCTTCAAACTTCTTAAAGATGCTGCAGTTTCAACAGTATCAGATCATGCTCTAGAGGAACCCAGTGGAACGTGTGAACTGCTAATTGTGGTGTTTGAGTTCTCACTTGAATTGCTCTTGTGCTAAAGAAGGGCAAGTAGCAAACAGGATTATAATGTTTTGGAAATGGCTTGGGGAAATCCAGAAAACTACAGCCTGCTAAGCCTGACATCAGTACCAGGTAAATAAGTAAAAACTGATTATATAAAGTAGAATCAGTGTGCATCTGAATAAATATGATCCCTAAGGCAAAGGTCAGAACACCTGGTAAACTCATGTTTCACATCAGGAAGCATGTGACAACATGATCTAGTGCACAGATTCCCTAAAGCCTCTTAGCAAATTATTTTAGGCAAGCTAAGCAGACATGGGATAGGAGGTAAAAAATAGGAAAGTGAGGGTAGAAGTAATTGGTTCATTTTCATAGTGGAAGAAAACAACCACAGAAATCTGTGTGACTGGTCAATTAACTGAATTCATCTGGAACAGGTGGTATGCAGAGTGGTAAAATTACAGATTAAAACTGGGTATAAGAGCAACATGTGAAAATCAACACAGATCAATATAAAGCACTGCTTATTGAGAAAAGCAAACACAACAGCAATGTAAAACCATGGGCTCTTACCTTCATTGCTTGGACATGAGAACCTGCAGTTATGACAGACAGTTTTGTGGAAACAGTTCCATGTACAGTGAGAGTCAAAAATGGAAACCAAAGTTTAGGAAGTGCTAAGGAACAAAAAGAAAATGGAGATCATCACACCTCTGCATAAGCCTATGTTGTACCTGCTTCTTGAATACAGTTTATACTCGGACTCCCATCTCAACTAGAAACACAAAAAAGTTTGAAGAACAATGAAAGTAAGGTCAAAGTTCTGAACTGATTCCCATATGAGGAACAACTAACTATGTAAATGAGGCTTTTACAGCCTGAGAAGAGATTGCAGGGGAGGGGGCTTAATGAGGGGGCTGCTGCAGAGGGATGGGTTGCCCACTGTTTCTTCTACAACTGTGCAATGAGCTAACAGACAGCAGGTACAAAGCCAGCTGAGGGAGGTGCATTTCCCTGTATAGCTAATGAAGCCGTGGTACTCTCTGCCATTGTTATTGTGAATGCTGAAATTTTTATTAATGCTTTGGGGAAGACTGGACAAATTTATGGATAGCGTATTAATGGAGGATTGTTACATTCATACACACAAAAAAACCAACCAACCTGCCAAACCAACAACAACAAAAACCTCTAGGAAGCCACTGAGTTTCGTATTACCAGAAGGTGTAAAAATATGCAGGGAAGGATCCCTAAGTGCTTATTCTATCCCTACTCCCCTCCCTAGGCATTTAGTTTTGGCTACTGTTGAAGGCAGGATACTGGTGGGGAGGTGGGGGGTTACAGCTCTGGCCTGACTGTACGGCTACTCCCATGTTTCTGTGATCTCATTCAGCATTAAAAAAACATTAATCTTTCTGTGACACCAGAATGCTTAAAAAATCAAAGAGAGAGAGTGGGGAAGTTTAAATAAAGAATTCTGGTCTCTGCAAAACATTAAAAGCAGAGCTCAAATCTTAAGCTAAATGAAATTGTTTCTCAACTCATGCATTTTATGATGCATAATGTGAAATATGGCAAAGTCAGCTCAGGATTTGACAATGAATGCTATCTGCTCTGAGAAGGAAGAAATTAAAGCTGCATACAATAGACTTCCTGCCGGGGAGGTGAGAGGGCAGGGGAAATCAGCATCCCAAAGGATGCACTGGTAACAATCTCCAACCAAGAGATGTGAGTCATCAAAGATGCAAAGCTATTGGAGAAAATCCAGGGAGGCAGACTTAAAATAGGAACAGAAGGGAAGTGGGGGGAGACAGAAATAAAGAGAAAGAAGGAGAAATAATTCATTTAAAACAAGAAAAGAAAACTTGTGGAAAGTTGCCTGGAGCTGAAAAACCCTGGAGGTAGACACACCACCAGCTTTTCAGGCTGGCAAATGTTTGTGTAGGCTTCAAAAGAGGCAATCAAGGATGCCCCCAGTAGCTCACAACCAGCACTCCCTTCCACCCATGCTTGCATCCTGCATGAAAGTGCAGCTGTGCAGTGAGCTACGTCAGGAAGTGATTCACCTATAAACTAAAATCTCATGGCAACAAGGCTTACAGTTCAGACAACCCTTGGGATCTCTCTGGGGTGTGGAGGCTGAGGGTCAGGTGTCACTCTACAGCTTGCACCCTCATCCAGACACCTGGGATATAGGTGGAAGCCTGAAGGTAAGGAAAGAAAGGCAACTAAGAAGGATCCTTACTTTTAAATATAATCTGCAATTGGGGTATATGTTTTTATTTACTTTCAGTTAACTTTTTTATCCATGTAATTGCAATTGTTGCCTACCTACAATAAAGATGTAATTCACTTGACCTGCAGGCTTGTCCAGTGCTAGCAGACTCAGGTGATACTAAAAAAGATGAGGCAAATTTCCATGGGGATAAAAAGTTTGGAGACAACATGCATTTAGGCACTGCTGGCAAACTTATACCCTACAATCTAACCGAGAGATGAAGAGTTTCTTGGGACAAATTACAAAAGCCAGAAGCTTTAACACTGCAAGATGCAAGGCTCCTTGAGGCCAGTGCACACCCATGTTTCTCCTGCAAAGCTGACAATACAGAGCAGTACCCTGCAGCCCTGGACAAGCCTTTAGACACCTTGTTATTTATAGTCTTATTATTGCAAACTAAATAACATTCAGTCATGCTTTATGTAACATACTTTGGGCTTAAATTTTGAGTCTATTTTCCCCCCCCCAAAGAAAAAAAAAAAAGAATTCTTCAAGAGAACATATAAAAAACCCCTCCAGTGTGCTATAGAAATCAGTATTTAGCACTTACGAAAGGAATGGTAAGGATCTGCTTTCTTTCTTAAGGCCTAATTGAGTTGTAATTAAGGGCTGTGATTACTTTGCTTATCTTTAACTCAGATGTCATTAAGGAAGGGCGAGTTAACATTTTCAGTGCCATGTGGCAAACATCAGGTTTGGGGCCTTTTGAACAGGTCAGGTGGATAGGTAACAATGCCATAAACTGCTTGCCTCAGCCCAAGTTCAGCTGCTGAACCTGCCTGACCTACTAGCAACTATTCCTGATGCTGATAGCTTTATGTTCTCTCTCCTACAGAAAAAGCAAGTCAAACAAGTGCAGGGAAAAAGGTAGCCTCTAGATCTCTTTCCTCATCCCTCAACAACAGAAAAGGCAGTGGGGTGGCTGCAGCTTGCAGTGTACCATTTGAGTCACCCTGCTTGCCATCAAGAGAAAGATTTCAGACAGGTAAAATTAGATATACGAGAAGGCAGAAAGATAACAAGTATCTTCTTCTCCTGTGGGCTGCAGAAGAACACATTTAAAAATTGTCAGCTATTTAATTTTCCTGATAGTATTAATGTCAATTATTTAAAAAATAAAATTATAAGATATTGGGAAGTTTACAACTTTTCTAGACTTCTCTTGTATTGAAAGCCCATCTTGTGGACCATCAGTTTTTGTAGTATTCTAGAAAAATTGTTGCCATAACACCAACTTTTTGAGCTTTTCACCCTTCCTAAACACCCTTCCCTGATTTCCTCAACTAAGTTGACTGATACACTAAACCACTCAATAAACGTGCAGACAAAAAAAAAGTTAACTACTTCTAAACATGAAGTGAGAACCTCCACAAATATTATGGGAATTCAGGATGTGGTTTCACATCAGTTTAAACATCACCTAGGCTGTAGTGCTCCTGCCATCCTCACTGTAGCTCAGATCCTCATTCCCCCTTCCTTCGCTAGCACTTCCACAGCATACAGGAGCCTGACTGAGCTGGAGATGAAGCCACTTGCCGACTGAGGTACAACAGTGCAACTTCCAGAGGCTACAGCTGTGCTGGAACTGGGACAGCCCACTCTTGGAACTGACGAACAGCATTCCTAAAACTCCGTAGAGTGAAAAAACCACAAAAAGCTGTCTGTTGTGGGTGATTCTTCAGCCCTTGCGAGAGCTGACTTGCGAGGTTATACAGGGATAAAGCATTGCCTGCTACTTCCAGAAAGGGAAAGGGTGTGCATGCGGTTCAGGTTTCAGAAACATCTAATTTGAGACAAATGAAACAGTCAAGCGTACCGACAAGAAGGTTAACCAGTTGGGAGCCCTAGTGAACAGCAACAGAAGAGCTAAGAAACAAACACTCATTGAAAAACTTTTTTTGTAAGCTTGGGTAGTGGGGCTGTATCAGGTTCCTGCTTTCACTTTCTGTGTTTTATGCAAAAACCTCGTTAATGAAAAACGCACAACCAGAGCCCGGACCACACGCCAGACTCCAGCGCCCATTCTTCTTTTCCCTTCACGGTACATCACGCCAGCGACAGAGGTCACTCCCTTCTCCTTCGTTCCCCTCCACCCCTAAGCTCCTTCCTGCTCGCGGGGCCGGCAGCCAAGTCCGCCGTATCCACCTGCGGCCTGCGAAAGGCGAGCAGGGTAAGGCGGGGCAGGTTGAGCCCTGCGGGGCCTCGATAGGTGCGGAACCGGACCCTCCCGTTTACGAGTGGGGGAGCGGGAAGGCGCAGCGCCGCGGGAGCTGCGGGGAACACGTCAGCAGCCATGGCCCCCACAACGGCTACAACAGCTACAACGGCTCCAACGGTCCCGCCGCTCGGGGAGGGGCGCCCAACAGCCACCAGCCCCTCCTCGCGCGCCCCCGCGCCAACTCCTGCAGGTCCCCGCCTCCCGCCGCTCCCGGGCAGTGGGCGGGGCCAGCCTCGTTCCCGCCCCGCCCCGTAGGTATAAAAGTTGGCGAGCGGG
>JAAWXA010000001.1:64291935-64313100 GCA_038090715.1 Florisuga fusca
GGTGGGTAGGGGATGGCGTAAGGCGGTGTCCGGTTGGAGGGGCTGCCTCGCTTTCTGGTGTTTGGTGCTTCGGGTGTTTGGCGCTGGGTAGCGCCGCTGTGTAGTGTTTGAGGCTGGAGCTGGGGGTGAGGGTCGCAGGTTGGAAACGTGGGGCGGAGTGGGTCCGGCCAGGCGCAAGGCAGCCGCGGGGTCGGGGAGCCGCCCCTGCGAGGGGATCGATGGATGGATCGCTGGACTACAGGTCCCGGCAGGCCTCGGTGGGGAGGGAGGCGGGAGGGCAGCGTGGCCGGTGTCCTGCGGCGCGGGGCATGCCGGGGCGGTTAGTTGGGCGGCGGGTACCATTTTGCCCTGGTGCGGGCGGTACCCGGCCGGGCGCTGCCTGCCCTGCGCCATTTTGGGGCCATCCGGCTTCGGGGAGGCTCCTGCCCGGTTCCCTCGGGCGTTGGTAAAGGAATGCTGCCCGCCAGCGGCGCCAGCCCTGGGGTAGGGAGCGGCTCGCGGGCAGCATTCCTGCAGCCCTTAAAGTTTGCCAGGGTGCTGCAGCCCTTAAAGGCGCTCAGTTGTCCTTCCAGTGAATACTAAAAATGCTGGCGAATGCTGAATAATAAAGCGGACTTAAACATGACGATGGGTCTTTCAGGGGAGAAGTTGGTGCTCTTTGAGTACAGCGAAGTTGCCTGGTTCGTTTAACATATTGCCAGTGCACCCATGTGTCACCTGTTCGTGTTCCGGAGGGCTCAGCCGGTGGCTTCAAAAAAATC
Organism: Florisuga fusca; assembly: GCA_038090715.1. Taxonomy (NCBI): domain Eukaryota; kingdom Metazoa; phylum Chordata; class Aves; order Apodiformes; family Trochilidae; genus Florisuga; species Florisuga fusca. Next base: position 64,292,697 of record JAAWXA010000001.1, read on the forward strand.
GTCCCACAATAGAAGAGTGTTGTTGTTGTTTTTTTCAAGTTACTCTAAAATGCCCATATCGTGCTGTCGCGGTTTAAGGTTGGGCTGGAAATTAACCAAATGGTGTATGCTGTCTATTAATCCCTTTCCCTGATAAAGAAAGGAGAGAGACTTAGGAGTTGGAAACTAAACTGTACAGCTTTAATGAAACAGTAAGGATAAGGAAAAAAAACCAAAAAACAGGCACCACAATCGTCACATGCTTTTGTAATGTGAATCATGAGATTACTTCTAACGTTTTAACTCTTGATGCTACCATTTTCTCCTTTGCTAGGCAATGAGACAAAAAAATGGACCTTTGTTTAAAAAAAATGCCACCTCCCCTCAAACTTTTTTGATCCTTAAGATGCCTTTTTTTTGCCCCCTCATGCAATGCTTATGTCATTGAGCCATAGTCCTTCTGGAAGAGTGGGCAATACAATTAAAAAAATGCATCTAGGGTTCCAGGCTTTTACCTGCAAGCAGATTTTAGGACATGGCTGCATTCATGTGGGAAGTTGTCGGATCCATTCCTTCAGTGTTGAATTACCTTGTCTATGAAAGCCTGAGTTACAAGTTAAATTACTGAATTGTAACAGCTGAATCTTTACAAGCCACTAGAAACCCTTGGTTATTGGGTGTAGCAAACAAGCTTGAGTCAAGATTTTCTGTGGCTTAATTTTTTTGTGATCTGAAACAATATGATTAGTAAGTTATTTTTCATGGATTGATACACTTGTTTGATATACCCAGTACACAGTCAGAAATACTATTTTAGCCACATATTTTAAGTATTGTATATGGCAGAACAAATACTTTGTCATGTATTTCTTTGGCTAGTTCAGTTGGTAGGTACAAGCCTTTCAGCAGTTCACTAAACCAATTGAACTTAGTGCTTATACTTCAAAGCTGGAATCCTTAAGATGAATTTTCATTAAAAATCCTCTAGACTGAAGTTTAATAGTGGGCTCATGCAGTTACTGCTGCAGTGGTTTTAATATGGGATTTCAAGTCAATGTAACTCCTTTGTTAATGAAACCTGGCTGTGTTTCTTGCCCTCTTAAAGGCCTGCAAACTTAAGACTTAAATACTTACATATTATTGCTTCTGAGATGTCAGTTTATAGATAATTGTCTCCTAATGTATGCGACTTAGTAGCCTGGTAATAAGGATCTGCTGATTTCAAGTATTAAGTTTGTCCACTCTTTGGTTTTAGATATGTCGGAGTGGAAGTTCTCAGTGGTGTCCAATACACTGTACAGAAGCACTAAGGTAAGAGCCCTGCTTCTTAATTTTGTAGAAGTAAAACTACATTTCTGTCATTGATGACCATAATAAATGCCTCAGTTTTGTACTTGTGCTCTGTATTTTTGTATATCACAAGTACAGAATGTGTTAAGTGCCAGAGGCTTGTCATTATTTTAGAGCTACCAAGTGGCACAGAAAGGAAAAAGAGTTGCAGTACATTGTGTTTTCATAGTTGCCATCAAACTGATCAGTAATAATGTGTTGGGTTGGAGTTTTTTTTGAGTTACGGGCAGCTCTTTGGTCAGTTGTTCCTAGTTTCATTTCTTTTGCTGTGGCATTTAAATAAGCATGAGCACCATGTAAGTCACTTGGCTACCTTGTGTTAAATTATGATTTTGGAGATGGTGTAAGTAAGCTGTTTAGCCTTGGGTCTGTGGATCTGGTGTGAATCTATGTATATGCCTGTAATTGAAAATAATTCTTGAGGGAACAATCCTGCAAACTGTGGGCAGGCAGCAGTATTGCATTGTGAAGAAAGGCATGGCTGCTCATATATATTTGAATAGTTTTGAAATATAAGACTGCACGTCTTGGTTCTTTATCCATTTTAATAGTTGCAAAAGGCTTCAAAATCAATACAGGGTATTTTTTTCCTGATGCATACAAAATTTCAACTTGTTGGGTACTGAAGGTTGATCTGAAGACTGACTTGTATGAAGGAGTGAATTTTTAGTGCTCAGTGTTTTTCTGACATGGTAACATAAGCTAGAATGCAGTGATGAGATATTTTGTACTTTGACAGATAATTTTTATTTAATTCCATTTAACAGCCCTTCATGGAAACACCATCAGAAGTAGAAGAATACTTGGTACACACAAGTGGATTTTCCTGAAAGCTATGTATGTTTGGAACAATTAATGGTGATGAGTTAATATGATAAATTTATTAGAAAAATATATCTATGATCAAATCAGTAGATGTGTTGTCAGCTTTAAAATTGAGGTATAGTTTTTCAAACATGTTTGATGTAATCTGGAGCTTTGTAGGCTGGGGAGCTGTTAAGTAGTTAGAGTTGCTGTCAGAGGAGCTGGTAGAACGCCCATCTGAAGTGTTAATACTAAATCTGACAAAGGTTACCTCAAGACAGCTTTTAATTGTGAATTTGCACTTTATTGGGACATAGTGTAAGAAAGTTTTCAGTGAAGAAAACAAAATTATATCTAGGAACTTTTAAATATAAACAGGCAAATGTCATTGTAGTTTAATAAAAATGTGTATGTATTTTTTAAAGAGTATAGTTGATACCCTCATCTTTTGGAAATGTAAAAAGGAACTTCAGGTTCTGTATTTTCTTATTGGACTCAAATGCTTAGGACCAATGGTTTGGGCATTTACAAGAGTAAAACCTGGTTGTTTCTAGTGGGTTATGTTATATTATGCATAATGTGTGGTAATTTATTATTTTACTCAGATTTCTAGAATGGCATGAAAAACCTCTAATGGATCAGGCACCCTGATGAAAGACTTTCTAGCAACTGTAGTAAAACAGGTAATACTGATAAAGCAGCTGAATTCTATTCTCTCTTTTAATGTATTCTCTTTTCTGTACATCTGCATGTGAAAGACAAAGCTTATTTTGTGGCATATGCAACTGGATTGTGTTGCAATTCCCAGTCACTGATATTTAAGTAGTGAATCATCATGAAACTGCCAAACCTGATATGTTGATGAGATCTATCCTACTCAGATGAAACTTTAATTCTTTCAAGAGTCACTCACTCTTTCAGTTGTTACCCCAGCTAGTGTTGCCTTTATTGCTGTCCCTATAAAGAAGCTAGATGCCAGCATGCTCTAGGCTGTGAATCAGGATGTTGGTCCATATATTTAAACTTGCCTCATGTTGACGTGGACATGTGCTATTGCAAAAGCCAGCATCTTTGAAGAGCAGAGAGAGGGAAGTCTGAGTCTTACTATGGGTAAGACTCAATCTTGAAAATCCTTTCCTACCATGATGATTCTGTGATTGTAAATAACAAATATCAGTCAGGTATTGAAGTGCCCTGGTGATGTAAACACACCTGGTAGGGACACGTTGCTGGTGTTTGAAAGCTAGTGATGATATTTGTACTCTGACCCTTTATTCTTACCTAAGTACTGTTAATGTAGAGCTCACTCAGGTATGAACCTTCAGGAAAAGTAATGTAAATGATTAAAGGTGAAATTTGGTGGTGAATTGTATGAATTCTAGTTAAATTGAAGCTGTTTTAGCACCAGAGCCAAATTAATTCAGAAGGCCTAGTATAATATTATAGTTGCAGCAGGCAGAAAGCATGCTTCTGAACACTTAATGTGCATTAACAGTAATTCGTACGGGTTTCCTTCAGATACTTCTGTAATATTTTTCAATTAAATCCACTGTAGTTGCACTGGTTCTTGAGTATCCATAGGTTGTTTATATTTAAGAAGCTAAAATCTAAAGTGTGAGGACAGATTCTGATTATCCTGTCTTAACTACAACATCTACAATTTCATTCTAGTCCTTATTAAAGAAAGGTACCTTTAAATACCTTGCTAGCTATCATCAGGTTCTTTTGAAGAACAGACCATGTCCCAGTAAGTGAAGTTTAAACATGGGAGTGAAAGGTCTGGTGCAGCAGTGTTACCTCCATCTGTCATTTCATCAGGCAGCATTACAAGTAGGAAGTGGAGTGACCTACGAGGCTGATACAGAGAAAAGTTGGAAGTAGCAAGTGTTAGTGGAACCAACCAGTACATGCTGTGTCCTTGAGGGATGATGGAAGGCTGCTGCTTCTTGTTTGAAGGGACAAATATTAATAAATGATTATTTTAAAAGCTTGCTGTGGGAGTAATGCTTAAACATTGGTATGTCTGATGGGTGAAGAACCTACCCAAAACTGATCGCTTGATGTAGAAAACATGTGAATCTTGACTTCTCAGTTTAGACTGGTACCAGGTGAGGTTTGTGTGTATCAGCATAATGGAAAACAGTATGAAACATTTAATGATCTCTCTTGGCTGCTTTTTTCAGTTCTAGTTCAAAGGTAGTTTCACTTTTCATGTTGCCTGTGGCAGAGTCATACATAGAAGAATGTGGTCAGGGTGCAATTTTTTAATGCTTGCTTGTTAGTGGATTTTAGCTTCTGGAGTTTTTAATGTTTTGATACAAGCTGAGAGCTGGGTTTTAGCTAATTTTCAGAAATTGATTCTGATCATGGAGAGGGATTACACTTGATCACTTAATTGGTTAGTTGATTATCACAGTTCATAGCCAAGCTGAGCAATAGCTGAACAAGAGAAGCAAAATTAATCTTAGGTAGTTTGACTACACTTCCAAGTTAAGTTTCACAAAGCTTGCAGCTTACTGGCACTAATCCATCTCATGTTTAGTAATGCAGTTTGCACTATATCAGAGACTAAATAGATGGCAAGTTGTATTTTCAGCAATGGATAGATGGATTTTTCTGAATTGTCTTCTTTTTTTTTTACAGGGAAGTGGTCAAAATGGAACAAATGCTTTTTAGCTTGTTCAGGTATGTAATTGAAAAGCTTCTAAATATTTTCTTATTTTAAGTCTTAACAGTGCTTATGGTTTAGGAATTTTTTGTATTAGAACAATTACTGACACACTTAACATAGTAATTGATCAATTGATATGTACATTGCTATAGTATTTAATTCAGTACATTATTGGCATTTAAGAACATCTGTTCCTTAAGGAACAATATGTGCTGATAGCTGTACCCATGTGCAAAGTTTTAAATAAGTACATCTTTTAAATATGTCTAAGGACTACAGAATGTTAAATTTTTGTATTCCAATCAGAAACCCTGTGAAAAAACAGCACATCTCTGTTAAAAGTGAGTTTTCTGTATTACTTTTGTCTCATCTATGATGATCATATCCCGAACCTGAATTTTTTGTTGAAAAAAGTTATACGGATCCGGAATCTGAGATGAGACAAAAAAATGGATAAAATACTCTAATGTTTTACAATTAAATGTAATTATAATTATAATATGGGATGCTACTTTTTTTTGCTTTTGCAGAAATGGTAACACTAATGTGTACAAAGTGTTGTGTGAAAGTTTTCTTTCAAATGAACTGTTTTACTTAGACCTTGTTCTCTTTTTCTAGCAATGAGTTGGAACACTTTGTCATTGCTGCCTGACAAATATAGATCATCTGTAACTGGAAGGAGATGTAATGCCTGAAGAGTTTCTGTGGCTTGGAGTGGGATGTCATGCTTTTTTAAAGCCTGCCGTGGCAGCTGCTGTGATTTTTGTTTAGCGAATGCTGCTTTCAGAAATTGCATGTGAACCAAATCACTGTCTCTGCATATTTAAAATAGGAAGTTTTCCCAATACACTGAACTGCCCTCTGTAGGAATCACAGCAGAAATGGTGGGGAAACAAGGGCTGAATTTTGATATGTGGGAAACCGCCTGAGAACCCTTTTAAAATAAAGGGTATGCAAACTTGCTCACAACAAAGATCTGTAATTCAAAACAATGGAATTCATAAGTAGGCCCTATAAAGGAAAAGAGAAAGCAAAATGAATATACAGATTCAAACCACAGAGTCTCATTTTTGAGGGTGGTGTCATCTAAGAGATAGAAGAAAGTAGATGAGGTGGTGGTGGTACAGAATCATAAACATTCAAACACTTGTAAGAAAGAAATTCAGGTGTCATGAGGAAAAGTGGTTCTAAAACTGCAAGGTCTAAAGCTTGCATTGCTGTCTGCACCTAGTAAGGGAGAGGGAAGAACTGGGGTTTTATGTTTTGCCACTGTGACATGAAAAGAAAGGCCCATACTGCAGCAGTGGAACTGCCCTTTGAGGAATATGCTGACAGCTTTGCGTGGTTGTTGTGGGAAAAAGAGATCAGTAGCAGAAGAAGGGAGTGCATACATTGCATACAACTTGTGCTTTGAGCAGTCACTTAAAAACTAGCAATGCTGTATCACATTTGGTGTCTTCAGGAAACTGGCACTCTTCCACAGGGGAAGGAATGATCATAAATGGGTTGCCAAGTAAATGGGATTTTAATGGCAAACTATTATGTACATAAGATGCAGTCTGCCTTTTAAAGCATGACTCTAAAGCTCAATTGTCAGGAATGCTTTACAAAGGGAGAAATGTGAGGATGGTATGATACCTAAATGATAGAGCTACAGTTACAGAATAATTTCAAAATGCAACAAAATAAATGAAAACTACCCTGTAGTCTGCAGCAAAAAAGTGGCAGCATCAGATGCCGGTAGGTCTCTTCCTTTAGAGTTCATGGAATGTGCCTATTTCTAAATAACAAATTGCATGAAAAGCCTGATTTTCTGTTAAGCAGTATAATGAAGTGCAAAACTAGCAGTAGCAGTGCCTAAGGTGCTGGGAATGTCAAAAAGAGGTATCCATCTGACCATTAAAATGTAATGCATAGATCTGACTGAACTCCAGGCATATATTGGCTCACTGAGCATCTCCTGTGCTTTGGTTATTGTTAATAAACAATAATGAGCTACTTTGGCTAAAGGCTTCTTTTCAACAAGGAACTATGTATATCAGTATATTGAATGTATCAGAATCTGCAGAATTTTAATAGAGCTGTTTTCCCTTCACTGCTTTCAACAGAATTTATTATTTCTGTTAGTGTTACTGGCAAGGATATCTATTTTCCATGTGCTGTGTTTTGTACATGCTCTTTCTTGAGTAAAGATGAGCATGTGAAGACGCTGCTAGCAGTTGCACATTGGGTCTTGTAAGATCTACAAAGGCAACATGAACATGTTGCACAGACTGGTATACCACATACTGGATACAGGATGTTCCACGTTGTGCTGGAGTGACTCCTGGACAACAAACCCCATTGGTCATGCACTTAAAAATAGGAAAGGACCAGTTCCTTTTGCCCACAGCAGTTCTGTGAAAAGTTTGGGTGGATGGAGCTACTTGGTAAGTTAAAAGGTTGCCAGTTCTAGCTAGGTCAGTCTCCTCTGGAAGAAAATGTCAAAGACTAGAGAAAATAAAGCAGCAAAACTTGGTAAGAACTTGGGTAGATACTCTAAAGGGTTCTATGAGTTGTGTTATGGTGTCAGAAGAGTATTATTTTGGCATGTGTTCAGGAGTGTAAAGGTACCATCTTAATATCCCTTGGGCTTCTGCTCATGAAATGGGAATTTTATGCTATGTGTGTATCCAGTAAAGTTGGTGAGAATTAGTTACTTGTCTGATTTCCAAGATCAAATAGAAGATGAGATAAAATTTCAGGATTGTGAGTGGCACTAAAGATACCTGAAGTACTTCAGTCTTGTTCCATATGTTCTAAAGCATTCCTTGGGGATAGTTTCTGAGTAGAATTGATAGGTACGGGATGCCAAGGTCATGTTATCTTGAATATTGGTAGTGAAGGTGTGTCTTCAGGAGCAGTGTTTAACCATGCAAAGTATATACTTGCCACTTGGCATAGGAAAGGGTAGATGAGGCCAGTGGTCAGTATGTTGGCAATGTAGCTGCAGCCTTTCTAAATGAATGCTGCTATGTATTAGGGCTGCAGAAGATGGGTAGGAAAATATGTATTGGTATTGAAAGTATGATGTTTCTAAAAAATTTTTTAACCATTATATTGAGGCTTTCTAACACAAGACTTTAGAAAATGCAGGAAGATCATTTTTGTAGCTACTTCTAAGATGGAAAGAACACTTGCAATAGTTTTTGCTGGGGTGGAGTGGAGGTAATGTGTTTGCAAACCACTTGTGGATTTTGTTCTGGTATGGTTTTTTTGAGTTTGATAAGGTATTTTATACAAGTGATAGAGATAAGGAGATGTAGTTGTGAAGAGTTAATCTGTGACAAGTTTGGAACACCTGGCACAAGATTGCTCTGTGGATAAGTACCTGATTAAACTTGAGGTTTATAAAAGAGCTTGCTAGATCTAAAGCTTTGATTTAAGATTGTGCAGTAAACATCCTGAAAGCACTTTGCTTTTTTGTGCTTTAAATAGTCTGAAATCTTGCATTAACCATCATTAGTGTTCAACTTTAAAGTGTCACATGGGTTTTGGGCTATGGTCCAACAAATCAGTGGTTAGATAAACTTTGTCCTGGAATATTGCCATGTGTTAGTCTTAGTAACTGAGAAAAAAAAAAAAGAGCCATTTTTGAGTTAAATGAGCGTGCCTGTAAGCAAGAGGAGTGCCTTGCAACCACAACGAAGGGTTGCTCAGCATCAGTTCTACCATTAAAGTGATGAGGTCTCTGAGGTTGGAGGTTTTGCTTGCTGCTGAAGAGCTTGTCTTGCTGGTGGAAAGTGAAGAGCCACAGCACCCCTGCTGCCATGGGAGTTCCTTCACTGGGGTGAGATGCCAGTGAACAGGAATTTCAGGGTTGGCTTTACTGTCAGGCCACCAGCCTGCAGGGAAGTGGTGCAGCCTTGGCTGCAGCTATAGTGGGGCTCCTGCCTTCTGGTCCAGGCAAGCTTGGAATTCTAAAAACATGTTGTATAAAGCTTGGGTGTGAATTTTGCCAATTAAAAATGGGCAATGAAATTAACAGCAGAGAAAAGGACTCCATAAGCATATGAACACAGCAGAGTGAGCAAAGTTGGACTTTGCCCATGGGAAAGTAATCTCTATGTTGGGGAGTATTTAACCCTGGCTTTGGGTCAATTTTTCTGTACACCCCCTCCCACAGTTCCAGAACAGAAACTGAATTGTAATCAGAGTGAATTCAGCAGATCAATCTTAATTTCAGGTGAGAGGAGTACAGATGGGATCCTTTGTGTGCTGTGCACATATATGTGTGTAGTGATTTACATTCTCTGTACTTTTTGTTGGTAGAAAGAGTATTGCAAGCATTTTTCCTTGTCTGTTGCCTTTGGAGCATATAAACTGTAAAAATAAAATTATGAATTCCATTTTCTTTCAAACATCATGTGGCCTTTTAGTTGATAGTCCAGATGAGCTATCAGGGCTATGAAGACAGTACTTCTCTGCCATTGTCTCAAACTTCCTGCAGGCTCTGGAGGACAAAGTGGTGTTTGATGCTCAGAAGAATGGCTGTATTGAGTGGGACAAAGTCTGCCTTGCTCAGTATTCTGACTGAGGATGACCAGTATAAGGAACAGGAGAAGAATAGAGAGCCTGTCCAGCAATTTGCTTGGGAATTTCCTGAGATTTTCATTTGTATTTGAATACTGCTTGGCAATTATGACCTATCTCTGTTTAAAAAGATGTGAAACATGAATATATGAAGTAGTGTGTATATTAGTAACTGCAGAGAGGAGGGGGGGGGCTGAAGTAAAAGGTTTTTTTTTTCTCCTTGAAGCCAATGTTGCTTTCAACTCAACATTGATGAGAACAGTGGTAAGTGCAGTCCAGTTAAGGCCATAGTGGTAGGCCAGCTTTACTGCTTAACTGAGCTATATCAAAGTACTAACATGTGCTTTTACCTTCAGTACCCCCCAGCTACACTTCATAATACAGGCTTCCCACCAGACCAATAACCAGTATTTTTCCCCTGGTGATTGGAATTCTCAGTCACTGAAGGAACACTGTCCCAGCAAAGACATTGCCAGTTTCATTGTGAGAGGTGAATTATCATAAAAATCTGTCCTGAAAGAAATTTTAAGTCATTGTGTAAGTGGAACGAAGCTAGGAAGAGATGAATGGATTGAAATGAAATGCTTGGACCTTATTTTGAAACTGGTAAGTTGATTGAAAAATAAAGGTGTTTTTAAATTGCTTTCAGGTGATGGAAGAAATAGACAGCCACTATTAAATCTGTGCTTCAAGTCACATTGACGAAAGAGGAAATAATTTGCCTTAGTTATTTTTTTCAGTCAGAATAAGGGAGTTGCTAGACACCATAGAGTTCTGAAATAAACATCTGAGACAGTTTAATTTTCTTGGCTCTGTCTAGTAGTCTTAACTGCCTTAGTTTAATTTCTTGCACTCCACCAGAAAAATGCAATATTTAAACACAGCAAGTGGCAGTTCTAATGAAATTTGAACTTCAGAAATTAAACAGCTTAGAGTATGCTTTATTTATTCACTGGTGTATCTTACAATTAAAGTTTTCTGAAAATAGTAGGTTTATGTAGTTTCTGGTTCTGAAAATTTTCACATTTCACATTTTCTGAAAAGTTACACATTTACTATCACAAAAAAAGTTTGTCTTGTGAGAATTGCTACTCCCCCTCTTCCTGTTTTATAGATTATGAACCGCAATGTAAAATAAGTTTAACAGCAGGAACAGGAGTTAACTACAGAACATTTTAAAATACTAATAAACAGTATCATAGTCCTGAGAAAATTCCCCCAAAAAAGCTTCATGGAATGGGTACAGCATCCAGGGTTTTAAAAGCATGTTTTTTAAGAACTCAAAATTGCCAGGCTTGTTTTGTCTCCATTTAATATGCACTTGAACTTAGCAAGTTCTGTTGCTATTTAAACCTTGTTAAGCATAGTTTCTGCTAATTTGATGTGCAGGCTGTACGGCTGTGAAAACCTTTTCTACATGGAAAGGGATCTTCATATGCTGACCCTTTGGCAGGGCTGAGTGGGAGTTGTTTTGGTTTTTTGGTTTTTAGTTGACAAGATGAATGGAAATAGTATGAATGCTTTTTTTTCTGGAAGTTTCATGTAGTCTTTAGTTTACTAATTAGAAAAGTAAGACTGAACAACTGTAGCAACTGTGAGATCTATTTTCTATAGAAGTGCAGCCCCATTAGGAGCCATGCAATTACCAAGAACTGAAAAAGACCAATTCTACTCCTTGATAAGATGGCAGTAAGAGTAACGTTGTTGGATGTTCTCCTATTTCTGAGGCAATACATAAGAACTTTTAAGTGTCTTAATTGTCAAAATGTGGCATCCTGTGATCCCTGTGGCTTACTACAGGGAAAGGAGATAGTCCTGCAAGGAAAGAGCAGCCTCTCTAAGACTAGCAATCAGACTATCTGGATATTAGCTGGTGAATAGAATACTTGTAGAATATTGGAAAAGTCAAATACTTACTAAAGGAGAGATCTTTCACCAAAGGAATGACAAAAGGAGAAGTTGTTGAGAATAAAGATTTTTCTGCTCAAAATCCCCACTGTGCTCTACTGTGACACTACCCTAACTTCCTACCCTCAGAAGTAAGAGTCCCTGTAGTGCTCCCAGCCTCTGGCCTCAAGGCAGCAGTTGTGAGGCTGTGACATGCTGGCTGCTGTCATACTTTGGCCTTTTCAATTTCAACTTAAAATTTACTTAAAAACTTTAAAAAGTTCCTCCACCACAGTATGTCATTAGTGAGCTGTGGTATAAGGACCATTGTTTCTGTGGCGGCTGTTACCTCACTGCACTGACTTTCAAAGGAAAAAGCTACTTCTGTTTTGGCTTGAAGAAACTTGACAGTGTCCAGGATGGTTCCCTATAATGAATGCTGGTGTATCCACACCTATCTGTAAGAGAAGACAATGATGAAGAAGAGGTATTGAGTTATTCTGAGGTGGTGTTCCTGGAGGTGTTTTGGCTCTTGTGTTTTACCTGCTGCTTTTTCCTAAGGCCTGGTTTGGGTTGCCTAGTTTTGATTTTTCCACTGAAGAGTGACCAGAAAATCTTAAAAGTATCATTGATTTTCAGCTAGGACAGTGCTTTTAAATTGACAGTAGGAGTTTGCATAGTAGGTATTTTCTGAAGTTAAAATTTTTATAGATAGAGCAGATCTACAAGAGCCTGGGCTATCTCCCAGCATGAGCTTTGTTACTCTGGGCCAAAGTTGTGATGCAGTGTCCAAAGCTGTTGTGTAATCCTCAGCTTCAGTCCTACTGACCTCCCAAAGACCCTATTCCTCCTCTTCTCTATTGGTTCTGCATTTCTTTCCCCAGAAGAGTTAGGTATTAAGTATTCCAAGAACCAAGGCAAAAATACAAAAGTAAAAGAGGCTACTACATATCTATTTGGTATTCATCCCAGAAGGGGCTACAAGAGCAAGGTTATATGAAACTTCAGAGAAAGGAAGAAGAAAAAAGCCTCTGGGAGTTGTTTCTATCTGGTACTCAAGAATATAACAATCAAGCACCTGTTGAGTTATAAAAGCAAAATTGGTTCCTGTGATTTGTGATTTGACAGCTGTGATTTGCTGTTCAGAAATCCAGGACAGAGCCTGCAAATAAAGAGTCACTGATTAGCTAAATTGCAAATCTATCAGGAATGACAGCGAGCTGTGCTTCAGGTTGTTTCAGATGTGGAAGGGAAATGTTTCCTTCCCCCCTTTTGTGTTGATACTGGGCTCTCTGTTGTGCAAAGTTCCACGTAATAAAGTCACAATTAATATAACGGGGCTAAAAGTCAACTGTAAATATTCGTATTTTCAGAAGAAACGACCATTTTTCTTATTCAGAAAGATCTCAGTTCTGCAGAGTTAGGCTTTGTTGAACTTGGGTTTCTCTCCTTTACTGTTTTCAAGGCTGGCTAGAAATATACCTCAGACTAATTAAAAGGGAAAAAAATAAAATATATGGAGATTATAGCCTTTTTCTGTAGCAGCAGTGAAAAAAAAGTACCAGCAGAACTGACATCCCACCCTGGAAGCATTCTGAGATTCTACTAAAACTTCCATCCAAAGTATGATGAAGAGGTGGTTTTTTTTTTAAATTCCTGGGCTCTCTTTATTTAATAAGCAGTCTAATACTACCTCTGAGAAATTCAGTGATTAAAAATACAGAAAATGTTCTGCCTTGGGTCAACCTACAGAAAATTTCCCATGAGACACTTGCTTTCTGTGGCTGACTGAGACAGTCTCTCTCCCCTTTTACTGGGATTTGACCTTAATATGAATTTAGTAGTCTTTGCTGGGGAGCACAGACAGACTGCTTGCAAAGAAGTCTGACTAGCAGCTGGGGAGTCAGAGCCTGAGAGGAAATGCTAATGTGTTATCAGCACTATTGCCCTCAGCCTGAGGGCTGAAGAACCCATCTGTGTTACCTTGGCTGAGCTGTACAACCAGGTAAACTGCTAAGCTGGGAATGTCTTGTCTTTGTTTCTAAAAGGTATTTGAATCAAATGTGCATAGCTTACAAAAGTTTCCGCTATAATATGCCTCACTTCTGATGCTAATTTTTTTCTCGTGTGTGTTTAGTCTGGAAAAGTTCATAGCACTTTCAGACTAACAAGGGGTTCTGCATGTTGCTTACAGCCTCCATTGGCCACAGCAGATCTGTATCAATACTGTTGATCTGAAACTAGTTAACAGTTTTCATCCATCACATTTGCTAACCAGGCCTGACCTTTAAATAGAAGTTCAGAGTGGTTAAAATACATGTTGGCACTAAATTCCAAACATCTACCCTATAGTATACAGTAAGAATTTTTTTTTCCAATTTCTTGGGAAAGACATTAACTATTGCTGTGGCAGTAAAATATTTAAAAGCACCTGAGCTAGAAAGGTATGAAAGAATTCAAACTCCTGCAGTTAACCATCATCAGTGATTTTAACTTTTTTTTTTTTTTGTAACGCACATACTCAGATAGCTATATTGATCCTACTGGAAATAAGAATGGATGTATTGGCAGTAAAAACTCTATTCTTACAGGGTTGCATCGACTCCTATTGCTCTGTACATGCCTCCAAGCAATGCTATCCATTGCTACATAACTCCAGTTGGAGAACAGAGGAACAACTAGAAGTGTTTTAGTTAATTTGAACATGTCATCAATAGACAAGTCCACAGGTTACTCAACAATGTGTGTAACTAGCCATAAGCTGATAAAACATGTAAAAAAATGACCCTGAGAGATTAAGTCTTCAAAATTAAACCTCCCTATGATGGTTCTTACTTGTTGCTACTTTTAGGATCTAAACTTTAAAAAAAGGACAACTATGTTTTTACAGGATCAAAGAGACACTTCTAAGTTTATTTTCTGAAGGCACATTGAAAGCATAATGTTCCTCCTATGTCCCCTGCAGATCACTGAATAACAACTTTTTTTATCTGGTGCCTGGCTGCTAGGTAAAATTAAAGCTTTGCCTACCTAGAGAACTAAATTATTTCTTCTAGCAGCATAATGTATCTGTATTAGTTGTACTGTGTTAAATTACAATTTTCAGGTTTGAGAGCAGGTTACATTGCCTGCACTGCCCTGTGCAAACCAGTGAAGGGAGACTTGGTTACCCAAGCTGGAAAGGGTAAGCTTACACACTTGTGCTGGTTTAGCTGAAGATCTAATTTTATTATCTCTCAAGGCTGATATAAAAGTATAGTGGGGATCTTTCAAAATAAGGCTATAAGCAGCAAGCAGAGCCTGAGGTACTGATAGCAGTACTTCCTCATCCTAGTGCTCTTAATTGGGAGTCTGCTGCAACTGTGATCTCCCTTCATGGAGTATATTCCAGGCATTTTTATATTTAAAAAGAATAAAATAAAAAGCAGTCATGTACAAAAGGTTTGATATCTGCAGGAGTGCTGCATTTATGTAGTCACTTCTGCCTTGTGCTTGGCAAGGATTGTAAAAAGGAGGGGAAGAGATTGTTCTGTTCTGTTCTTACAAAGACCTCGAAGACAAGGTTATTTAGGCTCACCCATGCTTGAAAGGATTTTTAGGTTGTTTGGTTACATGTAAAGTAACCTGGAACACATAACCTGAAAGCTGTGTATTGCAACTGCTGCATCAGGCGCTTTTCCTCCTCAGTAATCAGCAATGTCACTACCAGTCAAATAGGCCTGGAACATGAGCCCAGTCACTGGCAGCTGATCATCCATGCTGTTAAGGGTTAATACAGTCTGACAAGTGAAGCCTGTGCCAGATAGAATTCTCTCACATGTAATATTTGAGCATGGTCTAGAGGTTAAGGTGGATGACAGCTTAGCTGTGGGAACATAGGCTGTGCTGTCCTTGTTTGCCTTATGGATGGAGAACCTGTGATCTGTCTCATCTACTGTCTGGCTGTGACTGTGTCCATGGTGTGGTGCCCCCTCCTGACAAAGGTGCCCAGACCTGGGGGAGAATAGTCTGTAGCCTACTGACATGCTTTATGCTTTTGGAGATAGACTTAATGCACAAAATGTAGGGTTAGATAATCCCAAGAGTCCTCCAGTTGGCTTTTGTAAGTGTGCCAAGTAGTGGAATCCTGATGGCTGCATGATAGGATGGGGAGACTTTGGGAACTGCTGTGCAGGGATGGATGGGTGTCTGGGGCAGAGAAAGATCTAAATAGAGCAGTAAGTTCTGCATTGACACTTACTTGTGGCTCTGCTCAGTGAGTTGCAGCTTCAGCACTTGGCTACCTTGCACTGCGCAAGTGGACAGGATATCATTACTGTCCTGAGGTGACTTTTTGAGGTGTTTTGAAGATGGATACTGATGAGAAATTCTTTCTGCAGTTCTTGCAAGAGTCCTTCACGTAAAGCAGAATGCACTAGGACATGGAAGAATCTGTTTTCTCCAGCTCTTCCATGCTAATTTGGTCAAAACTTGGAGGGGGGGACAAAAAAAAAAATCTCGTCACTTTGAATATCTTGTCTCCTCTTTTCCTACTGAGTTTTGCCAGGTGCTAACCTAATGCTCCTCTGTATAAGAACTCCAAAACATCAGATACACATGAGAATGGGACAGAAAAGGCAGTAGTATTTTTACCCTGTCTCTTTTGTACCCGCACCAAGAGTAAAGCAGTATTTTTTTTTTCCCTTCAGATTGGGAAGCCTCTTCCTCGAGTTCCCTCACCCTTGATAAGCTTGTGAACTTATTTGTATAGGAAGCCTGTGGTTTATAGGTCTGTAGTGGGATGAGCAATACACGGTTAGAGGGAATCTGCATGATTTCCCCTTCTGCAGGAAGGTTTGGGATGAAGCAAACAGTTTAGTGATTGTGCGTTCTGCTTGCTGCAATCACAGGGTATTTGTGCCATCAGCCTGAGGAGAACAGACACATTCAGTTTCCAGTAGTAGGTATTAGCTAATGAAAAAAACAGGATATTTCTGCATTAAATATTTTAGATGGGAGTTTCTTCAGTTAATTAGGCTAGCTACTTCTGTGTAGGAAAAACCTACAGTTCCATGTGACAAGGAATTCCCCAGCTTAGTTATGTGTGTGTAAAAGTAGCTCTTTTGCTTTGCTACCTAGCAGTTTGATTGGGAGCCTCCCTGTTCTTCTGTTGGAAGGAAGAATGAACAGTTATTCTCTAGTTTTCTCCACGCCACTTCTGACTTTGTAGGCCAGTGTTATGTTCCCTCATGTGTCTCTTGTCTGTGTTGAAGGTGTAAGTTTTTAATAACTCCTAATGTTGCTTTTTTCTCAGTAAGTATAAGGCATTTCTAATTTGTTGTTACAAGGCTGGGCATCTGTTTTTTGAGTGATAATAGTCAGTTTGGGATGGCTTTGAGCAGGCATTTCCACATACATATAGAAGCAACTTTACTATTCAACTTCTCCTCTATTAATATTTACACATTAGCCTATAGTGTTCTATGGAATTCTACAAGGATTGCTCTAAACCCAGGGGTGGCAAACAACTGTTTTAAAATCCTGTGAGTTGAATCAGAAAACTAAAGGAATTAATAGAATGCGAAGTAAATTAACTCTGTTTCTGTTCTGTATGTCTTACAGTGTCAGCTCTGTGTTTGATTTGGGGAGGGGGGTGTATGGAAGGGAGGATGACATTGATTGGAAAGAGAAAAAAACAGTGATTGGTATTGGAAGAAAGGACTTAAAAACATAGATGCTTTGCAGAAATTAGCAGTCCAATACCCTTTCCTCCAGTAGCACAATTGCTATAGCACAGATGTAAAGCAAATGTGAGAGAATCAGTTCAGAAGCAAGTTGTTTCAAGTTGGTCTATAAATATAATATATTTGACGCTAAAAGAATTCCTCGAGGGAGCCCCATTCCTCCTCATTGTCAGTCTTGTTTTTGCCAATGACTATCTGGGCAAATATTTAGTAGAGTATGGGTGATTTCAACAACAAAATCCATGAAATGTAAGATGTCAAGACTGCAGGAACATATGCCTCCTCTGCTTGAACTACTAGAAGAATTAAAAATTAGTTACTTTGTGGTTTTTTATTCAGGTGGTCAGACAGGACAGTCAGGGCAAGAAACAGCAATTATTTGGTGGATTGAGCTGCATTTGGAAAGATCAATATAATTAGCCATATAACACCATCAAACCATGTGCTCAAGCAGGACCACCCAAGTGTGGTTGCCCAGGATCATCCATGCCCAGATAGCTTTTGAAAATATCCCAAGGATGGAGACTCCACTATCTTCTTGGGCAATCTATGCCAGTGCTTGGTCACCCCCACACTGAAAAAGTGTTCCCTGATGTTCAGAGGGAACCTCCTGCATTTCAGTTTGTGCCCATTGCCTCTACTTCTCTCAACTGTAATCACTGAATTTGCAAGTATTTTCATTGCTTCTTTTGTTTTCTTCATTTAGTTGGAAGTGAAATGTTTGAAGAGCCAGCAGGGTAAAAGTTAGAGCCTTAGAAACTCTTTAAATAAACAGAAGAATAACTTTGATTTTGTTTAAATTAGTGCTACCACAGCCTAATGTTGGAACTGTGAGAAGAAACACAAAGGACATAATTGGAAAGAATGTTAAAGGAAAATATTGCCATTACTTTAGTCTTTGCTGAAATCATGGGACAATCTTAGATTGTAAGTTACATTTTCAGATGGAATAACCCTCAAATCTGCACGCTGAACTGTAAGACTGAGCCATCTGGTCATATATTAAAAGCTTTCTCCTGAAGAAAATTTAACATATCCGATTTATCTCCTTTTGGTTAATTTCTGACTATCTTATAGGCACAGGCCTTGTATTTTGTAACTCAACCCATTTTTAAGACATAAAGCCTCTGATTGATAGAGTGCACAAATCGAACACACGTTTAATGAAACAAGGATTTTCCCAAATAGTCTTACTTTACCCAGGATCTCACAGGGCATTAGGCCAGTGTCCAGCTGTGCACTGCATGGAATAAACTGCAGGCTGAGGTCCTTTCCTGCAGTTAGATGGCCTTGAAACTTACATATTAATTTATGATGTATACAGATACATTCATAAAATGGCAGTTTTATCAAGGAGGCTAAGGGTCAGGGATGGGATGGAAAAAGTATTGCTGAGAAACCCCAGGAGTGGCTGAATCATTTCAGAACTGTTCCAGGGCTTTTTTTGTTGTTACTAGCAGTGATAGTTGCTGCATGACCAAAGTGACTTTCCTCCCTAATGCTGTAGCTGGTGTGTTTATTTGCTCAGGTAAAGCCAATTCTATGCCTGAGCCTAAATTTTCAACACATGCACCCTTGGGAAAGGCATCATAAAAACTGAAGGAAAAATTCCAGTTGAGTATCCTAGATTTTCATTCTTTGTTTAGGATATTGTTCTTTCACTGAGCTTAAGTAACTCACAAGCAAAAAAACAGACTGCGAATCTTATACTCAAATTTTCTTTTTATTGCTTTACCCATGCAACTCTGTAGTTGGTCCTGTTTATAATCACTTTTTACCATGGATGTGCTGGGGAGGCTCAGACATCCAGCTGTGTCTTTTGAAGGGGCTCTACAGTCTGACAACTGGGCTGGAAGCAGGCAGGGGGTTTGTATTCCAAGAAAATTTAGGAATTACTTCAACTTTCATTAGAGCGAGAAGCTGTCAAACTTTCAGGCACATGCACGGAAACTTCTTGTTGAAAATCCAAGCCACCAGGTAAGGGCCTGCAAATGTTCTTGGCAGGTTTGGGGTTTTTTTTGGGGTTTTTTTGTTGTTTTTTTTTTTTAGGATTTTAAGTAAGGGTGCTGCAAATCTGTTCACTGCATTTATTCTACTCTTTTAAAATTTTATTTTATTTCATTTTTACTTGCATTTTATGGAGGAAATGAAAAGTGCATTCAAATTTTTCCCTCTAAAAATGGGCCTGAAAAGAGAAAACTGCTTTATCAGGAGTTTGCCACCTGTAGTTAGTCAGATCTACTGACTGATAATTTTAATGGAACATTTTTTGCTGTTGTCATTAGTTCCAGAAATCTGTTTATGAAATTTAATATCCTATCACAAACACATAGCTGAATTGCCTTGTGTAAGCATCTGAAACTAGCATGTTTTGCTGCAGTATTATCACTGAAAAATGCTCTCCAAAATTGTTTTTGAGGGCATTATTCTCATTGCCCAGTGGCTAGCTGTATTTTTTGAAGGTTTTAGATTTTTGAAGGGTGCAAAGTGTAAACTTTTTAATAAAGTATATGATTAAAAATACCACACAAGTTTAAAAAAAAAAACAAAACCCACAACCTTTTACTTTACTTATTAGTTTTGAAAGTTTAATTTAAAAAAAATATCAAACATGGGAGAAACGTTTGAGTAAAAATTACTTTTAATGACACTGCCACATTATAAATTAGGTGGAATATTTGAAAGTGTACAGCTGCCTTTATTTATTGCTGTTTCAGGCTAACCTGTGGAGTGGTTCAGTTTTTAATGAAGTCTTACTGCATCACGTACATGAAGGTATTTTTGTCTCACTGCATACCAGTTGTATGTTTCACGTCCTTACATACCAGCATGTAAGTATTTGTTGACAGAGAATAACTATAAATGTCTTGTTGCGCTGCTTAGTGAAAAACACTGGAGATCCACTGAAGGCGTTTGGCTGGGCTGAGGGGCAGCAGTAGCTCCTTGCTGAGCCGCCTTTGAGGAAGTGAGTAATACAGTGTGCCTTCCTGCCTTCCTTTCGCTGTCTTTATCTGGAGCTACAGGTCTGGCTGAGCTTATTAGGTCGGTTTCCAAGCTTCTCGTGAGAGTTGTGCAAGTGAGGCGTGTTTGTTAGGGAACCGGAATTCCCGAGTGTGCAAAAAAGAAACCCCAAGCATGGGAGAGGCAACGTTGTGTGGCGAGACCCACCTTCCACCGGGGCCGGCAGGAGC
The DNA here is from genome assembly GCA_038090715.1 of Florisuga fusca. Lineage (NCBI taxonomy): Eukaryota > Metazoa > Chordata > Aves > Apodiformes > Trochilidae > Florisuga > Florisuga fusca. Next base: position 64,312,874 of record JAAWXA010000001.1, read on the forward strand.
GAGTTGATGAAGAGGCGCTGGAACAAAGGCTGGAGATGGGGCAGAGGCCTCGCTTCTCCGGCCGTGCTACGGAATCTCGGTGGAGTAGCCAGACGCACCATACCCTGCGGCTGCCACCTCCTCCCCGCCCCGCCGACCACCGCCCGGGGACCTTTCCCGCCAGCGCTTCAACATATGAGGGCAACTCCCGTTCCCCGTCGGAAAAAAAAAAAAAAAAAAAAAAAAAA
>JAAWXA010000001.1:64313120-64330620 GCA_038090715.1 Florisuga fusca
AAGAGACAGGCCCTGCGCGGGGCGCGTGGCTCTCGCCTCATTGTCCTGCCGGCTCCTCCGCTCCATTCATTGCCCGTGAGGGGCTGGGCCGGGCCGGGCCGAGGGGAGCCGCGACCTCGATGCCTGGGCGTGTGCGTGAGGAAAGGAGCCGCTCAGGTCTCGCGTGTCCCCGGTCACGTCGTGAGGCGGTGGGCGGCGGGTAGCGGCATTTCCCGGCCGGGAGACGGGGCTGGCGGCCGGCCCCTGCATTGTTTCGGGGAGAAGTGTGGCAGGGGGGTGGCGGCGGGGCCGGGAGGCGCCGTCAGCTCCCGCCCGAGTGGTGAAATCGGGCCCGGGGTGTTGCAACCGCCCTCCAGGGGGAATAGGGTGAGAGGTGGGGAATGGCTGGAGCTTGGGGTGGGGGGTAGCCGCTCCTCCTGCGGGAGTGTGCTGGGGAGGAGGGGGGGGGAAGTCGGTCACTGGAGGAAGTTGTAGGACATCTGAACGCGCAGAGCACGTGTTTCCATCGAGCTCATGGCGGCCGCTGCCGCCGCCGCCACCGTGGGTGGGTGCGGACTGGGAAGAGCGCTTTGTTCCACTCGCTTGCCTGGCCGATTCCCGAGCGGAGGCGAGAAGGGATCCCGGTCTCGCCGGAGTGGCTCTTTCGGGGGGCAGCCAGTTTGCAATGGGAGGTGGAGGCAGCGGCGGGTGTCACTGACTGTATCGCGGTGGTAGCGGCGGCTGCATGTGGCAGGTTTGCTCTTCCTCCCACCCCCGCCATTGGCTTCTTGCTCCATTTCTAACTTGTGCAGAGCCACTTAGGGAGTGTGTTGGAGAGACAGAGAGAGGGAGGTGAGTCAGTGTCTGGCTGGGTTGTGTAAAACCTGCAGTGAAAGCTACCCCCACCCCCGTTAGGCAGTGGTGTTAGGGCTTTCCTTTGTGTTAGTATTTCTTTTGAGGAATTTTGTGCATCTTCCAAACTGAAAAAGTATCAGTGAAGTGGTCTACAATTTTTAAATAATTTTTTTCAATATTTTTTTTCCCCCCCAAGAATAGCTCGATCTTTTGCATATGCTGTCACTTGAATTGTTCTACTTGAAGATCTTCTTAGCTTAATTATGATGCTTATTGCATTTGAACAGATATCTGGAAACATGGCTACTGAACATGTTAATGGGAATGGTACTGAAGAGCCCATGGATACTTCTGCTGCAGTTACCCATTCTGAGCATTTCCAGACATTGCTTGATGCTGGTTTACCACAGAAAGTTGCTGAAAAACTAGATGAAATTTACGTTGCAGGTAAGATGTAAAACTTGCAAAAACACACTTATGATATTTTATTGGATTCTGCTGTCTTTGGGCTAAAATAGCAACTTTTTGTGGTTTCCAAAAGTATGGGAACTGCAGTCTTACCAAAATCTGTGGTGGTTTTCCATTCAGTGCTTTAATTTGTGGTAGTATTTTTCAGATAAAAGTCTTTGGCCCAGGCCACTTTGGCTAAGGGGTGGGAAGGAGGAAAAGTGTGCAGGTGACCATAATAACAGCTGGAACAGGCAGCAGATGATATGTAGGAGGAGTAGGTGATGTTGTCTTTTGTGCACTTTTACAATAGTAAAAACTTACTCCAAGTTAGTGAAGCCTTGGTATTCATCTTCTTATTTTAATGATACTTTGGGACATGGTATTTGGGCTCTTGAACGTAGAGGTTATTTACTGGTTCTCTTGGACATGAAACTAACTGTCTCTTTTTCAGCTTTAGTTTTGGATTGTGGTAACTTTTATGGCTACACTTTATTTGGCTTTACAGTTTTCTTAAAATGTACCAGTGTACCATTGGTAGAAAAGCTAAGTCATAGATCCTTTTGAGTTCACCTTTAGGATATTGGAGATAAACTTGGCCTGTATAACATCTGGGTTTCACAGAAAAAAAAAAAATACAGCAATTGTTACTCTGAATCTTAACATTTCTTCATACTTCTTGATGGAAAAAAAAGTTTTAATGCACTTAAATATTTTACTTTGAAAAAGACTTAAGTGATTTGTTAGGTATAGTAACTGAACATTAATCATTGATTGGTTTAAGGGTCACTGAAATGTGGTAAATGTGGTTAAACAGGTTGCTGCCCCAATATAATTAGTGACTTTTTTTTCTTTTCTCTAGGGCTAGTTGCACATAGTGATCTAGATGAAAGAGCTATTGAAGCTTTAAAGGAATTTAATGAAGAAGGTGCATTGGCAGTACTTCAGCAGTTTAAAGACAGTGATCTCTCACATGTTCAGGTAAGGTCAAGCAGTTCAGAATGCAATTGTTTAGGGATAAACTGCTAGTTGACTGGCAAGAGGTTTACCTAAGTCTCTCCTGTGATCCATAGGTGATACGTAAAATGGGCACTGCACTAGTTCAAGGTAAAATTACATTCTGGATTGTCATGTTTCAGAACTGAAGATTAATGTATCTTTTGCAGAACAAAAGTGCCTTTTTATGTGGAGTCATGAAGACATACAGGCAGAGGGAAAAACAGGGGACCAAGGTGGCAGATTCTAGCAAAGGACCAGATGAAGCAAAAATTAAGGTATGTGCCTAAAGATAGTTAAGCACTGTACCTGTGGTTTTTCAAAGCTGTTGTGACAGGTACCTTGATTATTTTGGAACTGTGCTTTTCTTAAAAAGGCTGTTTTAGTTTATTTATCATTATTGGAAAGCTGTCACTTGCATTTTTGTCTTGCTCTTTTGCCTCTTCAAGAGGAAATTTAATGTGCCTTTGATTGCTGTAACTGAATTTATACAAAAATAAAAGGGATTTGATAGGTTTGCTTTATGTCTAGTTGCGACAGTTCTGCTGTGTCACAGTAAAAGTTTTCAGAGACTTGTCAGCATAGATCTTTTGAGTTCAGAATGTGTAACTCCAGCTTTTAGTGGTTGTGTTCTGTTTTTCACAGAATTACAGACTGTCAGGGATTGGAAGGGTTGTTGGTTTTTTTTTCTCCTTCAGGTTTATAGCAACCCCACAATGGGGAGGAGACACCACGTGTCTGAAAAGACAGATTGTAATGGAGTTAGGATTTAGCCCACTTCTTATGACATAATCACTGTTGTCATATACTGTACCCCAAACTGTCTTAGTAACTGACATGTTATTTCTTGGACCAACTCTTCTGCTAGCAAGAGACTCCAGTCTTAAAGAGTTAAGCATACTATATTTTTTTTTTTTTATTTTTTTTTTTTTTAATCTTGTGATGAGCAACTTCACCAAAGCTGTCTAAGCATGCTTAGTCGATGTCTGAAAAAGCAAGAGAGTCTTTCATCTGTAACTCTCCATGTGTAAACTGGAGAATGAATGTGCTGTATATTACAAATAACTATGCAGCTTGCAAAACTAGAAAAATCTTTTATTTTTTGACTTTGAGGCTGGGGTGCCATTAATTACAAATTTAAAAAACCACTTGATACTGTTTTTGTCACTGCCACATGAAACAACATGAGGACTTGGTTAACTAACTTGGAGTAGCAAAGCTTTTACTGCTGATGGCTGTGGCATTTAAAATAACTGCAATTTGCCAGTTGTGAAATTACTAATTCTTGATTATAACAAGGCTTGTCTAATATGCTGTTCTTTTGCGTGCAGAGTTGATTTGTCTTTGTACAAAATTATTATAAGACAAGACTAATTTCAGAGGAGTTTCTCATACATTTGCATACTTCATCTGACAGTGTAAACTGCTAGTGTGTCTGTAACTGTGTAGTGATTCCAGTGACAGTTGTGCTGGGATGCTGTATGTGCCCACAAGGAATTTGAGGAGAGGATAGGAGAAAGGTAGCAGAACACTTCAGTAGTGGGGTACCTGAAGTATTCAGAACAGTGCAACCAGGGGTGTAAGCACTTAAACTTATGTTTTTTACTTTCACACTTATGAGTAATCTCATTAAGTGAAGGGAACTCCTGTGAGTAAATGTTTTGCGGGATTGGGCATGTCAAAACAAGAAGTGGCTCAGACTAAGATCTTTGACATTAAAGGGAAGCTTGATGTTCTATTACTTGGCCTCTTTTGTTTTCGCGTGAAAACAAAGGAATTGGGAAAACTGTCAATTTAATTTTCTAACAGTGTTTCATTACTTGACAGTTGCATAAGTTAACTTGTTCAGTTAGCAAGTACTTTCACCTTCAACATTAGAGTAATTATAACCATGCCTGCTTGTGAGCAAAGTGCATCTAAACTAGCTCAATCTGTGTATGATTTTAAAATTTTAAGTTTCTTACTTCAAGGCACTCTTGGAGAGAACTGGCTACACTCTTGATGTGACTACTGGACAGAGAAAGTATGGTGGACCTCCTCCAGAGTCTGTATATTCAGGACAACAACCTTCAGTTGGTACAGAGGTAAGAATAAGATCTTTATGTAGTTTTATTATTCAATGGAAGTGATATTTTTTTTAATATATATATGTATATAAACAACACTCTTTATGTCTGTTGTAGATATTTGTGGGCAAGATTCCAAGAGACTTGTTTGAAGATGAACTTGTTCCATTATTTGAGAAAGCTGGCCCTATATGGGATCTCCGCCTAATGATGGATCCACTGACTGGTCTAAATAGAGGATATGCTTTTGTCACTTTTTGTACTAAAGAAGCAGCTCAGGAAGCTGTTAAATTGGTAAGTTTTCCTAATTTTTTATTAAGTACACTCTGGCTTATAAGCAGTTCTGCTGATCCTAGTGCTAAAGATGAAACTGTCAGATCATTTCGTGTGTCCACTATGTGTTTTTAAACATGTCCACATTGTACATAATTTTTTTGCTGTCTGTACTGGAGACTGGGGGAAAAAAAAAAGCTGATGGACTGCTTTTGGGTCCAGTTAGTTGAGCCTTTATTGTTAGCAAGAGTTGTATTAGTGAGTTCTGAGCTGTCTGCATCTAGCTAAGTTTTAAAGGGAAGCTGTTTTCTGGTACTTTGGGGACACGGGAAGAGCTGGTCAGGTTTTGCTGGGATTTCTGATTTGTTCTTGCACCAGCAGGGGGCCCCGTGCTGGAAAAATGCTCATACACTGGGTTTCATAACTTCAGATGGGAAATAATCACCCTTTGAGTGTTAAGATATTTTCTATTTACTGCAGCTGACTGGAAAAAGTCATAAATCCTGCCAGGTTAAAAAGCATTTCCTCTGTGTTGTACAGAGGTTTGAAACAGATGGATGTAAGGAATAGGCTACTCTTCTTAACATTTGTAGGTTTTGTGCATGAAGTATCCATTTCTTAGAAGAGGAGGGGGGAGAAGAAACACCACCCTGGACCCAACACAGCTTCTTTGTTTTCCTGGTTGAGTTGAATTGGAATGTTTTTTAGGTAGTTACACATTGATATGGCTTGGGCAGGTATGACCTTTGGGAGTGCTAACTGTATTCATTGTGAGGTATACTGATACAGCAGGGTTAAAAATCTGTTTTGTAATACAGATACATCTTATACCATTGAAGTACCCTACTGATGTATTAATAACGTAAGTCAGTGGAGATAAATCAAGCTGAAGATGAGAATGTGTTTTGAAAAGTGTAGAAATGTCTGCAGAAGTACAAAAATACCTGGCATATGCTGCTTAGCTTTTTAAGTAAGAATGGTCTGCATTCCTGTGCACGGTCAAATATGAGGATAACTGTGTGTGCACCTCTTTGTACTTTCATTTTTAACCTAGCTATTTATATTGTGTGTGAACTCTTTGAGGGTTTTGCACATGACTTAGCAAAACAGTGAATCATATCGAATATGTTGTAAGAGGGACCTCATAAACAAACAAAAAAGATTTTTTTTCTTCGCTTAGCTAGATTTTTGCTCTAAAGCAGCACTCTAAAAAAGTCATTCAGACTTTTTTTCCATAAATGTAACATCAGATCCTAGCCTCAGTCTCTTCTACTAAACAGTACAAAGGAAGAAGGTACTTGGTGTCCCTTTATGGCTTATCTTCAATATGCAGGGAAAAAAAAAAGAATTGTCCTGTTTTTCAGTTAAACAGCCACTCAGTGTAATAGTTGAAAGGTGGTGTGGTTGATTGGGCCTCCATGCGAACCTCTGAGAGCAGGGTTAATTTTAAATGTGGTATCAGGCAGCTTTTGAATAGTTCCAGCTGTACCTGGCTGGCTAATTTGGTGTAAGTTTCCCAGGTTGTCTAGAGGTGGTTTGCAGGAGTACTAGCAAAATATGGCTGTATAACTCAGTTGAAAATCATGGGTCTGTCACTTGTATTAGCTACACATACATTGGAGAGGGGCTGCTAAAATACTTTTTAGAAATGCTGAATGCTTGGACATAGCCTTTTTAATATCCTAGTATTTTAACAGTTGGTGTGTTTTGATACTACCTATAATATTCTGATGTGTATGCAACTGACATCCCAGCTTTCTGCACTCCTGGCATACAACCTGGGTGGTTCTGTTACTTCCTGTGTTCTTCCCAGAGGACTTTGGTTTGTTTTGTTTTTTTTTTTTTTTCAGGACTCTTAAGTATAGCAAAACTGAGAATAAAAATCTCTGTATTGCTTGTAGCATTCTGAGTAATAAGAGACAGCAATGAGGTTTTGTCAATACCCAGACTGCATTAGAGAATAAATTGACCTGTCTCAAGGCTTTCAGTTGGTGTAGCTTATTTGCATACAATTCATGTCTGTGTGGCTGTTGTATCATCCACGGTCTTTATAACAACAATGTAAAACTGAACTGAAATTTTTGAGTAATCTTAATGTTGATTTATGCTGTTCATTAACCAGGAGAACTTGTAACTCGAAAGCTTGAGACATTGACTTTGTGTATACATTTTTAAGCCACTTTAAAAAAGGGGAGAATTCCCTAAGTTGTGTTTCAAGTACTTCTGGGTCTGTGCTTGGAACAAAAAGGGAGTGAAGCTATGGCCTGACACTGAAAAGACTTACAGATCTGACCACTAGTTACTTTTATGTTTGGTACTCAATCCAGTGTGGTTAACCCTCACTGCTGGAGCATAAATGGCATCTCAAAACTTAACAGAAGCACTGGCTATCAGAAGTCTCATTTTACTGTTTTTTTTTTTAACATAAATCATTTTTCCCCAGTTAATATGTTTGCATTTACCTTCTGTTGTATACTGTTTGAGTTAAGAATTGAAACTCCACTTGGCTTCTTTTGCACAGATACTCAGTTTTTCCTCTTTTGTGGGAAGGTGTTAAATTTCAGTTTTTCAAAAGATTTTTTGAGTGATTAAGGTTACTGTAAACTTGTGCAGGATAAATATTTGTGAGGTGAAGTTTGTAGGAAAGCATACTGAATCCTATAGTAGCATATGGTGTATTTTTCACTAGAACAAGTGTGAGCTTGATCAAAGGGCAGGTACAGGTGTGGTATGCAAATACTCCCTTTAAGCAGTTTGCTGGCTATGCATAGCAGTACCGCTTGCCATTTGCTGCTGGAAAGAAGTTAAAATAGCTAGTGAAGACAGCAGTAGATAGGTAAAGTAACAAGACAGACCTTATGCATACTTTGACCTGTTTGTGAATATATTCTTACAGAATTTATCAGAAAAAATCCCCAGTTCTGTCTATTTTGATGTCTAGAGGGTAGTAGTGCTTCTGTTACTAACTTTAGGCATTGATTCAGTGGTAACAAGAGGGAGAAGCAGTGTGCTGACATAGCTGATTTGGTAGCCTATTTTGGCTCTTTACCAGGATCATGATTTGGGCCTGTTCATGTCTAATCTAAGTTTACAGATGATACACAAACTATTCACCTAAAAACCACCTTTGTTAAGAGCACCTAATTCAGGACTGTTATACTGCTTTCTCTGTGTTTAAGATAAACATACAGTGAAAAGTGGTAGTTCATATATTGTAACATGAAAAACCTACTGGAAACTACTGTCAGTTTGGAATCACAATATGATAGAATATATTTTTTTAAAGTTATATTTTGTTGCTGTGAGTTCTATGAGAAGCTCTTTCTGGATTAAATGTGTAGTCTGATTTTGGTCTTGGACTTAAATAGAAACAGCAGGATACTGCCTTCTGTTATCCATATAGAATAGAGTATTTCAGTTTTAAGGGACCTGCAATAATCATCTATCTAGTTCAAGTACCTGACCAATTCAGGGCTGACCAAGGTTGAAGCATGTTAAAGGCACTGTCCTGATGCCTCTGAAACACTGCTAGGCTTGTCTCTAGCAAGCTTATTTCCACTGTTTGGCCACAATTTCAGTAAAAATTGCTTCCTAATGTAAAGAAATGCTTATAATGTATACTTCAGTTAATGAAGAATCAGTTTGAGTCTCTTCAGAACTAATAAACTGTCAGCTTTTTTAAAGGTGTTTGGAGGATTTTTTTTTTAGCTAGTGTAATTGTTTATTAATATGTGTAAGTCTGTTTATTAATGATCATAATATATAGTCTTTCTATGCAGCTGTTTCCTACTTTCAAATCAACTATTCTTCTGCCTCACGGGCAACAGATAATAGAAGTCCTTTACTGTATGTAGAAATCAATGTTCTGAGATATTATTTGTTGGGAAGATGCTGCTGCATCTCATTTTCACATGTACAGTTCTCCTTTTGGATGCAGTTGGCTAGCTTTGGAAATTTTCAGTCCTGTAGTTTTTGCCCGAGGTAAATGTAAACATATCCTGATTTTTAGTGCACAGAACAATAACTGGGAGAACCTGCTGATGCAGGCAGGTTTACTATCAAATACAAAATAACTCATAGAATAAGTAGCCAGATGAAATTCTAAGTCTTGTCCTGCTACTTGTCACTAAGATGTTGACCACAAAGTACATTTTCCTTGCTTAAAACTGCTTGTTGCAGGAGCTTCCAGTTGGAAAGGAGTTGATGTACCATCAGCTGACCTCCCTGCTGCTTATTTGGATGATGCATGTCTCTCTGCATCTCAATGAAAGGCATTTTTTTTTGTCAACAGATGTCTACAGTAATAATTTTTTTTTTTTTCTTTAAAATACTGATTTGTTCAGGGTGTTTTCTAAACAGTCTGTTACAGGAGAATCATTTGAACAGAAGTCTTAGAATTACAACTCAGTAGAAGGTTGTTCTTGCTGTGTACGTGTGTAATCTGTGCTTTGGAAAGTATTTGCCAATTGCTCTTGAGCATTTTGTGGAGACCACCTGATCATGGCTTCTTTTCTTTCATTAACTAAGGAAGTGTAGAAGAAATCTTAACTGTATTTGTAACTCCTGGCTTGTATTATACAAAATTCAAGGATTCATAGGTGCAGGCTATAGCAGAACTTGCATTTTTTTCTGGACTTTTGTGAAAAAAATACGATGACTTGAACATAAGATTTACCTTTCATGGTTTACTTGAAAAGGTCTCTAAAGAAACATGTATTAAGAAAGAGGCTTGAGAAAGAAGAGAGAAATAATTATTGGCTGAAATTGTGACTATACATTAGAGAAACACATGTACTTCAGAACAGTTAAAAATGCATCATAAGTCAAAGAATTATATTACTAAATGCATGTTATTAAAAGTAACTAACAAAAATATTTGATTTGCTGGTGTTGGAGATGAGTGAAAATTATCAGTAACTCATGACTGTCCAATTATTTTTTCTTTTAGTACAACAACCATGAAATTCGTTCTGGAAAACACATTGGTGTATGCATCTCTGTTGCCAATAATAGACTTTTTGTTGGTTCTATTCCTAAGAGTAAAACCAAGGAGCAAATTGTTGAAGAATTTAGCAAAGTAACAGGTAGGTCACTAATGTTTTGTAAAGATGTTAAACCTGATCAGTGATGAACTCATGTTTTTGCTTATGGTTGAATAATGGTGAATCCAAATGAAGACCACTCAACATTTGTCTCTACCTTTAGGTGTTCTTTATGTTTTTAAATGTTGTTGTGCTAAGGGCTCAAATATTTGTGATTAGACTAGATGTGTAATTCTAGTTTTACCTGGCGAGTAAGCATGTAATGTTTAAAAAAAAAACAGCAACATGAAAAGAATAGGTGGTTTAATTATTTCAGTACTAACATGTTCTAAAACTTTTCAAAGTAAAATTAGAAAAGGTTGGAGAAAGTAACACCACGTAGTCGTTCCATGCTTCAGAATTTTTAGTGATTTGATAAGGTTGTCTTTCATAATGGCATATAAACTGGCAAAGGTGACATTTGATGGCTTCCTGTGCTACTGAACAATATATTTCAGGTTCCTTGGGCCAACACTGAAAATTTTTGGGTGTCTTCAAATCATGGAACTTTGGTCTCTTGTTTAGACATCCATGGAAAAAACACAGATGCTGATAAGTGGTATGACTTAGGGGCTTGAGAGGAGAACTGACAAAGCACAACCATTGGCTTATCTCTCCTTCATTTAGTTAAAAAAAAGGTACTAAAGATTAAATTTTCTTCACTTAAAAATGGAACAGACGTAAGTTTCAATAGTCCAGTGACTCTGAAAACAATGGTCTTGAAGGTGGGGAAATTTTATTATGTACACAGTCTCAAAAGAGTAGAGTGTTTCATGCTTCCTGGACCACTTGTCAAGTACATACTTCTGAGAAAGATAATCCTTACTTTATAATACAAATTAATGGAATGAAGCCATAACAAATATTTTTCCTGATTTCAGAGGGTCTTACAGATGTCATATTGTATCATCAGCCTGATGACAAGAAAAAGAACCGAGGTTTCTGTTTCCTTGAATATGAAGATCACAAAACTGCAGCTCAGGCCAGACGTAGGTTAATGAGTGGCAAAGTGAAAGTCTGGGGAAATGTTGTTACAGTTGAATGGGCTGACCCTATAGAAGACCCAGATCCTGAAGTCATGGCAAAGGTAATTAAGCTATAAGGGAAACATAATACAATTAAAGTGTTTTTTTCTGAAGTAAGTACTTTCTGGCATTGGCCTAAGTTTAAATTGACAGAGATGTTGTAGGTGAGATGATAAAATACGAATACTCTCTAGAAATTATGTGAATTTGAAAGCTCTATTGACTGACATTATTTTGTGCTCCCAAGGCTGGGTAATTCTTGCTGAAAAGAAACATAGACCTAATGTATTCAAGTTCTCACCTGGAAGTGGTGGTGGTGACTTCAAAAGTTAAAATGGCTTTATAGTTGGCTTAATATTTGGAGGGACAGAGATCTAGATGCCATCACAGAACAAGACTTAAATCTTTTTAAATCTGGAACATCACTTCAGAATTGGAACATGGCAGTAAGACACACTTCAGTATTTTAAAGTTGCCTTTAGCAGTTACTTCTGAGAACTTTTGCAATGACTTTGTATTTGGAACTGTGTACCTCTGATTTGAGAGGAATTAGTTCATGATAATACTAAGACTGGTAATATTTTGGATTTTGAATATTTAATTAAATCAAGTCTGGACTGCTAATTAACATTTTGAAATGTGTTGTGTGGAATATTTTGCCAGAAATGAATTACCTGGTTTTTATTTTTTTTTTACTCCCCATCAGATAATGCCCAATCCTGTCTTTTTCACTAATTTTGTGTAGCTGAGTTGTTTAATGAAAACTCATAGCTAGCCTATATCCTTATCTCTTTCTCTTTGCTTGCTTTTTTGTCTGTGCTTTTACTATCATCTGAGACACGTCACTTGCTGGAGTCCTACTTTGATGGACCTAGTAAGATAGCTTGGCTGGGATCTCCTCTTTGGTGAGCCATAAGGGAAAAGGGTTGGGGTGGGGGCTTATTTTAGGGAAAAAGCTGCTTTTGTAATACAGGTATTACAGAAGCTTTTGGACTACCCCATCTGCAGACTTAATTTTTCTTGCCCAGCATCACAGACTTTCAGCAGTGGGGAAGAGTCTTGCAGGTAAAATTTGTTGAAGGTGGCATTTACTGATATGGAGGCCTACCTGTCCAGTTTCTTGGCTCAAAGAGAAGACACCTAATCCAGCAAACTTAAAATAAATGAGCAGGAAATTCTTAAATGACTGAGTAGATGGGCAGGAAGTGATAGGGTAATCGGGTATCTTTCCTCAGTAAGTTTACGGATGTGTGGAGTAGAAGACTAAAGTAAAAGCTTAGTAGTAGTTTGCCCCATTTAATATACAGTCTTTTGAATATATTAATACCTCATTTTATATTTGAAATGAGACATGATGGAGAACGTGCAGAAAACAAATTTGTATGCTTCCAGTGCCACATGCTACAGATAGAGCATGGCACTTGGGTTGAAGACATGGAAAAGTGAGACTAAGTGATTAAGAATATTGAAAAAAGTAGAGAACACCTAGCTTGTATCTGAAGGCACAGGTTGAGACAAACATTAATGTCTCACCTTCCTTGCTGGCTGCATCCCTTAGTTTATTTCTGCAATAAGAAAATTCTCTACTCCCATCGTTCTTGCCCACTTAGTGTGCATTTGGAGATACTCTGGCCAAATCTGGCACTTCTGGAAGTGTTAGTTTTACTTTCTCTTGTATATTGCTGTCTTTTTTGTAAGAGGACATCTGAGCTGCTGCTGGATTAGTAGTCTGCCAGATGTGAGCTACAGGTTGGCTGTCTGTATTTTTGCATGCTGTCAGTCAGTAGCAAAGGCAGAACTATTGACTTCTGCCATCTGACAGATTCCTGTGGTAGAATGCTCTGGAGGAAACACTGAGTAGGAGGAGAAGGTTGCTTTCATCAGAATAATCATCTGATCAGCAGGTTGTGGTTTGGTTTTTGTTTTGTTTTTTTTGTTCCTGTTTTGTTTTTTAATTGTTTTTGTTTAGTTTTTTAGTTTTGTATTTTGTTGAGACTAGTAGAAAAGCAAGTCTAAGAGCAAACTATGAGGAAGACAAATTCAGCTTCTTCACCAGAAGAACAGCATTGTATACCTTGCATAAGCAGAGAAGCAGCGTGTTGATTCATCAGTAGATGGAGAGTTATTAATTCAAATTTCTGAAAAGTTTATTCAAGCCTTTTTGCCTCTCTCCTCTTTTGTTTAAATGTGGAAAGTACTGCATGGATGCATGCTTAAAACCTAATTGGACTGCTGTCTTAAATATGAAGTACCTTGAGTGGGATGAGTTAGAAAGCAAGATTCTGAAGCTAGACATATGTCCTACCAAAGATTATTTCTTGCTCTGACAGATCAGAGTATAATTCATTACATAATTGATTTCTGGTCCAAAGTGAACTTTTTTCCATATTCCAGTAGCTGTGTTGATAGCTTAATTTCTCAAAAGTGTTATTTTGATCCGTATTGTACCTGTCATGCAAATACATTTCTTGGTATTTTGCTTGATTTCTGTAGCATGGTTGAAGCTACATAAGACATTGTGGAGAGGCAGGTTAATCAGGTAAATAAAGTCCTATGCTTGCCTGGTAGATTACAGGGCAGGAGGAAGGGCTAGTAACCTTTGGAGAATGAGGTAATGATGTGTGACGTGCTTGTGATGTAGGTAAGAGGAAGAAAAGGAGCAGATGCTGGAAGTTTTGGGTGTAGTCTAATCTTAGGTAGTATATAAAAGTGAGTTCTGCCTTTTTGACAGTACTGCTGCTGGGTATATTGCTTGTTATGCATGTATTTATAGAACTTGGGTGTTAATGAGGAGGACTTCATGTAGTATTTTCCTTCCCTCTTGAGATAGCTTAAAATGAAGTAAGAGTGGCTTAATCTTCTATCAACTTAGGTTTTAACCTGCCTTCTAGCTCTGACTTCTGGTTCAGCTACAATTTTCACCTGTAAAATGACTAAAGGTGCTAAATTTTTTCACATTTGTTTACATTGGAAAAAATAAATCGGTTGCTTTTTGCTTCTTAAAAAAATGCTGTTAGTGCCTCTTGTAACTAAAAAGTTATGAGTTCTGAGGTTTTTAATGATGTCTGACACTGTCAGTCATTGCAGACTTCTTACTAGTGAAGACTGATTAGAGTTCCTCATGAGATGCTAGTTTTTTTCCTTTCCTAAAACACAAGAATGAATCAGAAATACACATTTGCTTGAAAGTTAGTTTTTTAAAACCGTTGATTACATCACAGAACTTGCAGGTCATTTTCATGAAATGAGGTAGCAATTATGACAGTTTACTAAAAATGGTAATTATGTATAGGTTACAAGAAAATAAAGGTTGTTCTTAGCATCAGGGCATGTAGGAGAGGTGTAGCACAGGGTAAGAAAGAAGCAGTTTAACTTGAGGAGCTGGCTGACTTTATTCATCATATGAGAATCAGCAAGAATAACTACTGCCAAAGACAGTGGGTGGGATTTATGATTCATAGTATCCCTTCTTTCCAACTGCATCCCATCCTAGTGAAGTTAGTGAGTGAGACAAAGATGTATGGAAGTCTGTACTGTTTATTTGTAGCTTAATTACATAGTAATTCTTACATAAAGGCTGTCAGGGTTTATTGAGTTCCTGTATGTGGTGGGAGTAGAGATAAGAGCTCTTCTTCAAAAATCAAAGTGTTCTTTGGTCCCTTCACACCCTGTGTAATTTGTTTTGACCTTCCAGGGTTAGGAGCAGGAAGTTAGTGCTGCCATGTGCAATGTTCACTTTTTGTCATCAGCTTACTTGAAACTAATGGTAGCAGAGGGGATGTGAACAGAAGTTGCAGGTTTTGCAGCTGTCCCTTGTAGGGAGGTAAGACTGAGCATCCTGTGGCAGTAGGAGGTGAGTGGACTGCCAGGGCATGATGTCAACATTTGGAAGGGACTTTGCCCAACAAGTCAAAGAGGTTTGGGAATTGTGAGAACTCGTGGAGGGCATCATGCAGGCATTCTAATGTACAATTGTTCAGTGCAGCCTCAGTGTGGATGCTAGAACAAGTCTTTAAACACTAACCAGTCACTAACATATGTGATTCCTGGTGTCCAGTGTGTGTTGTCTGCTATATTATATCAGAGTCTAGCTCAAGCCTTTGTCAGACTGGTATGTATTTTCTTTTATCATGAGCAGTTGGTGGTCGATAAAATTTTGTATTGATGATTTAGTCACTATCAGGCAGTTCACAGGGTATATCTCAGTAGCCAAAAGATAACCAAACTCTGATCTTACAAGCTGCATAAAAGTCTTAGTGTAATTTAACAGCCATATATTGCATGCTCTAGAGAGCTGTCTGGGCGATGGAATAGGCTTTCAGAGTTATTTGGAGGTGTCTGTTCTTCAAGAGAAGGACACTTTGACTTGTGAGAAAGTCCAAGCACGCTTTCCAAGGCACTGACATTTGGCAGTGTCAGCCTTAGTATTGCTTTCTGTCTGTGTGTTCTTTTCCTGTGGATTCAGGTAACTGAATTGCTCCTCGGGCAAGTGCAGTCCTGATGCTAGGTATTTTTTGTAGCTCTAGCATGGGACCCACAAGTTAAGCAACTTGAGAGCTGTAGGCCTGTCACCTCTGACCTAGATATTATAGTGATGACTGTTCTGCAAATACATGAGCAAAAGCCTGTCTAAACAGTGAATGTTTTGATAAGTCAATTATTCTGTGTGTAACCAATCCTGGCAGCCTTCTTGAAAGCTTGCAAGTGTTCTGAGTTGAAAAATAGTACTGCTAGAATTCTTTCAAATGTTTACACAAATTAGATTTTTCAGGATATACCGATTTTCTGTATTCTTGTTTGAAAACAGATTTATAGTTACATCAGGCAGAATTTTAGAGCTAACTCATCCTGTATTAATCTACAAATCTACATATTGTGTATGTGTGTATATATATATATATATTTAAAATGCTATACATAAAATGTAACGCTGTTATCAGTACTGCCGGTAGTAATGACTTTCAATACTTCACTTGATGTTTTGGAATTAGATCACACTTCTAAGGTTTTTTTTGGTGCTTGTTCTGTTTGTTTTTTTAAGGTAAAAGTTTTGTTTGTCCGCAATCTTGCCAATACTGTAACAGAGGAGATACTAGAAAAGGCCTTCAGTCAATTTGGAAAGCTAGAGCGAGTGAAGAAGCTAAAGGACTATGCTTTCATTCATTTTGATGAACGGGATGGTGCTGTCAAGGTAAGTGAAGAGAACTAACTGTGTAGTGACTAAACATAACATATAGAATTTGTATGTTTGCTTTAACTGGAGAAAAAGCTCTGAAAAAAATGGTATCACATTACCACTCACAACTTTGTTCTCTGCAGTTGCTAGTTGAAAAGTGAATTTTAGATGCACCTATCCTAAGCAGTTCTGCTCATGAGTATCTAAGGTTATAATCTGAAACTGAAGTGCCAGAACTTGAATTACTCTTCTCACCAAAGTATTGGTAGAATCTAGGAAGTTTCTGTAGGGCAGGTGGTACAAACTTTAAAAATCTTTTTAATTTTCCAGGAACAGAATGGCTTCCTTTTTATGGTGTGGAATAAGCACTTTTTTTGGAGAGGTGCTGTACAATTAATAGTCATTTCTGGATTTTGCTAGCCTGGTCTTGGTGGTTTTTTTTTCTTCTGTCATATGTCTTCAGGAAGGGAAAGTATAATTCCTGTCTTGCCTATAGTCAGTCTGTTTTTTATGTTCCACAGGAGGATGCAGGATACAAGGATATTAAGTTTTCTTACTCATCCAGGTGCCTTAAAGCAGATGCTTAGGAAGATGGAAAAGAGTCTTTTCATAGGATATGTATTCTAGCAAGGCTTAGCTATGTAGAGTCCCTAAAAATGGTAGAATCTTTAGGCTACCCTTGCTTAAATTCAGCTTGTAGCAATTGCTGTGACCCATGAGAATTATATATGTGTGTGTGTGTTGGTGGGATTTTTGGTGGTGGTTTGTTTTGGGTTTTTATGGTCAGAGTGAGATGTTAAGTTCTAGTTTTTGACTTCCAGTTTAAAAAGAAAGTTACATTTATTGTAAGTAAAATAAAGGAATTAAAACATATACTGATCTCTAGCTTCAGTAGTATTTGCATGTGTGCTGATATTAAAATGTTGTTACCTTATTACAAAACCCATGCTTGCAGAGAACAGTTTCATTGCTTTGTTAATTGAAACAGCTTGCAAAGATTGAAGCTTATTTCCATTTTTGAGTGGAAGATTTTGAAAGTGATATATGCAGTCCTGGGCTTGAGAGCCAAATTTAGAGGAAATACATAAGTGGAACCCAGGATAGTGTGATGTCTAATTATTTAAAGGTGTTTTTTTGTTTTTGTTTTAGCTTTATGTTGTTATTTTAGCTCTGGATAACAAATTCTAAAATTCATGCTCTTAAAAGATAGAATAAAATAAATACCTTCAGATATGCTTAGAAGTATATTTAAAGTCTGGTTAATTCCTTCAGGCAATGGAAGAAATGAATGGCAAAGATTTAGAGGGAGAAAACATTGAAATTGTTTTTGCTAAGCCACCAGATCAAAAAAGGAAAGAACGGAAAGCTCAGAGACAAGCGGCTAAAAATCAGATGTAAGTGTAAATGCATGCACTTATGTTGTATTACTTCTAAAGACGTGTACACTCCTACAGAATTAGAACTTTGGGGTGTTTTAGTGGGTACACTATCCTATGTACAGGTTTTCTGGCTTCTCTGAAAATGTGGAATTAATTTCAGTTGTTTGCATTTATTTTACTTTAGTGGTGTGGGATCAGAATTCAGATGTTGTTTTGGTCAGTG
>JAAWXA010000001.1:64335620-64418103 GCA_038090715.1 Florisuga fusca
TTTCATGATGACTATAACCACCAAGTTTTATATTACTGTTGCTGGGAATTTTCTCTAATGTAAAGTTGTTGTGACTCAGTGCGCAAAAACCTTAGCTGGTGATACAAGGTTAAAAGCTTAACTCTTTAAATAATACCAGTTTGTGACAAAGTGGTAAAACAACCGTAGCAAAATTCCAAAGTTAGTGGCAATCAGAAGGCAAAGTGTTCTTGTCTAGTAGTTTATTTTAAAATAATTCATTTTGCTAAGATTTTATGTTAACAAATGTACAGACCAGAGTTTAAAATGATTTATCTAATTGATTCCTTTTGTTACCTGGCTAGCAGGGAAAAGGGGTCGAGGCCGGTCCTGACCTGTTACAATGAAGACTGACTTGCTATGTGGGATTACACCAGAAGCTTGCAGTGGAGTAATGGTAAGGATATCAAGCAACCTTAAGTATCTCAGCTGTATAGGAGCATATTCTGTTGCAAAAGACCTTCCTGCGAAGATCATGGATTCAAATATGGGACATTTGAACTAATACTTGGACTTTGAAATGAATTTCTTTAACAGTTTTCTCTGCAGTGCAAGTTATTAAACTAAAGCTACTCTATTTCCCCGATGTGTTCAACAAAATCCTTAACGTTTAGCATGGTATCTTAATAAAGAATAAAGTCGTTCTTTAAAAAATCTGCTTTAAGTAGATTTTTCCCCCAAGTTTTCTTAGTTAAGGATTCCAAAAGTGGTATTCACAAATTCTTGCATTAAAATTTCTACTGCAGTGATACAGATGAATACCATCATTGGTATCCTTAAATTTTATTTCTGCTCATGAAGGTTAATCATGATTGTCTATATAGTAATCACTTACGAATTGTGTTCAGATACAGCAGTTTCAGGTGTAATCATCAGAGCTGGTTAGTCAGGCATTCCAGATAGTGGTTCTTTTCAGAACCTTTTTTAAAGGGTTGGTTAACTACCTCAGTAGCAGAGGATTGAACTATACCCTGTCTGTACTGTACATAGAAAATCTTTGTAGATAAAAGCAAGGCTTGTTTAATATGATATGAGGGTAAGATTATAATATACCAAATGTAACATTCTTAGTTGCCTTTAGTTCCAGAGGCTTTGTAAGACTTCCTCATGACCATCGTAACAGGCCTTGCTTTTGTCGTATTTTGTGGCTGAAAAAGCAGCCTTGCTTCTTCAGATATTGTAGTTATTTGGATGTATAATAGTTTAGCAAGATGTTACTTTTGTAAGACATCAGATGTTCAAAAAAAGTGCATCAGCAACTTGTACTAAATACTGCAGTGTCCCTTTATAAAAGGTCAGACTAAAACTGACAACTGTACAGTGAAGCCTGACATTTGGATATTTTGAAGTTTTTCATAAATCATAGACTAGTATATGGCTGTAGTTTAGCTTTTTAGGTAAAAGGTATGTTTTCATTAGTGCATTTGTTATTGCTGATCACTGTAAAAACATGTGTATCAGCTTTCCATTTCTCTTACGCAGATCATGATAACCTGTAGAGTAGAGTAGAGTACAATCATTTGTGCTATGTTTTTAATTTTCTAAAGCACCTTGATGACAGTGAGTGTTCAGTGGTGAAGCATCCTCTATTGAACCGCCCTTAAAAAAGACAAAGCAAAAACAAAAGAACCTTGCCAAGTCCAACTTCATATAGGTAAAATACAGATAAAATGATTCCTTACTTTGGACTTGGCATAAAGATCTTCCCTTAACCCCCTGCCCAAAGGGATACTGCAGTTGTACTACATACCCATAGGCACCACAATGAAAATCGAAGCTTATACCTAATTAAGGTTTTATACACACCAGTTCCCCCAGTAAATGCAAATTTTAACAAAATTAGACATGTCATATGTTGAAAATGCTCATGGCAAACAATCATTTTGCATTCCTGCAAATAAAATTGTTTTATACTGTAAGCTGGAGGCGAGTGTAACTTATTTTTGTAATAAAGTTTTTATTTTTTTTATGTGTCATTAATATAAATGTGTGTTAGTACAGAGATCTTCTGGTTAAAAACTTAGAATCGCACACATTTCAGTATGTTTACTTGTATTTACATAATTTTTAGAGTAGTGGTTGCCAATAGCCTGTATGTTTCACATTAATTTTTTTTTTTTTTTAATTTTGGTTTTTTGGTTTTTTTTGGGTTTTTTTGTTATCTTAATAAACCATTTTAGTATGTTGTATGTCAATTACTGGGATAGCTGGGACATGAAGTGTAATTTAAAATTGTCAAGTATTCATTGGAATATGTAAATGTGCCTTGCCAGTTTTGAACTTTAAGACAAAGTAAGTGAATGGTGGTGAAATGAGTAGTCAATGCGTAAGAGACATTTGCTACCAGTTTCATATGCTGCCCTGGCTAAAGAAAAGTAACATTTTCTTCAAATTTGATCATTAAAAAGTAGACAGTTGCATTAGCTTCTGAATTTTCAAATTAGTTATAGAATATTAGGCTTATGGAAAGTGAGTTTGCTAATTGTAGCCTTAAGTATAATTTTGAATTTCAATGTAATCCTTGGTGCTGGCACTCCCAGTGCCAAGGAAATAAAATGCTCCCTTAAAAAGAGGTTGCCATGCCTACTGGCACTTTTACTGTCATATGGTTTTATAAGGAACACTGTCAAGATGTGGAAACCCAATTTTGAACTCGATATAAAATGAAAACACCGGGGGCTGTAGGAGAAGGGAAGTCCCCAGATTTCTTAATCTTGAAACCTCTCCATTGCTGATAAACACTTGTGGGATCACAAGTGCTAGTGACTAGTTCTTAGTCTAGAGATACGTTTGTGGGGACTAATGTATTTATGGAATTTTGACAGTTCATAGTGCATTAAAACATTTTTATTAAGGCACTGCATGTGTTGAAATTGTGGATCATATCCTTAATTTCAGCTCTGATAAAAGCATTGGGGACTTTTTTTAAAAAAGTCAAATTTGACAGGAAAGCTTGTTTTAAATGATTTGCAAGCAATGGTGAGTGAGCAAAATACTGCAATCCTGACAGTGTTCTCTCTAATTATGAACTCAAGCCATTATAACTTTTAAAATTAAATATGATTTGCACTGTTCTGATATTGGTGCAGTTTTTTAGCAAAATGATCAGAAAACTAAATTGCATGTGGTGATTAATACTGGAAACACTAAAATGAAAAAAAAAATCCCACGTTATTTTCAAAACTTTAAATTTGATTGTATAAAAAAGCCAACATTTATTATTAAGTGGAAATACTGGTGAGAATGGGCAAGTGCATATATACAACATCAGTTTGGTTGCACTTGGGTGTTGGTAAACTTGAAATGTTCTACAGCAATAATGCATCTCTTACGGTGCTTTGGTGACAAATTGACATATGACAATTCTTTTTGGCATGTTGAAGGCAAGTGTTGACTGGATGTATTATGCTGCCTCTGTTCACTCTCATAGGAGGCTTTCTTTACTGAAGAACCTGCAAAGGTTTGAGTATAGGTTAGCATAGTTCCACATTGGTTTGTAATGTGTTCCTAAATTTGAAGACTAGTTGAATTTGGTAAGAAATTGGAAACTACTGCTGCTGCTGCTGCTTAACACTTCTGGTTTATAAACACTCCAATACACAGCTTTTTAAATTATACTTTTGTTTTAACACTCATTTTTGTTTGAAGGGTTTCACATAGGATGTACAAATGTACTTTTTTTTGTTTTTAAAGAGGAGATTCGTTATGACCCAGAATTTGTGTTTTTAGTGTTGGGAGAAGGCTGTTACAGATACTAAGGCTGGTTTCTGCATTTCTGCATTGTACAACTCTTGCCTAAGTACTGTCTTAAAATCTAATATAAGGAATACTAATTTTGTTCTTGCTGGGGGGAGAGAACTATAAACTTAGCCTCCTATAAAGATAGGATTCCCAGCTTATTATTTCGGGATAGAAGTGTTATGTATGGCTGCAGCATTTTCACTTGTGCCTTTGATTAATTCTTCAGAGGCTTAACTTTTCTGTTCAGCCCAGCAGCTGTTTTGATGCTTCCATACATCAGCT
Organism: Florisuga fusca; assembly: GCA_038090715.1. Classification (NCBI taxonomy): domain Eukaryota; kingdom Metazoa; phylum Chordata; class Aves; order Apodiformes; family Trochilidae; genus Florisuga; species Florisuga fusca. The sequence continues at coordinate 64,339,662 of JAAWXA010000001.1, forward strand.
AGGGGAGACTTATTTTTTTAAAGAAATAAAACTGAAAGGCAATATGGGTGTAAACACTTGTAATATTTTCTGAAAAGAGTGTGTGTGTTTAAACCGATACCTTGCACAAAATTGACTGTTCCTCTCTGACTTGCAATAGAGAAGATTTAGTAGAAAATGTTATTGTTCAAAATGGAATAGCAAGTTTTGGAAGTAGGCAATAAACTGTGCAGTGCAGTGCTCTGATAATTGAAACAGGTGAAGTTGGAGCTTGAGTTAGTGTTCATAGCCTGAAGCTCATGAATCCAGGCTTTATGACTGGCTATGGTAGACTTTTGAGTCTGTTTGTGTTGAGTGTCTTGCTGAATTAATGCCAGCACCAGCACATGATGTCTCTTGGGGGTGGGGCTAGATAGTTGCATTAATTGGGCAAAGAAATGCCACCTTCTACTGTGTCATTTGCTCTGTCAGATAAAAAGGAAATGTGGCTACAGGAGAGGAAGTAGGGGTGAAGATTCCATGGTCCTTGCTTTGATGGGTAGTGGGGGAGACAAGGAATAAAGTATTCATAGTTACTTTACAGACATATAATAAAAACATAAAGCTTCCTGGAAGCTCTCATAAACTTCTTTCTGAGAGACAGATTTTCATACAGTCATCGTGTCAAGGATGTTTAATTATACTTTGGAAGTGTTTAATTATACTTGTGTTACAAAATCCACAGGATGAGTGACTTCTTTGGTGTTATTTGCCTTGACTCTTACAGTAGAGTGATTTATTAAGAAGTGCCAGTAGGACTAGCTTGTTAGTTTACTGGGGGTTTGGAGAGAGGGGTGATTGTCTCATGTAATGGTACCTTTTCCTTGCCAATATATAACTGGTTACTGTTTTTTTTCTACAAACATGTATTTTCAAAGGGCCAACTCTCAAGTGGGTGTTGTGCAGCTGAGCTCACCTGGCAACACTGGATTACACTGATTATTTAAACTTACCTTCTTGGAAGCTTCCTTAGATAGTCAGAGTTCCAGGTACCTGGAAGTACCAAAGCTCTGTTGAAAAAGGGGGGGAAAAAAAAAGGCGCCTGTGCCAGTCCAGAAAAGATAGTTGTAGTGTGTAGGTAATAAAAACAGCTTACATATTTAATGTTTGAACTTTATGTATGATACTTAATGTATCACAAGATACATTTCAGTTCCAAGTCTCATTTCATTCTTGAATGTTAAGAAAACTGTTAAATACTCAACACTTAGTTTCTGACAATCATTTAGCTAAAACTGTCAATGTCAGAAATCTGGGTTCCCTTTAGTCTGAAAATGATACATTAGGTTGATTTATGGTGATAGTGAACTATCTCTATTTACATAGTGTGATAAGACAATTTTACTTGTTTTGGTCAATAATATGTAGAAGGGACATTGAATCTTAACCCCTTTCCTTTGCACTAAGGAGTTACAAAATGCACTTAGTTCTGCTGCACAGCCAGTAGAACAGCCTGTGCCATTTGACTGTGGAGAAGATAAGGGTAAGTAAAAATAGACATTATAGTACTTAAATGGCTTGCAGTACCTAGAATCCAACTTAGCATATTGTTTAATTGACTCCTCATCTGCATTTATGTAGGGAGGGTGTGGATTTTAACTCTACAGTTTTAGTGTGTACACTAAGTGAATGTTGAGTGCAATCTGAAACTGTTTAAATACTTGGACTCAAAAAATCTCCAAAATGCTTCTTAGGCAGTTCTGCATGTGTTTTTAAAGTGATGGGTTAGCAATTACAGTAGTTTTTAAGTGATTTTCTGTGAATGGTGTCTGTCATTGAAAGCTAGTAGTTCAGTACATCAGGTCCTGAATTCCTGGTTCCAAGTGTACTTTTCCAGGATTTTTTTGCCATCTAAAGCAGTATTTTCAGATTTTTTTTTCCTGTTCAGTGGAATGAAGAACACATCTAATTCTGTCACTAGAAGTGGTTATTTAAAAAAGTGTATTACTAAATGTAGCTAATTTGAGATTAAATAGCTTCCTTTGTTAGAATTCAACAAAGGCAATTTTATAGGTATTCCATCAGTAAATTAGAGCTCTTCTTAAGGTACAATTTCAGCATACTTAAGAATGAAGCTTTGTCTTACAAGATGCTAGTGAGAGCTAGCCTAAAATAAATTACAATAAATCTTTTCATAATGCAGATGTATCACAATTGGTAGGTGCTTTTAATGTTTAATATTACGGCATTTGAGGTGACAGATAAAATACCTAGTCCCTGCATCTTGAAAAGCTGAAGTGACTGTTTAAAGAACTGTTCCTTTTTCAGATTGTGGTCAGACTTCTTTTGGCTAGTGCAATGAAATCTTTTTTCTTTCAGTGCGAAGTTACTGTAACGAGCTAACCTGTTCCGTACTTTCAACAGAGTTTTTTGTGCCTGCTTAAATTGGTATTTTTAGCAGAAGACAAACCTCCAGTGACAGTCACTGGTTATCATGTGAGTAGTACTTTCAACAAGCGATCAGTATCTGCCTTAAACTAATCTAAAAAAATTGTCCTTTCACATTTTTTCTATTTGTATTACCCAGTTTTACAGTAGGATGTTAGTTTACACTTGCTTTTGAATTAGAATGCTTGAGAGTTACTTTGAAGAAAAGCATGTATGTTTTCTAAATCTGTCAGAATTTGCAAATGAAGAGAGATGCTGCAGGCTTCATGCTAATGAAAGACTAAACTTGAATATAAAAGGGAGGGGGGGAAACTAACTTCTCTCACTGGAAGTCCTGAAGTGTACCACAAGCCGTATGTAGCCTTAAGCTTTAGCAGTGAGTGCAGTGGTAGCTGAGTAACACCTCCTGCCTTGCTCCACTGTATTTTTGGAATGCTAGCACAGGTCTCAGGAAATTCTTTAAAACCAGTCCCATTATGGTACTGACTCCAGTGAGATCAGTCTTCCAGTTAAAATGAAGAACAACCTGAAAGGTTTTCATTCTGTTTGGTTTGAAGTAACTTCCTTTTGTGTGTGTGTGTGTAGTTCGCAATTTAGTTTTGCATAGAAGTGCTGTTACAATGGGAATATTATAATAAATGATATGCTCCATTTTTTTTAATGATAAACACACTGAAAAATACAAAGTTTAGTTTGAGGATCTGAGACATTCAGGTGGCTGTGTTTCTATCAAGATTATTTTATTACTTGTATGGCATGAAATGATCAGTAAGTCTCAAATAGCTCCTTTAGGGTAGTTTTTTTTTTTTTTAGGATAACTGCTGAAATAAGTAGAGATTTATAATAGGAAGCACGGAGTTTTGCTTTCTTTGAAGTTTCACAGTTTATAGCCCTCAGTGTAACATGTCTAAAGAGTACTGCTTTCATAAAGTAGTAATGGAGGAGAAGTACACAGATTAATGGTGAAAAGCATTGCTGACTAAGCTTTTTCAGCAGCAGAGCCTCCCACTTTATAAAGCACTTTGTGGTACATTAAAGCTTGCCACAAATAGCATTGAGGTGAATCACATAGTGGTCGCATCTCACTTAGCTCCAGCAACCTTCACTGATGGCCTGTGCTGAAGCAGATTACTTGGTACTGATGCTAAAATGCCTCTGTAGTTTTAATGTGGAGCTGGTAAAGAACAGCAAGGATAGGAACTGCAGTACAGCAGTCACTGGGCTGGGATCCAGTCCCATTCTGTAGTTGTGGAAGAACAAGAGACAGTCATGCATACTGTGTGTTAAGCATCTATTACATATCCAAGTCATTTTGAAGCAACCTTCTTCTGCTTTAAAACACAAAGGTGGAAATCTGTAAGGTTCAAATTTTACATGCAATGTAAAGACACAAGAACACATTAACCTAGCAGTTGTGGTTTTAAGATCGGATGGCTGGGTGTAGTTGGAGCTCAGTAATCAAGGCATGTATTTGAGCATCATGGTAAATTCTTAACTTTGTGAAGAAATGCACTGCTGTTAAACACGTACTCAGTCTGTCCTAGAACTGCTCTTTCTAGCAAAAATGCATATGCTTGGGAAAAACACCCAACACCTTCCACCTCACCTGTACCCTGTTGTCAAAAGGTCTTTAGGAGAGGACTTAAATATACAGTGCTTTCTAGGAGCACACAGGTTAATAGGTGAGAGATGTTGAATTCCTTGGTATGGGGCAAGTGAGATGAAACAGTCTTAACTTCTGCCTTTCAGTCACATGTTAAAAATTACATAGAGATCTTAGGTTTCACAAATACACTTAAATCATGGTTAATGTTCAGCATAAAAGAGACCATCAGACATCTTGAAGGGCAAAAAGTGTCCTTGTGAAAAGGAAAACTTACAGGATATTCTGTAATACTTCTGTAGGAAGATTCTTCTATAATTCTTTTCTAAAGCAGTGATGGCAATGAGGGAAAGTCCACAGGAATACAAAGGATTTAAATCCTTGTACTTAAAAGGACCTAGGAGTGATAGAATCACAAACATTCCCACTAGGAAAGCTCTTAGCAAAGCATATTCTTGTTTGCCCCCTGAGAAAACATTGGGTGAATGAACAGCTGGGACAAGAAATCATCTGGCCTGTCTTTACCAGACAGCCATTCAGTGCACCTGAACTAAAAATACTGGCAAATTTTTAGTCTGGGGTTAAAGGCAAAATAGCCAGGTAAAAAAGCTGGCAAAGCCACAGGGTAGAACAACTTCATTTAGCTGTGTTACAGCTGTGTAGGATCTTTCCTGATACTAATCAGTCTGTCCTTTTCCTGTGGAAGGTAGGTGTGCTCTTAAGCCTGGCACTATGTAGTAGCCACAGAGTGATGTGAAGGGAATGTAGGTGATGGAACTTGCTCAGTTTCAAACCGTGGGTTAAAAGGCAGGCACAGGGTCCTTGGATTACCTGTCTAAAGGTAAAAAGAACCTGTCCTTGCTGCTGTAATCCTCAGAACCACTTTGTCTTGGTAGAAATTTTAGAAGAAAATAGTCTGTTTGGATGTATCCCTGTAAGGGAGGAGGTTTGAACACAGACATATAAAAATGCTGAGAAAACCTGTTAGAGTGCTTAATGCTATAATTCAGATCTGCTCTTCTGAGAGGTGAGGGATACCCTAAAGCTGCTGGTGTTAAATGTGCTGTTTTGAAGTGATGAAGTCTCAGCTCCAGGGAAGCTAGAGCCAGTCTTGAATATCCAAACATGGACCTTTTTTCAGTAGAGGTAGAGTTTTTCTATCTTTTACTGCTATGACATGTTTGCCACTGTCTGCCCTTAAAAGGGTGGTCAAAAGTGGGGTAATGAGAAAAAACTGTTCTTAAATTGGGCCTGATGATGCCTCCTGATTGAGTGATGCTTGTGGGAATGTTGTATTCATAGCAAAGCTTGCATGCAGAGTCTTGATTTTAATGGCTCAGTGCAAAGGACAAAGTGAGAATAGGTGTTCCCCTTGAAAGCTGGGCTGAGTCAGTGCCAGCTCAGCAGCCTCTTTGCAGATTTCAAATTCAGGTTGGGCCCAAAGAGCTCCCAAGTACATCAGGTTCTTGTTAAAGAGAGTTGTTGCTTTTGTGGAAAAGCATGCAATACAAGCCCAGCATCCTGAGAGAGAGAGAGAGGTGGCTGACTGTTTCTTGGGATCAGGCCAGGACCTTTCGTCAAAGACCTTGTGGTACAGATAGCCCAAACAGACGTATTTTACTCTGGAGATGGTCTTCAGGTGCTTAGAAGTGAAGGTGCTTATGATGTAGTTGGAAAGAGACATCTGGGATCTCCAGAGATGTGAGTTGAGAGCTAGTATGAAGGTTGAATATGCTCAGTTTTCTCAAATCTAGGCTAAAGCTCATACATGTCTTAGTAAAAAACAAACACCCCGCTTTCTTAAGTAACAAATGGAATTATGTTGTAAGGTTCTGAAATGCAAAAGCCTGCATGAGATCATGGGGTAGGAGAAGCCTGAAGAAGGAATGTGGTAAGGTAGAATATTCTTGTAAATCTTAGTTCACCAGGATGATCTTTTTACAGAGCTAAAATCTTAAGTATAGGTAACACTTTGTATCTTGTTGGTCAGCACTCATGATAAACAGAAGCATTGTGTTTTCATAGGCAGCTTTCAGTGGGGAAAAGTTGTCATTTTCTCTGCAGGTGAGCATGGTGAGCGGCATCTCTGAAGACTCAATGGGAGATGGGAACGTTCCTGACTGTAGAAGTAATGAGAAGTGAGTGTCCAGTGGAGATGGGTGCATGTTCTAAGTTCTTGGTGAAACTCAGGTGAGCAGTTTTGAACTAGGACACCTTGGACTAAGTGCACTAACTGCCATGTTTTATTACCGCCAAAACTGCTCCTCTAGATAAGATGTGATTTCAGTTTTGTTCCTTTACTTTGCTGGCTTTTAAGTATTGTCCTTGGGCTTTTGGGAAGAAGAGAGTCATTATTTTGACTTCTCCACATCTACCAAACAACTGAAGGGTAAAATGGAGAGAGAAGGGAGCACAGCTGGGCATTGGTCCAGGAGAACACTAGATACCTGGGCTTTTCAGAACTGAGACTGGTATTCCAGGTTTCCTGATCATAATGTATCCCAGAAACACATGGATGTAGACAATACACCACAGTATGGTGATAGATTAGTACTTGATCTACTCTTTGGCCAAGCTGAATGGTGATCAGTGGAGGATGTGCTTCTTATATATGGATTCAGATATGGACTACTAGGAACCTGGATGATTTTAAGAGAATCCTTTCACCATTTTGTTAACTTCTGAAGCAAAATCTACTTTCTCAAGGAAAAAACCCAATTCTTCCCTCTTATATCTGAACTGCAAGACCTCAGGTTGAGGTCTGAGGCCTCCCAGTTCCACGTGTGGTGTTACAAGCTGTCTGTCTTGAATCTGTTGAAATCCCAAAGACCTTGGGGGAGGATAGTGGGAGGGAGAGGGATGATAAAAGCTGGATCTATAGAGGATTTCCCAAACTTGAGACTATACTGGAGGATTCGTGGCTTCTTAAAGGGAAGAAAATGTTATTCTTTGCAGTCTTCTATGAAAGATGGTAAGTTGATTTTCATATTAAAATGCTCCCTTATTAATACATACTTTATGTATCTGTGAAAGAGGAAAAACTTCATGCCTAGCATTTTAAACTGTTTCTTTTGGAGTTCATAGAACAGCAAAGATGAGCCAGGTAGCTTATGCAGCTGCAAGTCATTCAGTCACCCATCGGAAACTGATTCAGGAAGTTTCACAATAATATTGAGTTTTAATAATAGCAGCCCCCCCCCATACAATCCCCAGTGTCTTTCCTAGCTAGAATACTAGTTACTTAGTACAGAACATAAAAAGCAAAATAAAACTTGTAAGGAATGAAGTTCCACAGAAATTAGCTAAGTCTTCCTCAAAAGTCCTTGTTTCTTGATTTCACAGTTTGTCGCTTTTCCAAACAGCTCAGAGTCCTCTTTCCTGACTAAGCATGCACTCTGCCTCCCCAAAGGACACTTTAGGGAAAACCACCATGCAAGTGGCAAGTGTGCACCATAACCAGGAACTGTACTTGCAGAACATCTGGAGGAACCACAAGTAACTACTGTTGGCTGCTGTGGGAGAAAGAGGAGCTGTCTGTCTGTCCTGCCAAGGTACGTCTGCAGATAGGCCCAGGGAGGGATCATCTGCTTCTGCACCAGTGCTAGAGGTTAACTGGTTTAGAATAATGCATCACTTCTCTATTAAAATGGAAGCATTTTTGAGGGGAAAAAAAAAAGATTGGCATACCTTTGGAAACTTGCACGGCTGATAAAGATAGCATTGATCTGCTATGAAGAAGCCTGGCCTTACACGAGCTTGGTACTGAACTCCACTTATGGAATTCTCATTAAAATAATCATTCCTCTTGCAGGGAAACAGGGAGCTATAAGCTCAACCTGCACCCTAAAATAAGTAATACAGGCAAGGTGCCCATGTGTTTCTGAAAGCTGTTTTCAAAAAGCCTCAAAACTCATCTTTACGTAGGAGGAGGAAGAGCTCTCTGTTCAGGCTCTCAGTATGATTTTGTGCATTATGTCCATTAGCATAGATCAGAATTTTTTTGCTTTTGTCATTTTGATGGGGAAACAAAATTTGTCATATTGCTTTTTTATTGTCTCTAATATTTAAAAATGCCTCTGATTTTACTGTACATCACTTAAATGGAGGAAAATGCTGTTCATTGCACAGGTTCTCAGCCAACAAGGGGTAAACAAAACAATATCCTGCTTATACAACTGGCTCTGTAACAATTCCGGTAAAGTGATGAAAGACTTCACTTGAAGCACAAACAACTTTTTGTGGGTGATAATTAGTGTTGCTTTACTCTCACCCTAAACTGCTTCCACACACTTCATGTTCTCAGAGAAACTGTCTGCTTCAACTAAAAATATCTCTGTGGAATTCTGACCTGGCAAAAACACTCAAAGCATTTACTGCTGTACCCACAGAAGCTCAAGCAACGGGCTTCATTATACCAGCTCAGCAGTCACTAAGAAGATCCTCCCGGATCTCACCAGTACCTCTGGGTTTACACGATTGTTCTCAGCACTGGACACATTGATATTAAAACCTTTCTCTGATACAAGCTGGCTTAAATAGCAGCCTTCAGTTGTAATTAGGCTTTTTTCTACTTTTGACAAGTTCATGTCTTAATTTGAATTTCCTGACTTCAGGTCAGGAATTTTTTTTCACTTTCTTGTTCCTAAAATGGAAGAAAAGAATCCAACAAAAACTAGTGTTATGTCCACATAAGATAAATCTTAATAGGTTGAAAAGTTAAAATACACTAAAGGGGGGAAAAATAGTTAAGGAACAATTTAAGAAGGTACTGTTTATACTAATAAAAATAATTTTAAATGCTGTTTTGTTGAACAGTTTTGTTTTCCCTCCTTAATTCTGTCCCCACTCCAGCATTGGAAAACACAAGAGGTAATAAAATTCTAGGACAGGGAGAGAACGTCTCACAGGAATAGAGATGATAAAAGATACTAAAAGTGTTCTCGTGAAGAATTCATCAGAGTAGGAATCTTCATTTTGGAAAAGACAGCTTGCTCAGATGGCTAAAATATTCTGATAAAAGAAGCAGCAATTGTGATAAGTAGAGAATGATTTTTTCACCATCTCTTTGATTAAAATACTAAATGAAACACATGAGTGTTTGGAGACCAATATCTTAACTGACACAAGTGTAAGTAAGTAGTGGAATTTGGTGCTGCGTGATTTCGTGGGTGTTATAATCCATGGCTGTTAAAAAAAAAACAACTTGAAACTTGGCAATATCCTGAGAAATTTTTTCACCAAGATTCCAAATCATAGTAAGTATCTGGGAAAGTATAATATTCCTGCTATGCATTTACAATTTTTTCCTGTGTATGTATTCCTTGATGGCCATTACCACAAACAGGATGCTCACTTGGTTGAACCTTTGCTCCTCCAGTACAGCTGTTTTATGAATCCATCACCGATCTGTGATGAAAAACTTACACAAGCTTTAAATCCTCCTGGGTCTCATAATAATTATAGGTGCTGCAATGTTTTAACAGAAATAAATGTCAACTTACAAGGATTTTCTTGATGCTTTTTAGTTCAGCTAAATCAAGGCTGTATGGCTCCAACTGCTCTTCAAACTCCCTACTTGAAAATTTCTCCCACTGCCTCAAAGTTGGTCAGTGGAAATTCCCTTCAGGACCTGACACCTATTTCCACCAAGTGTATATCCAAGTCAGGGTTTTCTTTATCTGCTGTAGCTGTAATTAAACAGCTTAATTTTCATTCATATTCTTAAGTATATGCTATGCATTGTTTTAACTATTAGCATTGGTAGAGCTCATTTCTTAAAAATTCTTAACATCCAGCTACTTTTTTTTGTTTTCCTGGTTTGTCCATGAGCAGCCTAGGTTTTTGGAAGGTATGCTGTTAACCAGATCTTCCCTTGGCATGTAACAGTTCAGCTACCTAAGGTGCATAACCAGAGAACTTGGCTATCCTTAGAGTTGTATACATGATATACAAAATTTCCATAGACTATATAACTTTGACAAATGCTGCTACAAACTACTGATTTCTTCTAGCATTTTTCTCATGTCTCCTGTATAGGTCTAGAGCCTTTCCCTGTGCATAATGCTTAATGGTTTTTTTTTTGCTGATCAGTTTTTATTCTGTAGGTCTCTATTTCTTGTTGTCTGTAGTCATCTTCTTTACCCACCTTGCAAATTTCTACTCTATTATCCTTCTTTAATGTCCTACAAACTGTAGTTTACAACAGGACTAATTTTTCTCATCTCTAATACCCAAACTCTCCTCAGCATCTAATCATCTAATGTATTTCACATTAACAATTTGAAGAAAAGGTGTCTATGTATTAATGTTGCTCTGACCCTTTTTACGTGCTCCTTGAGAGGTAGTTTCCTTAACTATCTCTAGGATATTGCATTTATTTATTTTTCATTCTTGCCAATGTTACATTTTCCTAAATGGACTTTTCCCAGTGAAATTCTGCTGTGTTCAGTGCACCTCAGCACCTCTCTGGTTTGCTTGGCATTGTTCCTTTCAGTCACACTAAACTGAGCCTCTGGAAACTGTCCTGCCTGACATGGGTTCTTTGGCTTGAATTTCCTTACCAGAACACTCCCTGTCTTTTCCCCCCTGTGGGTGTCTATTTTGCCTGGTGCCAGTCAGTTACTTGATGGCTTCTATTCTAAACCCGGCCTTGTAGGTATTTTAGGTCTTCTAATTGAATTGTGTTTTACGATTATTTTTTTATTTTTTAAAGTAATGATGAATTATGAGTGGCCCGTTTAAAACCAAAAGCCCTCTGGCCCTTCCCTTCAACCTCAATTGCTTGCTGAACGTTTCTAAACAACCCCCAAAGTATTTAAATCTCTGTAATCTCAGTTGGCAGCTCACTCCCCTGCAATTGTTAAGACCAGTGACCTTTTGAGAAGTGTGTTGTTCATATTTTTAGAGTAATTTTTCCCTCCACCTGCCGTTTTCCTTTCTGTTCTGGAGCATTTGAGCTCCCCTGTTCTAGAGAAAAGCTTGCATGGGATTTTATCTGGAAACCCAGAGTATCCAGTAGATACTTTTTGCACCATGTTACTTCCTTGTCCAGGTTGCTTTAATCTTGTAATACTGAGGGTCAATGTATGGTCCATAATGTGGCAGTCCAGAAATTCAAGAACCAGCCAGAACCCAGACCAGCCAGTGGGAGCACACATTCCCATACTGCTGACAAGCACAGGCCTCTATGGGTGATGCAGGAGCCAACTCCCAAATGCCATGAATCTGACTATTGGCAGTTTATTAACTTGTTAACAAACAAATTAATGTGACTATTTATGACAATAGTTTTGTTTACCTAAGTGCTAGTAATTGTCCTCCTACCCAGACCAAGCCAGAAATGTGTATCAAATTAGCCTCTCAGCTGTTGATGGATGCCCTTAAAAGTTTGGAACTCAAACATGAAATGTAAAATACCTGCTAATGGTTAATTTTCTTGGGATCTGACTCACCAATTTCTGTTTTTCTTATTTAAGCTTGGGTACTTGCTAAATATTTTAAAATGGACATTCTTTGCTAACTAGCTAAAAGGTTAAAATGAAGCCTTCTGTTTTAACCTGTGGAAATGGCCCACAGAAATGATTAGGGATTAGTGGGGAATAATTCATGAAAGAAAACTTAGTTCCTCATTGGGCAAATGTGAGGATTACATTGCATTATGAAAGTTAGCTCGGACAACTCTATCCTTGAAAAAGATAAAATATGTAGTGCCTTGAGAAGAGCCAAAGCAGAGTGAACTAAATGCAGTCAGCTGGTGAGAATACCTGCATTTCAGTTCACTGCCTGGTTTATTTAAAACACACCCTTTTTTTTTTCTTTAAGAAGCTACCATGTACTTTGGTAAATAGAATCTCAGCCTTATAACTGGTATTATTCAGCCAACAAACGTGTCTTTATATTTTATGTTCAAAGTCTACATTAATCTATTTTTACTACTAGAATGTGCAATCTTCTGTTGCTGTTTAAGAATAAAAATACAACTTACTTTGCAGGTAGACTTGTATGGTCACTGAAAGATCCTCTAGCATCTTAAATATTAAAATAAAATCTAGCTTTCCAGAATAACAGTCCTGCCCACATTCCTTCAGAGCCCATCTCCAAATGCTTGCTCTCCCTTTCAGCTCCCCAAGTTAATGAATCTTCCTAACAAGCTACATGAGATAAAGACTCGTTGTTGCTGGGGAATGGATAAAGTTCTCACATAAATTCAGTAGGATTTCGAAAAAGCTTTGTGTTGACAATATTTGACTTTTGTTCTTCCATACTTATGTTGCCAAAGAAAACTTGTCTTTCAGTGTAGCAGAACAGTTTGAGTAGTTGCATGGGGAAGGGTTGCAGAGGAGGGTGGGGGGCAATGCTAATCCTGCTGCCTCTGGCCAAGCAAGGATGGGATACAGCAGGTTGTTGGAGGGTCTGCCCAGCAGATAATAAAGGCTGTGGATCAAAGGAAATGAAACAGCTTCCCAGATGATAAAGTGCCAAATGTGAATATGACAATTTTACACTAAATAAACGTAGCCCTGAACAATGAAGCTTCAAATCAAAGGAATTTTACCCAGAGTAGAGAAGACAAATGGAAGGAGAAGACTGACTTGTGTTCCTTCTGGACTGCTTTGCAAAGTTGCTTCTTTGTTACAAATACATGATGCTGGGGTATCTTTATGAAATATTTGAAGAATTGCAGATTTAATAAAGTTATTCCTTATTAAAAAACTTTGCCAGATGACTAAAAATCGCAAGCAATAAAACTGAGGATAAAGTAAAGAGCTAGCAAAAAAGAATCTTCTGAGGAAAATTTATTTCTTCTGAATAGGGATTTCTTCAGTATGCACCATATATGTTTGTTTTTTTCCTAATAGAAAACATGTGGACTGACACGAAGTAATACTGTGCAGACGCTCTTAAAGAAATTCAAGCTGACCCTGGGCTTTTGCCAAGCTCTCTGAGAAAGGTCAACATACTGAAGTCAAACTGCAGCCTTTCACCTGCTCTGGAGGTCAAGGGAAGTGCTGCATAAAATGACAAACATCTGAGAGAAAAGTCTGAAAGTTATTTCCAGCTTTTGATTCCTAGATACTGACTTGTCCTCAACAGTGTACTACTTGGAGGGTTTTCACTGAATATTTGCATGGGTCTTCTTAACAGAAGTGTTTCATCCTTTGCCCAAATATGCCTGTGTGGAGCCAGTTCAGATGTTTATAAAAGGCAATGGTTATCTTCTTGAAACAACTCAAAAGGCAGGCAGCTCTCCTTGAACATATCTTTTCTGTATTTGCAATCTGGAAGCCCCTTGATCAGCTAAGATTTCCCAGAACCAGTAATGCCATAATTTTGAACTTCATGAGGCTGAATAACTAGAGAGTGACTGAAAGCATACAAGCAGTTTGAAAGCTGGTAACTGAAACTGTACCTAAAGGCAGCTATTTATGTGAAGGTTGCTTTAAATCGTTCTCACGGGCAATAAATAACATTCCAGAATTAGTGTATTTTCAGGTGTCAATCTTGTATGCTTACTGATGTTAAGGAGGGTCTGTTACATTTCTACCCTGTTCCTTTTCTGTACAAGCAATTACAAAGTTTTGAGAGATGTTCTAAGTGTCTCAGTCACTAAATTAAGTTCAGTCATCATCTAAATATAGAGCATTTAATCAGCTGTAGCAGTTTCTGGCTCTCGGCACTAGGAGCCCCTCTTCTCCAGAACCTAAGTATTTATAACTAGGTAAGCTTTCTGTCATCAGACATCTATATACAGAGCTTAGCACACCATGTTACACAGCAGAGCTCTAAATGCCATCCGGGCGCGTCCCCGGAGGGTTGCTGGGAGGATCTTCTCGGGGAGCAGGGTGCTCCCCCAGATCCCACCAAGCTCCACTCGGCCTGCCACCTCGGTCTTGCTCCGCTCCTTTCCCCTCGGAGAACTGCGGCCCGTGGNCCATATGCAGATCTGATGGGACTGTGCAGAAATGCATGAAGAGTCCCAAGTCTTAATCACTGCATCCTTGCTATAAAGCACCCATCGATGGGTAGAAAAGAGCTGTACTGATGTGCAGTATTTCTGAAAGCATCTAGAATTACACAAGGACCGACACCCGACATAAACTCTTCCCAAATTTAAAGAAAGACAACACAAGAACGTTAACTGACGTCTTTACCTTCGGTTTATATTTTATTGTAAAAAGAATATTGGGCAAGAGAGAATCCGGTCCCAATGAACAGTAGAAGGTGACAACACCGGCCACAAACGACCAGAAGATCATTAAAACGTGAAGATACCTTACAAACAAACAGGAAAGAAATATTACAGTGTGACAGTGCTACACCGGGCCGGTCCCGTCCCGGTGTAGCACTGTCACACTGTAATATTTCTTTCCTGTTTGTTTGTAAGGTATCTTCACGTTTTAATGATCTTCTGGTCGTTTGTGGCCGGTGTTGTCACCTTCTACTGTTCATTGGGACCGGATTCTCTCTTGCCCAATATTCTTTTTACAATAAAATATAAACCGAAGGTAAAGACGTCAGTTAACGTTCTTGTGTTGTCTTTCTTTAAATTTGGGAAGAGTTTATGTCGGGTGTCGGTCCTTGTGTAATTCTAGATGCTTTCAGAAATACTGCACATCAGTACAGCTCTTTTCTACCCATCGATGGGTGCTTTATAGCAAGGATGCAGTGATTAAGACTTGGGACTCTTCATGCATTTCTGCACAGTCCCATCAGATCTGCATGTGGCTGTAAAGCCAGTGTTTGGGAGTGTTTGTGGACGTTATTATTTTCTTCTTCACCCGTTTTTCACTTCTGGCAGTTGAATTTCAAGTAGTTGAGACATTATTTAGTTGTTTCTTCTTTTTGTTGAGGCTCTTTCTTTTCTAAAGATGCTCTTCCTTTGGTAAGGCAGCGCTAAGTCTCCTTTGGTAATTGTAGTTAAACTTCTCTAAGTGATACTTCCTTTCAAAGAAAAAAGATTCACAGAGAAAATCGCAGGGTTTTAACTTTAAATGACTTGATTCAGGCTTTCATGTGGCAAAAATCTAATTACAGTAGTTCAAGGCAAGTAGGGCGAGAGGGCAAGTTTTGTAGAGTCTGTTAACTGGCCCAGCTGATACCCAGGGAGATAGCTGGAGATGTGAAAGGGTGTCTCAAACTTTGTTTTAGTAAAAGTGATTTTTCGGTTTGGTTCAGTTGTTTCTCATACCATGCCTTGTTATCTTGTTTTCCTTTGCTGGAAGAACAACTTGGTCTTTATCCTGTTAAGTTATCTGTAATTGTGTACTCTAAAAGGAAATGAATGAACGTGTCAGTATATTAAGAGAGTTATCATTCTGAAGAATGTAAACTTGTCCAAATATCTTCTCTTAGCAGTTAGAATTGCCAGAGCTACTCCCACACGGTCACAAATGTGCTGTATGTGTCAAGGTCAAATGCAAGAGGCACAGGTAAATGTGACTACACGGCACCCATTACCTTAGTGTTCCTTACATTTTGCACAAAACGGTAGGAAAATTCCAAATATTGTTAAATCATCTTTTCCTTGCTCTTCTACAGACCTACTTTGCTTCTGGAAAACTATCAGCCATGGCTGGATCTGAAAGTGTCTTCCAAGGTCGACGCGTCACTTTCAGAGGTAATTGCTGCTTCATTTCTTTAGTACCTTGAAATCCAGAGCTTTTAGTATGTATCTCTCATGCCTGTTACTTCTGGGTCAGTAAACAGTTCAGATGTACTTCCTGTTTGTGTAAAACTTGTTCCTGTCAAAGTTAAAGAGAAAAAAACACCTGCCAGGAGCAGGGAGGTAGGATAGCCTACTTGTTAACACAAATCTGACTGCTGGTGTAGTAGTGTGCCTAGAACATAGAGTAAACATCTGTGTAAATTGGGAAGTATGTGGTAAAGAAGAGCTATAATTGAACACCTTTGCTTCTTGAAAAGTTAAAGGGTGATGGTAGCTTTCTATAATCGTCATACAAAGCTATAACAAAATCTGTCTAAAAAAAAACTTAGTGGATTTATTAAAAGAATAACGTGGTTAACTGTTTTTAATAAGGCTGTAAATCAGAAATTTTGTTTTGTTCTCTTTCTAAAGAGCTATCTGAAGAACTATTTTTATAGGAGTTTGCTTTTTTTAAAAATTTCCCTTGATTGGTAATTGATGAAATTCTTTGGCAGCTAAATTAGATAATTTTTTGTCCTTGCTCAAAGCCAGGAAAATATGCAAGCTCTTAGCAAAGCATATTCTTGTTTGCCCCCTGAGAAAACATTGGGTGAATGAACAGCTGGGACAAGAAATCATCTGGCCTGTCTTTACCAGACAGCCATTCAGTGCACCTGNGAAATCAGTTACTGTCTAAGCATGCTTCTTGTCAGCAAGAACTGTTGTAGCAGCCTGCATGCTTTCTTGTTGGGAGCCACTTGTTCAGGGAGTGGTCTCAGCTATCTAGTTATATGCTCTTTTAAGACTTTTTCCAATTCTTTTTGTGGTTTGGTTATCAAATCCTTGCTCCTTTCCAATCCAGTTTGCCTTGGTAGTTCTCATCTGCCACTAGATCATTCAGCTCTACAGTTCCTCATCCTGACAGTTGGGCTCTGTTCTGTGGCAGCCCACAGGAAACTCCTGTATTGGTACCTGCTGCATTTAGTTTTACACTTTTAATCTCTTTCCAGTTCAAGCTGCTCACATGTAGTAGAACCAGTCATTTTGCAAAATGCTGGAAAAATAGGTTTAAGTGAACTTACACATAATTTGTATTTAAAACTGGAGAATAAGCAACTTCTTTTTCTGTAAGTATTATCATTAGCTGTCATTCTTGGAGATGTCCTGTCTACTCTGTTGGCATGTGTGTGGACTATGAGCAATTGGGCTTGAATAATGTTGGTGGTGGTGGTAGAATGGAAGTGAGTATGTGTCCTGCTTTCCTAGTGCTTTACAGAGGTGCAGTGAGTGATGTGACAGGTTTTTTTTCTGACTTAGAGAATCACAGTGGTGTAGTCTCACTTCTCACAGAATTCAGGGGAAGACTGGATGGACTGTACATCTTGAACTTCAGTTACTGGCAGTCCATTGCCTGTTACTCCTTGGGTGATTGTATTTTGCTGTAATCATGATGTCACACTGTAGCTGTCTCTTAGCTTCAGTACAGTGCCTCTGTCCAGTGGAGCATCCTATGTCACTGCCTCTGCATGCCATGTGTGTAGTAAATATGCAAACAGGGACTGCTTTCTATGTGTCCAGTATCAAGGCATTTTATGTTAAACCATGCTGAGAACCTGAGTTCGGGTAGAACTCTTGACCACTGACTCAGGACCAGCAGCACGTGGACTTCAAGTGTATTTTGAGTTAGTTTTCTGTCTCTGTGCATATTGCCTCTGGGTCTTTGGCTAGTGGTATTGTCTGCATGGCATTGTCCTGTGGAATTATTGCTATATAGCCCCTCCCATATAATGTGTCTGTGGAAGCAGGAGATAGTGAGATAAAGACTGGCAAATGTGAAATGGTTCAAGTTACTACAAGCATGGGAGGACTCTCAAGGTCTTGCACCTTTCCTTCTTTCCTTGCTGATTTAGTAACCACAGGAAGATGATTCTCAAAACCATGAGCATTTGGCTTAGCTAGCAGTAAGAAGGAGCTCTCTCAGTGCTGGAAATTATTCTTCTAGTGGCTTTAGAAGCGTCTGAACTGTAGGCAGAAAGAGTACCAACAAGTTATGTTAGCAGCTGGTGAACTGAGATTGCAGTGACACATGCCTTATGGACTGGTTTTCAGTTCTGAAGTAGTAGTCGTGGATGAAGAAAGCTCTTTCAAGAGCAAGTGCATTGTACTCCCTTTGAGTACACTGCCTTCTGCTTGAAAGCTCTCCATGTGCATTTTCTGCTCCAAGTGGAAGATGGTCTGCTGTCACTGGTCTTGATGGAGATGCACACAGCAAAAATGGAGGAAGAAATAAAAGGGATCCTTTAACACACATATGCACAGTATGGATTTTTCTGCAAGCCTTTGCATCTTTTGAGCCCTGAAGAGAAACTCTGCATTAACAAAAATAATGTCCCGACACCTGCTAGACTGAGATTTCTGTGGAATAAATTGGTTGTTTATATACTGGCACTGCTATGGAAAAGGCATCAGGGAAATTGTTTTGGGTAGTCAGGTCTGGTTTTAAGGCCAATGGTGTGTGTTTGCTAGCTGGAGCTGGGTGTGATCTTTCTGTTATTTACTGACTATTAACTTCCAAAGAAGATTCTTGAGAATCTCTTGGTCTTTTCTGGCCTGGGAAGTAAAGCATCTGTTGTCTCCCCACACCTTTCTACTTCACTTTTAATGCAAATACAAGATTTTCATGGGGACAATGACATTTTACTTACCTGTCCATCACCAGCACAGCAGAGATGCAGAGAGAACTGCATGGGCTTCAGCAAGGGAAGACGTAGGGTACTGCATCTGAGGAGGAAAAACCCCATGCATCAGTACAGGCTGACCTGCTAGAAAGCAGTTCTCTCCCAGGAGAAAGACCTGGGAGTCTTGGTGGGCAAGAGGTGGCCATGAGCCAGCAATGTGCCCTTGTGGCCAAGAAGGCCAGTGGCAGCCCAGGGTGCATCAAGAGAGTGTGGCAAGCAGGTCGAGGGGGTTACTCTCCCTCTCTGCTCTGCCCTGGTGAGGCTGAATCTGGAGTACTGCATCCAGTTCTGGCTCTCCAGTTCAAGAAGGATGGGGAGCTGCTGGAGAGAGTCCAGCACAGAGCCACAAAGATGATTAAGGGAGTGGGGCATGGACCAGATGAGGAAAGGCTGAGGGAGCTGGGTCTGGAGAAGACTGAGGGAGGATCATTAATAATGCTTATTAATATCTAAAGGGTGGGTGTCAGGAGGACAGGACCAGGCTCTGTTCAGTGGTGTTCAGTGACAGGACAAGAGGCAGTGGTCACAAACTGGAACACAGGAGATCAGCTGAAACATAAGGGAAAACTTGTTTACTGTAAGTGTAAGGGAGCACTGGAACAGGCTGCCTGGAGGGGTTGGTGGAGCTTCTGTCTCTGGAGATACTGAAAACCTGCCTGGATGCCATCCTGTGCATCCTGCTCCACGTGAACCTGCTCTGGTAGGGGGGTTGGACTAGATGATGTCCAGAGTTTCCTTCCAACCTGTAACATTCTGTGAAACCATAATTCTGTTGCTATGTGCCCAAACTGCTGATTATTATGCAAAATGGTTGATCTCACAATAGGATCACAACATATGCATTGGTACCTAAACTTCTGTGATGTATGAATTATGTTCTGTGAGTTTTGAAATTTATTATTTTTTTAGTAACTCTGTTTTGCACAGGTGCTTGAGTTGGTGCTGGAAAACTTTATTTATCCATGGTACAGGTATGAGCTTTACCTAAAAGTTATTATTTTTTGAATACTGTAAATATTTGTCAAGCTACTTAAGAAATAGTCACCTGCTAATAAAAACTGTAATTTCTTTAAAATATAAAGCATACTTTTAAGTGCCACAGTTTCATCACATTGCTGTCTTTTAGCAGAGTAGAACAGATCTTTTAATAATCCAGGCATGATAGAGTTGGTTCTGAAATTGATATTTCATCCTAAAACCACTTTCAGATCATTCATATCTCTGTGTAATTTTTCTAATAACTCACATTTTTTAAAACAAAAATTCCACTTTTAATTAGTAGAGAAGACATTTTGAATACATGTCACCACCTTCTTGCAGAATATCTGGTAATTTGCTGTTTTAGGATTGTGAGGGGTTATACTGAGCTGAATAGAGTAGTGCTGTGTAAATAACTTAAAAATAGTATATAAAGGAAAGACTATGGCTAATTTTGTTTTCTTTTTGCCTCATAACTTTATATGTTAGTGCATTGGTGTACTTTGTGAGAAGATATCACAAATATTCTTAATTTATCACACTGGCATCAGTGTTATAGCAACATTTTGCTTTAATTAAGAATGTGGTTTTTTCATTGGATAGAAAAGTTCAGCTTTATGCTAAAAGAAATTAATACTTATTTTTTTTACTGCACACTACGTTTTTTTCTATCTCTCTGGAGCCTAAATTTTTTTGAGCAGAATTTTTTTCCAGATTAGTTTTTTACTGTGTCCAGTATCTGCATGTCTTGCATGTATCTTTGTGTGGTGAATACATTGAAGTATGAAACTTAACTGCTCATGCAAACAGCAGAGGGAGCTTTAGCACCGTGTATGTGAATGATGGAGTTGGAAAACAAAGTTGTAATTGGCTTTGCACAGTCTGGACATGAGAGAGGTAACACGACGTATCTCACTTGGAAACCANTGAATGTGTTGCACAGATCTTTTTTGTATTCTGCTGCTTTCCACCAGCATATAACAGGCCTACATTTGCACACAAATTCCCTCTGTGACTTGAGCAGCCCCTGTAGCTCTCCTCATGGTGACATGTGGAAAATGGAGCACCTGCATTTCAGTTTTCAATTTCTTGTATTACAGGGGCATTAGGACATACTGATAATGCTTTAGATGCACTACATGCTTTCTTGAAGCCAACTTCATAACCATCTCAGAGGCAGTGACATATTATGAAGAAACCAAATGCCAGGTCCTGCACTTTGGCCACAACAACCCCATGGGGAGCTCCAGGCTGGGCACAGAGTGGCTGAGAGCAGCCAGACAGAGAGGGACCTGGGAGTCTGGATTGACAGGAAGCTGAACATGAGCCAGCAGTGTGCCCAGGTGGCCAAGAAGGCCAATGGCATCCTGGCCTGTATCAGGAACAGCGTGGCCAGCAGGTCCAAGGAAGTGATTCTGTCCCTGTACTCAGCGCTGGTGAGGCCACACCTCGAGTACTGTGTCCAGTTCTGGGCCCCTCAGTTCAGGAAGGAGATTGAGGTGCTGGAGCAGGTCCAGAGAAGAGCAAAGAGGCTGTGAAGAGACTCCAGCACAAGTCTTGTGAGGAAGGGCTGAGGGAGCTGGGGGGTGTTCAGTCTGGAGAATAAGAGGCTCAGAGGAGACCTCATCACTCTCTACAACTCCCTGAAAGGAGGGTGTAGCCGGGGGGGGGTCGGTCTCTTCTCCCAGGCAGCTTCCAGCCAGACAAGAGGGCATGGACTTAAGCTCTGCCAGGGGAGGTTTAGGTTAGATATTAGGAAAAAATTCTTTACAGAGATCAGGCACTGGAATGGGCTGCCCAGGGAGGTGGTGGGTTCTCCATTCCTGGAGGTTTTTCAGTGCCATGGTCTAGTAACGACAGTGGTAGTGGATTAAAGGTTGGACTTGGTGATCTCAGAGGTCCTTTCCAACCCAAATGATTCTGTGATTCTGTAATACTGTCATGAAGGACTCTTCATACACTCAGCCCCTGTTAGTACAGAAGTTTTAGAAGAGACCATGAATGTAGGGGGGTTTTTTTGACAAGCAGCATCTGTCTATGGAAAAAATAATGTGTAATAGGCCCTGTGAGTGGGATGGCCAACTAGAGCTAAATGGATAATTCTTACTTGGCATTCCCATACCATGAGTGATTCACTTGGCAATCACAAGGTCCAATTATCTTTTAATACTTTTTTTAATTTTTTTGGATGTGATTATGATATGTTGTGCATACAAGTAGAAAATCAATGCTTTCACTAATAATGTTTTTAATTTTATTAGTGACTATGTTGCATAATGTAACTTTTTTTCGTCTGTCTTCTAGGACAGAAGATATTATTTATACCAATATTAGCATTCTCCCTAATCTGTTATTAAAAGTGAGCTGTTATTTTAATGTGTTCAATGACATCCACAGAGCAAAAAAAGAGCACTGTTTCTACTGCTGCTTGGTTCTTCACCAATTTGTTTTGTAACAGACATAAAGAGCTGTGCCATACAGTTGTACAGGGAAACCAATTTCATCAGAGAGCATGGAAGTGTATTTGCCAGGTTTTTGTAAGCCAAAATCCCATTAAGGATCAGCATAAGTCACGCTGACCATAAATTCAGAGCATCTTCTTTATTCCTTGGCTAATCTCAACATTTAGCAAGCATATGCAAAAGTAAGAATAACTTTAAGAATTTATAACTGTTCTTGGCAAGTGAGGTGGGGTAAGAAATACAGCAGAGCCAGCAAGACTTTAATGTTCTACCATGATAGATCTTACCTGGAGAAGGTACTGCAAAGCTGTCAATAGCTTTTTGTAAACAGTAGAGCTTGAAATAGGGAACACATGCTTTTTCCCTGTCAGAATGGCACAAAACTTTGGCTGAAGCCGTTGCCTGGTCTATCCATCTGGTTGATGTGAGGAACGAGATATTGATTTTACTCATACCATAGGATCAGAAACTTAGAGGAGCCACAAAGCTAGCAAACACACAGAGTTTATTACACTCTAAGTGAGATGTTGGTTTGCAAAACGTTTGCAACACACATTTTGTATTTAACAAAAGCAACTTAATTAATATTATTAACGAAAGAAATATAGATCACACACTCCTAGATTTGCTTTTGGTGAGAATTGATGTTGCTAGGAACTGGGTTATGTGCTGCAGCTTTCTGTGTGACAGATGATTTTTACACTAAAAGGAAATAATTCCTTTGTTAAAAAAAAGCTGAAAGTCTGCAATTTTTCAGAATCACTACATTAAATTAGAAACACAGCTGCTGCTCATTTCAAGGAAATGTTTGCACCTAGATCCTTTCTGTATCCTTGAATTTATCAATCTAAGTACCTAGAATGATCTCTTAGCAAGAAAACAGAATACAAGNCACTACGGAGGCTGCAGGGCAGCCCTGGGAAAGTCCAGGCTGGACCCTGGGGTCAGGAGCAGTCGGGAGCTGGAGGCAGGAACACACAGATTCAGGCTGGCACGGGTCAGGACCACAGGCAGACGAACAGACGGAATCCTCCCAGGATGCCGAAGCACACAGGGAAACCCAGTGAAGGAAGGGCAGGAAGAAGGGAAGGGGCAGGAAAGGTGTTTGACCCTCGTGATCCCTCAAATTTATACTGAGTATGACGTGTATGGGATGGAATACTCTGTTTGGTCAGTTCTGGCATCTATCTTGTCTCGGGCCTCCCCAGAGGAGGGGTTCAGGTGGGACCTCTTTACTCCTTCTGCAGGGTAAAATGTTTTCCTCAGAAGCAACAGTGTCCTTGGGTCTGCATACCAACTTCTAGCAGTAACTATAACCATCCAGTGTTATCAGTCCTAGAAGCAGACACTGTCTGAGAAACTTGCTGTTAATTTCAGCAAGTGCAACTACTTACAAGAAACTTAGCTGAAAGCAAAAGTACAAACCAGAAAATCACCTTTATCCTGGCCCAAACCAGGACAGACGGGTAAGAAGGTACTGGCACTTCATCCTTAATTATTTTAAGAGTAGAAAGATTCCATACTGAGCCCTTTTCATCATACAGCATTTTAAAGTTCAGTGGTCTTTGTCCAGCTTGATTACTCAAAGCAGGCATCACTATATTTGCTCTCTGAGTAAAGAGACCAGTACCAACAAAAGAGCATGGAGCTAAAACTCTTTCAGCAGTTGTCAAAGCAAAACAGGACTGCAAACCACATTGGAAAGGAAGGAATAAACTGGTCAATGTTTTCCCATTTTGATGTTGATGGGCCTTCACTTTCACAGCATTCAGGTTCATTTTCATAAGTGAAAATAATCAGCTTTCGGGAAATAAAGTATAAAAGAAAATAATTCAGGACTGAATTCTTTATAATAAATTTCTCAGGATTCTTATTCTTAAAATAAATTGTTGGGAACTGTCCCTANACAATAAAATATAAACCGAAGGTAAAGACGTCAGTTAACGTTCTTGTGTTGTCTTTCTTTAAATTTGGGAAGAGTTTATGTCGGGTGTCGGTCCTTGTGTAATTCTAGATGCTTTCAGAAATACTGCACATCAGTACAGCTCTTTTCCACCCATCGATGGGTGCTTTATAGCAAGGATGCAGTGATTAAGACTTGGGACTCTTCATGCATTTCTGCACAGTCCCATCAGATCTGCATATGGCTGTAAAGCCAGTGTTTGGGAGTGTTTGTGGACGTTATTATTTTCTTCTTCACCCGTTTTTCACTTCTGGCAGTTGAATTTCAAGTAGTTGAGACATTATTTAGTTGTTTCTTCTTTTTGTTGAGGCTCTTTCTTTTCTAAAGATGCTCTTCCTTTGGTAAGGCAGCGCTAAGTCTCCTTTGGTAATTGTAGTTAAACTTCTCTAAGTGATACTTCCTTTCAAAGAAAAAAGATTCACAGAGAAAATCGCAGGGTTTTAACTTTAAATGACTTGATTCAGGCTTTCATGTGGCAAAAATCTAATTACAGTAGTTCAAGGCAAGTAGGGCGAGTAGGGCAAGTTTTGTAGAGTCTGTTAACTGGCCCAGCTGATACCCAGGGAGATAGCTGGAGATGTGAAAGGGTGTCTCAAACTTTGTTTTAGTAAAAGTGATTTTTCGGTTTGGTTCAGTTGTTTCTCATACCATGCCTTGTTATCTTGTTTTCCTTTGCTGGAAGAACAACTTGGTCTTTATCCTGTTAAGTTATCTGTAATTGTGTACTCTAAAAGGAAATGAATGAACGTGTCAGTATATTAAGAGAGTTATCATTCTGAAGAATGTAAACTTGTCCAAATATCTTCTCTTAGCAGTTAGAATTGCCAGAGCTACTCCCACACGGTCACAAATGTGCTGTATGTGTCAAGGTCAAATGCAAGAGGCACAGGTAAATGTGACTACACGGCACCCATTACCTTAGTGTTCCTTACATTTTGCACAAAACGGTAGGAAAATTCCAAATATTGTTAAATCATCTTTTCCTTGCTCTTCTACAGACCTACTTTGCTTCTGGAAAACTATCAGCCATGGCTGGATCTGAAAGTGTCTTCCAAGGTCGACGCGTCACTTTCAGAGGTAATTGCTGCTTCATTTCTTTAGTACCTTGAAATCCAGAGCTTTTAGTATGTATCTCTCATGCCTGTTACTTCTGGGTCAGTAAACAGTTCAGATGTACTTCCTGTTTGTGTAAAACTTGTTCCTGTCAAAGTTAAAGAGAAAAAAACACCTGCCAGGAGCAGGGAGGTAGGATAGCCTACTTGTTAACACAAATCTGACTGCTGGTGTAGTAGTGTGCCTAGAACATAGAGTAAACATCTGTGTAAACTGGGAAGTATGTGGTAAAGAAGAGCTATAATTGAACACCTTTGCTTCTTGAAAAGTTAAAGGGTGATGGTAGCTTTCTATAATCGTCATACAAAGCTATAACAAAATCTGTCTAAAAAAAAACTTAGTGGATTTATTAAAAGAATAACGTGGTTAACTGTTTTTAATAAGGCTGTAAATCAGAAATTTTGTTTTGTTCTCTTTCTAAAGAGCTATCTGAAGAACTATTTTTATAGGAGTTTGCTTTTTTTAAAAATTTCCCTTGATTGGTAATTGATGAAATTCTTTGGCAGCTAAATTAGATAATTTTTTGTCCTTGCTCAAAGCCAGGAAAATATGCAAGCTCTTAGGGAATGTAATTTTCATTTATTTAGAAATCAGACTTTGGAGTTCTGTGGTAAGAGGATGACCATTCGACATGTCAGAAGTGAGAATATTCCTGCTTGTCAGCTCTCACAAGTAACAATGTGGTAGCTAAAGTGAAAGCTGGGTTTGTGATGCAAGATGTGTGTCAGATGTGATGTCAGCTGTGTGTGAGGTTGTCCTGGGCATGCCCCATAGCAGAAGTAGGAAAAGAATGAAAACCTTTATGAAAGGGAGGGATGAACAGTCGAGGAATGTTTTTTAAAAAACATAGAAAATAAACTGTTGACTTCCTTTGGTTTAACTTAGTGACTTCCTCTGTAACTTCAGAATTAAGCTTTTAGTGATTTAAAATGACTTAATCTATTAAAATGATTTTCTGAATAAGTTTAGGCCCAGTTGTATTTTTGAATATAATTCAAATAGACTATCATTAACCTCTTGTTTAATTATTAAAATGTAAAAGAAGTGGTTACTTGCATGTAAATTTTTTTTCCGAATTTTAGTCAGCAAATATCTGTGACAGTTTGCCAAAGGATGTTGTAAATGCAGAAGAGCTAGAAATTTCCTGTTTCTCTTAGATGGGTACTTAATGCTAAAAAAGTTGTTTGTAATATATTCTTTGTCAGAGATACAAGTACGTATGAATTATCTTCTAAGGCTAATACTTAAAATGTGTTCATACACATGAGCATTTTCTGTTTGCTGTTGCTGCAGTTCTGATTTATCAAAATGGTGTGGGCTGTTTTTTGTGCTTTGCTTTTTGCTCCAGTGGCACATCCCTGGCCCTGCTTTTTTTTTAGCAGTATAGGTATGGCTTTTGTATGTCTCTGCCATGTTTCTTATTCCTTTCTTTTCTTTGTGTGCCTTAATTGAGGGAAGTGTCAGACCCAAGTTTTGTGCCTTCCTGGGGCACAGAGCCAGAGTAATCATCTGTTTGAGCCATCTTTTTCTCCCATGAAGGATACTATTTGGAATGAGAACTCTCATAGCATTGTTCCCCATTGCAGCTCTTCTGTGCTGGTTAGAAGGGTAGCAGGGATTCTGTCCATACCATATTCCTCTTGATCACGTGCTCTAGGGATGCAGCATGTAATGTGTGCTTGGAATTGGATAGCCTGGTTGGAAAGAGAGACTGTTTTTTTTTCTTTTGTGGTCTAGTCATACCTTAGAGAGAAACTGATACAGTGATAACCAAATTAAGATTAATGAGGTTCTAAAGGAGTGCGGAGTGCACCCTGCTTCTGAAAAGAAGTTTCTTCAAATACCTGGAATAATTCTGGGATTATTTTAAAATTTTTAAATTCTGGATTAGTTTTCCTAGTTCTTCCTTTGCAGGTTAAAGAATTTTACTATGTTCTAATTTCCAAATGTTTCTGATTTCACATGCTTAAGAGAGTTAACATAGTGCACACTTGAATCAGAAAAAAAAAATCTAATTTTTGATCACAAGTATGGATTTTTCCTTCTTGGATTGCAATAACAGTTTGTCTCACTTCACAAATTCTTAATCTTTTGCAGCATTGTTTTGGTTTTCTAGCTGCTATGCATGGCTTGGAACAGCAAGAAAAACCTGTTCTTAGACTTTCCTCCCCTTTTCATTTATGTTTATTATTATAGTTGAACTCTGAACTGTCTATCAGTATTTGATAGTTTGGGCTGCATCCTGCACGAAAGTAGTGCAGTACCTATTTTGTATAATTTTGTTTCAAGTTTCTAATCCATTGTGGTTTATGTTATTTTCCCCAATGTTTTCATTATCTCTGAATTAGGATGTAGTTTTATGTTGTGTATAATTTCAGCTGTTACAGATTGTATAAAAAGAGAATTTAATTCTACTATTCAGTGGATGAACTTGGATCTTTCCCTACAATCTCTTTTTTTGCTATGTGTTTTTTTTTTTTTGTTCAGCTACATCATCAGCATCCTGAAAGCAATAATACCTTAATGAGTCAAGATGCTGTATGTTGATCTCCAGAAACTTTTTTCTTAATTCTTAAATTTTCAGGTTTTTGATTATGGGATCAGATTATTATCTTTTTTTTGCTTTTCCTTAAATGTGAGAAATGGACAAATGTGTGACAAGAAATCAGTTACTGTCTAAGCATGCTTCTTGTCAGCAAGAACTGTTGTAGCAGCCTGCATGCTTTCTTGTTGGGAGCCACTTGTTCAGGGAGTGGTCTCAGCTATCTAGTTATATGCTCTTTTAAGACTTTTTCCAATTCTTTTTGTGGTTTGGTTATCAAATCCTTGCTCCTTTCCAATCCAGTTTGCCTTGGTAGTTCTCATCTGCCACTAGATCATTCAGCTCTACAGTTCCTCATCCTGACAGTTGGGCTCTGTTCTGTGGCAGCCCACAGGAAACTCCTGTATTGGTACCTGCTGCATTTAGTTTTACACTTTTAATCTCTTACCAGTTCAAGCTGCTCACATGTGGTAGAACCAGTCATTTTGCAAAATGCTGGAAAAATAGGTTTAAGTGAAATTACTCATAATTTGTATTTAAAACTGGAGAATAAGCAACTTCTTTTTCTGTAAGTATTATCATTAGCTGTCATTCTTGGAGATGTCCTGTCTACTCTGTTGGCATGTGTGTGGACTATGAGCAATTGGGCTTGAATAATGTTGTTGTTGGTGGTAGAATGGAAGTGGGTATGTGTCCTGCTTTCCTAGTGCTTTACAGAGGTGCAGTGAATGATGTGACAGGTTTTTTTTCTGACTTAGAGAATCACAGTGGTGTAGTCTCTGAGAATCACAGTGGTGTAGTCTCACTTCTCACAGAATTCAGGGGAAGACTGGATGGACTGTACATCTTGAACTCCAGTTACAGGCAGTCCATTGCCTGTTATTCCTCGGGTGATTGTATTTTGCTGTAATCACGATGTCACACTGTAGCTGTGTCCTAGCTTCAGTACAGTGCCTCTGTCCAGTGGAGCATCATATGTCACTGCCTCTGCATGCCATGTGTGTAGTAAATATGCAAACAGGGACTGCTTTCTATGTGTCCAGTATCAAGGCATTTTATGTTAAACCATGCTGAGAACCTGAGTTCGGGTAGAACTCTTGACCACTGACTCAGGACCAGCAGCACGT
Organism: Florisuga fusca; assembly: GCA_038090715.1. NCBI lineage: Eukaryota > Metazoa > Chordata > Aves > Apodiformes > Trochilidae > Florisuga > Florisuga fusca. The sequence continues at coordinate 64,368,238 of JAAWXA010000001.1, forward strand.
GGACTTCAAGTGTATTTTGAGTTAGTTTTCTGTCTCTGTGCATATTGCCTCTGGGTCTTTGGCTAGTGGTATTGTCTGCATGGCATTGTCCTGTGGAATTATTGCTATATAGCCCCTCCCATATAATGTGTCTGTGGAAGCAGGAGATAGTGAGATAAAGACTGTCAAGTGTGAAATGGTTCAAGTTACTACAAGCATGGGAGGACTCTCAAGGTCTTGCACCTTTCCTTCTTTCCTTGCTGATTTAATAACAACAGGAAGATGATTCTCAAAACCATGAGCATTTGGCTTAGCTAGCAGTAAGAAGGAGCTCTCAGTGCTGGGAATTATTCTTCTAGTGGCTTTAGAAGCGTCTGAACTGTAGGCAGAAAGAGTACCAACAAGTTATGTTAGCAGCTGGTGAACTGAGATTGCAGTGACACATGCCTTATGGACTGGTTTTCAGTTCTGAAGTAGTAGTCGTGGATGAAGAAAGCTCTTTCAAGAGCAAGTGCATTGTACTCCCTTTGAGTACACTGCCTTCTGCTTGAAAGCTCTCCATGTGCATTTTCTGCTCCAAGTGGAAGATGGTCTGCTGTCACTGGTCTTGATGGAGATGCACACAGCAAAAATGGAGGAAGAAATAAAAGGGATCCTTTAACACACATATGCACAGTATGGATTTTTCTGCAAGCCTTTGCATCTTTTGAGCCCTGAAGAGAAACTCTGCATTAACAAAAATAATGTCCCGACACCTGCTAGACTGAGATTTCTGTGGAATAAATTGGTAGTTTATATACTGGCACTGCTATGGAAAAGGCATCAGGGAAATTGTTTTGGGTAGTCAGGTCTGGTTTTAAGGCCAATGGTGTGTGTTTGCTAGCTGGAGCTGGGTGTGATCTTTCTGTTATTTACTGACTATTAACTTCCAAAGAAGATTCTTGAGAATCTCTTGGTCTTTTCTGGCCTGGGAAGTAAAGCATCTGTTGTCTCCCCACACCTTTCTACTTCACTTTTAATGCAAATACAAGATTTTCATGGGGACAATGACATTTTACTTACCTGTCCATCACCAGCACAGCAGAGATGCAGAGAGAACTGCATGGGCTTCAGCAAGGGAAGACGTAGGGTACTGCATCTGAGGAGGAAAAACCCCATGCATCAGTACAGGCTGACCTGCTAGAAAGCAGTTCTCTCCCAGGAGAAAGACCTGGGAGTCTTGGTGGGCAAGAGGTGGCCATGAGCCAGCAATGTGCCCTTGTGGCCAAGAAGGCCAGTGGCAGCCCAGGGTGCATCAAGAGAGTGTGGCAAGCAGGTCGAGGGGGTTACTCTCCCTCTCTGCTCTGCCCTGGTGAGGCTGAATCTGGAGTACTGCATCCAGTTCTGGCTCTCCAGTTCAAGAAGGATGGGGAGCTGCTGGAGAGAGTCCAGCACAGAGCCACAAAGATGATTAAGGGAGTGGGGCATGGACCAGATGAGGAAAGGCTGAGGGAGCTGGGTCTGGAGAAGACTGAGGGAGGATCATTAATAATGCTTATTAATATCTAAAGGGTGGGTGTCAGGAGGACAGGACCAGGCTCTGTTCAGTGGTGTTCAGTGACAGGACAAGAGGCAGTGGTCACAAACTGGAACACAGGAGATCAGCTGAAACATAAGGGAAAACTTGTTTACTGTAAGTGTAAGGGAGCACTGGAACAGGCTGCCTGGAGGGGTTGGTGGAGCTTCTGTCTCTGGAGATACTGAAAACCTGCCTGGATGCCATCCTGTGCATCCTGCTCCACGTGAACCTGCTCTGGTAGGGGGGTTGGACTAGATGATGTCCAGAGTTTCCTTCCAACCTGTAACATTCTGTGAAACCATAATTCTGTTGCTATGTGCCCAAACTGCTGATTATTATGCAAAATGGTTGATCTCACAATAGGATCACAACATATGCATTTGTACCTAAACTTCTGTGATGTATGAATTATATTCTGTGAGTTTTGAAATTTATTATTTTTTTTAATAACCTTCTAACAAGGATTTACACTAAACTCTTTGTTTTGTTATGTGGTTGTCTCTGTTTTGCACAGGTGCTTGAGTTGGTGCTGGAAAACTTTATTTATCCATGGTACAGGTATGAGCTTTACCTAAAAGTTATTATTTTCTGAATATTGTAAATATTTGTCAAGCCATTTAAGAAATAGTCACCTGCTAATAAAAATTATAGTTTCTTTAAAATATAAGGCATACTTTTAAGTGCCACAGTTTCATCACATTGCTGTCTTTTAGCAGAATAGAACAGATCTTTTAATAATCCAGGCATGATAGAGGTGGTTCTGAAATTCGTATTTCATCCTAAAAACACTTTTAGATCATTCATATCTCTGTGTAATTTTTCTAATAACTCGCATTTTTAAAAACAAAAATTCCACTTTTAATTAGTAGAGAAGACATTTTGAATACACGTCACCACCTTCTTGCAGAACATCTGGTAGTTTGCTGTTTTAAGATTGTGAGGGGTTATACTGAGCTGAATATAGTGCTGTGTAAATAACTTAAAAATAGTATATAAAGGAAAGACTATGGCTAATTTTGTTTTCTTTTTGCCTCATAACTTTATATGTTAGTGCATTGGTGTACTTTGTGAGAAGATATCACAAATATTCTTAATTTATCACACTGGCATCAGTGTTATAGCAACATTTTGCTTTAATTAAGAATGTGGTTTTTTCATTGGATAGAAAAGTTCAGCTTTATGCTAAAAGAAATTAATACTTTTTTTTTTACTGCACACTGTGTTTTTTTCTCTCTCTCTGGAGCCTAAATTTTTTTGAGCAGAATTTTTTTCCAGATTAGTTTTTTACTGTGTCCAGTATCTGCATGTCTTGCATGTATCTTTGTGTGGTGAATACATTGAAGTATGAAACTTAACTGCTCATGCAAACAGCAGAGGGAGCTTTAGCACCGTGTATGTGAATGATGGAGCTGGAAAACAAAGTTGTAATTGGCGTTGCACAGTCTGGACATGAGAGAGGTAACACGACGTATCTCACTTGGAAACCAGGATAGCTTAACATAAATGTATGTTGTAATATAAAATCATAGATGTATTGCATAGGAAGTTAAGTATTATAAGCAGGGAAAAGCTGTGGTTTATGGGTTTTTTTCTTTAATAAACTGTGTAAGAATTTGTTATTATTTTATCATCAGGTTAAAATTTCAAGACAAACACCCCTAGACTTGAATCAGTTTAAGGAAATGAAGTTTAGTACCTGAAGTCCAGTGAACTTTACTGAAATAGATTATTATACCTATATGCATTTTTGTTTGGTATTTTTCCAAGTATTTATATTGATTATGTTAAAATATTTGCGTTAATTATTTTTTCAAATATGAGAAGACTGGAGCATAGTTGTAAGTAATTGAAGTTTGCAGAGCTACAAAATACTGATCTGTCTATTCCATGTGCTGTAGCATAAAACTATATAAAATCTTGCTTATACCAACCTCATTTTAAATTTAAAATTTAAGTTTATAGTTTGAATGAGTCACTATACTTACTGAATTGTTTTTGTAATTAATGGTACTGCAATTCCAGTTCTCACAGATTATATTAGAAACCAGTAATTACCACATTTTTGTAATAAATTACTATGAAAACATTTTCCTTTGATAGTGACTAAAATGAGTGTTATATGGAGCTGCTTCCATTTTAAGTTCAAGTTCTACAAGAAAAACACAGGATTTTTATTAAGTTAAAACCCATAGTTTTACAGTTTTATCAGCCTGCAGCTTACTTTGCTGATCTTTTTGTTAGGAGTTGGACAAATTTTATATGAATTGACACACAGGGGGTGGGAAATCACTTTGGTATTTGTACATGGTTTTCATTTCTCAGTATATCCTGTAAGACTTTGCATGCAACAGCAGTTGGGTGGATCTCTTTTGAGACACTGGATTCAGTAACTGTTTACAATTAACAGACGGAGCCTTCTTCTTTTAGCAAATCTCTCTGTTATACTGACAGTTGTGTTTTTAAGTTTTTCCTCTAATTCTGGAAAAGTGCAGCCAATTCTTAACGTGTTTCCAAGTGAGTTATTTGGACCTTTCACTGTGTCACTAGAGAGCTGAGATTGTGCAGGTTTTTTTCACCAGTCTTTAGTCTGCTGGCGATTAAAGAATGTCTCTGCAAACCTGTGGCACATTATGATAGTACATAGTATAAGCTCATGTCCAAGTAGAATAAGCCAAGATACTGATTATCAAAGTGTTAATAAAATAACAACATTTTTGTCCAAATTACTTCATGTATCTTGTTGTCTGTCAAATACTAGTAATACACTCATACAATTTGTTTGCTTATCCCTTGGCTTCCTTGGACAGTGTGTGGGTATTTGCTAACCATGTTGTTTCCAAAATGTCAGCTGCTGATCTTAAAACAAACCAAACCTTCCTCTACAGTATTCTTATCTGCCTATGGCTAGGTGTTGGAGGATGGTTGTATTCCTTATGCCAAGTTGTTTTCTTTGAGAGGCTTTTTCATGCAATTAGTTGCACACTTTGGCTGTCAAGTCACCAGTACCTGCACCTAGCAGTTCATCCTCAGCCTGCGTTTGAATGCTATATAACTCAGGCTAACACAGTGCTTTAAAAAAAGTGAAAGCTGAAAAAAGTAAGATTATGTTATAAGCATAACATTTTTATTTTTCAAATGTGCAGTTGTCTCTTGTACTGATTTGTTTATTTTTAATGCAAGTAACGTTTGCATTTACAACATATGAAAACTCATTTGTTACCAAAAACTGTGATGGCTTTTACATGTGGTCGTTAGCTAAAGCAGAATGTAACTCTCTTTGTTGTGTCATTACTCAGCTACGGTGTTGTTTTACCAATATCTTTAGTCATACTCTAATGTCCAGATATGCTTAAATGCAGGTAAAAGTTTATTCTTCCTGTTGCATGTTGTGGAATGATGTTATCATGGTCTCTTTCTCCATTCAGTTCAGTTGCAATTTCTGTAGCTAAGTGTATTTCCCATTTTCAGTCATTGTCAAAAAAAAAGACATGGAGTTAGGTATTTTTCTTCTTGAATCTACTTCCCAGTATCTGAAGGGGGCCTACAAGAAATCGGGGGTAGGGCTTTTACATGGGTGTGTAGCAAGAGAACAAGGGGAAATGTTTAAATGGTTTAAAACTTGAAGAGGGGAGGTTTAAGTTAGATATTAGGAAGAAATTCTTTCCTGTGAGGGTGGTGAGACACTGGGACAGGTTGCGCAAGGAAGTTGTGGCTGCCTCCTCCTGGAAGTGTTGAAGGTGAGGTTGGATGGGGCCTTGAGCAATCTGATCTAGTGGGAGGTGTTCCTGCCCATGCAGGGGGGTTGGAACTGAATGATCTTTAAGGTCCCTTCCAACCCAACACATTCTATGATTAAATATTTTTACTGTGATTTTTCACTGAACATTCTTTATTGCACCAGGTGGAAACTAGCAAACCAGATACTAAGTTTAGGTCATACTTTTGACCTAGGGATTGGGAAATCTCTTAAAATTCTTCTTTATTTCTTTTTTTCCAAGTGGAAGCCATGTTAAATAATTCTCTTCTAAGTGGCTATAGGTTGAGGTCCTTGGTCTTTTGTTTGTGTTGTGCTTTCTAGAAAAATTTTAATAGTTGATTGTTTCATATTTCATGCTATGTCAAAATAGATCAGTTTTTCAAAAAGTATGTTCTGTCAATTATTGGTTTCCTGTGCTATTCTTTCCTTTCCCTTTTAGGAAATGTCACTCTCTGTTTAGACCAATAGGCCCAATATTGTATTTTAAGAAGAGAACCTTATTATATTAAATAGCAGGTCAGCTTTAAAAACTAGTTGAAAAAATACCAGTGTAAGTTTCCTATTAGAAGAAGGTGAGCTGAAATACAAGGGATGTGCCTGTTTCATTAAAAGTTATATGAGGAATTACGAATTCTGTAATAGAGCTTAAACAGAAGAGGTTAACAGAGCCAGATTTATACTGAAAGAGAGGAAAATTATTTGAAATCTTTGATTATCAAAGGTCTTATAGTATGGAAAATCCAGTTTTGACCATCTTAACCTGGGGTATGTGCTTGCAGCACCCATTCCAAGGGCTTTGCTGATAGTAATTCAGTTTCACCAAACACCACTGAAAAAGGGAACTTTCACATATGTGGAAACTAAGTTAGATTTTACTTGTTCTGTCATGCAGACAGTGTATTAGAGCAGGAATTGGTATGTAACTCCAGTTTACTGACATATTTCTTTATCCATTGTTTTGTGTTCAAACATAGTGGGAATGTTGTATATTTTACTTGAATAGAAGACTGCCTAATCTCACCAAACTTGGTAGCATTGATTTTAATTAATGCCAGTTGAAGGGTCATCACTGAACGTTCTTATTCCAACTATTGTTGGATTAATATAAATGTATTTTTTTCTGTTTTCTTATATGGCATGCTATACAACACTGCAGAAATATTACTGATGATGAGTCCTCAGTGGATGAACTTAGAGGCACACTGCGGTTCTTTGCATCCGTGTTGGTTCGGAGAATTCACAAGGTAAGGTGGCCTAAAAATATTAATGTGGTTTTTACATCAGAAACAACTGATACTGTCTGTAGAAAGTTCTTTACTTTCTTTGGAAGTGGTGATTCCAAGGACAGTCTTACAGAGAGTTTAGGCAGTTTCCATCTAAGTTTCTTCTTTGTGTTATCTCTTCCCTCCTTTTGGAGCTTATCTCATTCCTGGCTATAAACCATCTTTGAATGGTTTATCACTGATAGTGTTCAGCACCAGGTGGATATGGCTTGGAGCAACCTGATCTAGTGAAGTTGTCTCTGCCTGTGACAGGGGATTGGACTAGGTGATTTTTGAAGGTCCTTTCCAACCTAAACCATTCTGTGATTCTTGCAAACTCATTTATTTTTTACACCGATACTAGGCATTGTTAAATCATTGGAATGATCTTTTAGATGTCTTTTAGTGGCTTAATCTAAGTGGAAACAATTTCAGAACTATTGAAAATAGCTTGAAAAAATGGCTTTTTGAAAATGGCTTTTTGAAAATAGTTAGCAGTGTACCTGTCTCATAGTTCCTATTTGCTTGACTCCTTTAAATTCAGACCAAATCCTTACATTGTCTATAGAGGATAGACTGTCATCAAGTGAATAACTTACCATAAAAATTAAAGCAGGTATGGTTCTCATATTAATGTAGTTCTTAAGAAACATTCTGAAGACTTAAGTTTCAATTTTTTTCTTTGCTGTGTTTAATATATTAGCGCGTATACTGTTTTTTGGTAATGTTCTTCAAACCTGTTTTACTGGAACTGCTCCTAAATTTCTGGCTTTTCTAAGCAGGAAGAGTTGCTAAATCAGTTTCCAGATTTACTCAGTGTTGTTGGAGCAACTACCATAGATATGTGTCTTTTTTTCCACGTCCTTAGTAACAGAAATATTTCCTGAGCTACAAGTTGTATACATACTTCGTCATGATTAATTAACAGCCTGATTCTGTCCTTGTTACATATCAAATCCAGATGACTTTCTTGTTTAGTTCAAGCACGTTGCTTTCTTAAACTGAATATGGGGGAAAAATATGAAATGTACGTGTAGCTCACACATTGTATGAAAATGTGAAAGTGGAATCAGTCTTTCAAAACGAAAGTTTAGAGCAAGGTCTTAAAATTTAATTTGGACTTGTAATGCATGTAGGTGTTAGTTGTATAATTTTTTGTTCCATTGTTGATTCAGAAAATGATGGTCTCCTCTATTAATCATGTAATAAGGTACTAGTTGTTATCTCAGATGAGCTGGAGCATCTTTGAGTAAAGAATTAATTTACCATATCTGCCTTTGACACTAATGAAGTAAATGTAATATACTCAATTCTGTGTCTTAAGGTAGACAATATGTGCAACAAAACTCAAGACACATACAAATACTAAGCATTGTCAAGCAGAACTACAAAACAAAGGCTATCACAGAAATGCATTTCTCATTACAAATCTCTAGATGTGTTTGTATTCACCTCACAGAATAATATATTTACTCTCTGTGTGTGAAGTTGTACAGGTATCTCAAGCAAATGATATTCATAGTAACTTTTTCATGTGGAACAAAATTGAAACTTGGCACGCTCAGTTATGCAGGGGAGCATGCTGTCTCATGCTGTGCTGTTCTTTTCAGCTCACACTCTATTTTCTGCTGAATAAGTGTTTTTCTGCGTGCACACACTCACATACAGATTCTGACAGCCTGAACTAATATCTGTGATGCATATACTCCTGGAAATGTGCATGCAAATGATACTTAATATGCAAGTTGCAAATCAAGTAACAACTTTTTGTCATTTTAGAAATCCTAGTTTAAAGCTTCAGTGGTTAACTGGAAAGGGTTATGACAGTGTTTTGTAGCCTTTCAACACAGATACAGTGTCCTTTGTAACCTGATCTGAGGAGAAATTAATCACTGATTGCAAAATAAAACAGTTTCATACCTTTACCAAACAGCTGTACATTTATTTGGATTTATTATTATTATTAAATGCCTAAAAACAATAGTTCTTGCAGATAGAGATATTTTTTTTTAAAAGGAAATACTATGATTAAGAAAAACAGACTTTCACCCCTTTTTTTAGGTTATATCTTCATATATTTTTTTCAAAAGCCTTCTACTTTTGAATTAATATGTAATGAATTGCTTCAGTGAGAAGAAATTCCTGTTTTCTGATTTAGGCTTTCTAGGTGAATTTTTTTGATGTGTGATTACTGAGCAGAGTAACAAACATTTCAGGCCAGTCAGCTCCTAGGCATAAGCTGAAATATTTCTCTCAGGTGTTTGGGTTTTTTTTGTTTTTGCTTTTGTTTTTTTGTTTTGGTTTGGTTTGTTTTTTTTTAATTTGTGGGTTCCTTGTTGTGACCAGTTCTGGGTTGGTTATGAGTTTTGAGGGAAAAAGGTTTCCCTTTGCATGGTGTGATGTAGATAGCCATGTATCTGGTTGACCTTTTTGTTAAAAGTCAATAGTTGATACTACAGTGTCCTTGACAGTGTGCTTGGTGTGCTCTTTGACTTACCTCTGCAGGAATAAATGCTCCCCTATTTCTGTGTTCCATAGGAAACTCTTGATTTATTGAAACCAATGTTGAAATGTGAGTCCCAAAGGACAGGGTTTCCATTGATGAGCAGAAGCTCCTACATAGTTGCATTTAAGTAGGAACAGGCCATAATCTAGTTACTTTTATGCAGTTCTAAACAATTGTATTATCTTGTCTGAGCTGACCAGGCCAGGTCATAGCTGTGCACCTCAAATGCTACATAGGAGTATGCAGGAATATGTGCTGTTCTCCTTGGATGAATAAATTTAAAAACAGCTTGTCTCTCAGCTTTGGCCTTTGCAATTGCCCTCTTTCCTTGTCTGGCAAGAACTTTGATGCTTCTGTTTCATTATTTAAGATCTTTATTTGACTTAATATTGAGGAGGTACAATAAAAGAATTGTATGAGAATGTATAAGAATTTTTAACATGTTTTCTTTAATTTTTAACATTTGCAGCTGTATGTCTCTGTAAGATGTCCTTTGCTCATGCTTGAAATAAAGGGCATGTAAAGTGGAAATAAGTTTCTAGATGTGTTTCTGTGGAAAGTACTGCAGCTGGTAAAGAAGAATCCCTTGAAAGTGTGCAGGAGCAGAGCATCTAGGATACTTTATCCAATTTTGGCCTCCCCATTACAAAGGGGACAATTTTTGAGTGGAGCAAGTTCAACCAAGAAGCCACCAAGCTGGTTGGGGCTGGACAATTTGACCTGTGAGCAAGATCATGCAATAGCATTGTTGGAACTAATGGTCATCTTGACTCAGTTTGCTCAAATTTTCTTTTGGTTCTGCCATCACCTCAGCTGGGATGTTTGTTCTCCATATACATAAAGAGGAGGATTTCTCTTTGCTTTTAGTCCTTGTGGACATTGTTGAGGGTTAAGGTACACGAGTACTAGAAGCAGAGTGTAGTTAACTTGCTTTTGGTGCTGGTCAAATCTTCACGTAGAACTAGGTGTCTTTTATTGTGACTTGGTAATCAAGCTCTATTATTATAGTTATTGCAATGGGAGAACCATTTAATGGGAAAAAATTGACAATAAATGTGTTAACAGTATTGTTAATGGCATTTAGTGCTACATGATGATGTATGCTTTGGCCAGAAGCAGCAGCATAGTGTCAGTTCACCTGGAGAGTTCCTGGCTTGTTTCTTAAGGGTTAATTTTATGGTTACAGTGGGAACATGTAAGCAAATTTATGTTGTCTGTAATAAATCTGGAGAAAAAAAAAATAGAACAATTCTGTTTTTATTTTAAAACTGTTCTTTAGGTGGATATTCCAACTGTTGTAACAAAGAAAATGCTCAAGGCAGCAATGAAACACATCGAAGTGATAGCCAAGGCCAGGCAGAAAGGTAAAGACTGAATAGGTTGTCAGTTTCAAAGGAAAAATATGAATGTTTCTTTCTGCATGTTTTTTATTATGTTTGCTGTATCTTTTCAAACTCACAGCTTTCTCTTTAAAATAACCAGGTGATCCTTTTGAATTTTTCTTCTAGAGGTTGCAAAAGTACAAATAATCTCTAGGGTTTGATTTTTCATTTCCCCACATTGAAAATACTAATTTTCTTTCTCTCTGTCGTAAACAGAAATGTGGGGTTTTGTTTGGTTTTGTTTTGGTTTTTTTTTGTCCAGAGTAATCAAGATCATTTAGCAATACCTCTTGAAGTTTTTCCTTTTTTTTACATAATTTTATCCAGATGAACAATTATAAATTAAAGGGTTTGCATGTCCATGCACAGTGCTGTAACTCAGTCTTATGATTAGAATGATCTCACATCTGCACACTAACATGAGCAGATAGTGGAGTTACTGAGTATGTTGAGGTTAGGTTTATGTTTGTAAGCTATGGAGATACTATGAGAAGTAGCATGTTTAATCATTATCCAAATAAAAAGATCTTCACAAGCCTAATGTAAAAATTACATTAAAACTGCACACTGAAGGAATATTTAGAAAGTAGAACATTTGCAGTTGTAAAATGTTTTCAGTTTTTTCACTGGCTGTGTTCCACAGTGCTGTATCTACTAAATGTGTTTTCATTCAGCTTTTAAGCATAGATGTTTACTTTCACTGCAGTCCTGAACTTTCTTCCCTTCCCTCAAAATGGCTGTTTGGTATCCATAAGTGTATGCCAGATCCTGAATAATGGGTAATGAATAACATAAATTATAAGACATAGCATGATTATGTTAGATGGTTCTCATGGCAGAACAATTTCAAGACACTAGATTATTGTGCAGACCTGTTTATGCCAAATTTCACATTTCATTTAATTTCTACTAAGGCCTTGGAAACACATTTCTTTAGCAGCAAAGAACTGTGTCAAATATATGTCATTGGAAATGTAGCTGTTTTCTTCAGTGTTGTAAAGGAAAAGACACATTGCTTTAGGGTAGATGTGTGATTCAGCAGCTGAAAATTACTTTTAATAGTTCTTTCTGGTAAATTTTGATAAACCAGCCAATATAATACTTTTAGGCCTTGTTTTGGTTGCTAGTTGAGCCTTGCTTTTGCTGTTTATTTTCTAAATCCTTTTACAAATTATTGCTTTAGAGGGCATTTTTTTCCTACTCTTCTTTCCCTTACATCTCTTAAAAATTCCTCACTATTTGGACAAACACCTCCATGACAGATTACCTGTCCTTGCCAGAGAGTGCCTGCCTCCTCTGCTTTTAGTTGACACCAACTTGGCAGATAAATTAGGTGGTGTACATTCCTGCATCCCCCGTATCAGCTGATACCACTCAGCATTCTTGGTTGTGAAGGACAAGCTAGCAGCCTTCTGTACTAAGGGAACAAGCTGGAAACAAGCTTTAACCTTCTAGATAACAAATATGTATTAGGTACCTGACCTGTGCCTGGTGTGGTCCTTGGCGTGTGGCTGTGCTGGATTGCTAGTGCAGCTGGGTATGATTTATTACAGTTCAATTCTTGCCTTTGAAGTGATTTGAAGTAATATAACATTGCTGCTCCTAATCAATATGTGTAGTTTTTAATCTGATAAAGCAGGTATTCCTTCAACTCCATGCACCTACTTAGAAGAGACAGCATTTATTCATAGATCAACCATGGTGCTTTGTGTTTGATTTTACGCTATGTTTAAAATATCTTCCATCACATTTGTTTCTAAGTGTTCTAAACAGGAAACAGATACAGCAGGACTGAATAAAAGTTGAAATATACATTGATTTGTGTTGTAGGCAATGGGTAGAAGCCAAATAAATGAGACACTGTGAAGGAGGTGAGGAAAAAAGCAAGTAGAGGCAATGCAGTTATTTTTGGTTTTTTGGGTTTTTTGGGTTGTGTTTCCAAGGTTCTTTTGTAATGTTTCAACATTGTATCCCTTTAGCAGTTGTGTATGTACTGGAAGTGTTACCTTTTTAGCTCAACTGAAAAGCTATTATCTCTTCTTTCACATTAAGAAAATGCTGGAGCAGCTCCTAATACTGTTTTTACTTGCAGTGAAAAATGCAGAATTTTTACAGCAAGCTGCTTTAGAAGAATATGGACCAGAACTCCATGTTGCTTTGAGAAGCCGAAGGGATGAACTTCACTACTTAAGAAAACTTACTGAACTTCTTTTTCCTTATATTTTGCCCCCGAAGTCAACAGAGTGCAGGTATAGGAATAACTTAGAATTGTATTATGTGAAGTATCTGTATACTATGTATTACAATAATTTCAGGGGATGAAAGAATGAACGACGAAGTCCTTTTCATTGCTCCTCCTTGTTCCTTTGCTTGTTAGTTTTTTGATTGGTCTTAAAAATATTATAGCATACTTAAGGTATTATTAAATACTGAAGTATCTCCCAGTAAAATATAATCACACTGGAAACTTCACTTTGAAAAGCATGTAGCCTAGTCTTGGTTCTGATTTTTTTTTCCCTTTTTTTTTTTTTTTTTGTCTTTTCAGGTCCCTTGCTCTTCTGATAAGAGAGATTTTGCCTGGTTCTGTTTTCCTTCCCTCAATGGATTTCTTAGCTGATCCTGTAAGACTCTGGAGCACAGGAATAATCTTAATTTATTCAGTATTACTGTTTTCCTTCTGTTGTGGTAAAGCAAACGATGCACAATGTGTGCATTTTGACTGGGTGAAATAAAAAAAATCTTGTGGCAATGTTTTTATTTGTAACTGGTTTGAGTGCTTAACTGGCTGAACTGACTAAAGTACACTATCAAGAATATATTTTTAATGAAGGGATGCAGTTCCTGTCAAATGGGAGAATGCAGTGCTTCAATAAGCACCTTCAAATTGCTGAAACTACACTTAAGCAAGGGCTCAGTTACTTGAACTCTAGCTGTATCTTTAGAGCAATGTGAGTAAATCAGACTTCTTTTCAGCTCTCTTTTGTCCTTAATTCTGCAAATAATTATGCAAAGAGGGCATTGATTTCTAAAGATGGAACTCTATAATTCTTTATTTTATTTATGCACGTATTTTAATAGACAAACTTGCAATATTTATGAAGGTATCTCCTAGCTGCAAACAGAAAGTCCTGTAGCTGTGGAACTATTAGTAGTTCATTAGATCAGTAGTTCATACAAACTATAAAAATAGTTTGCAGAGCTTTCATCCACTGGGTAAAGAATGTTTTCACTTCAGAAATTCCCTGAATTGTAAATACCCGAAGAGACCACTGAAGGTTAATTCTCAAACATGGGTTGGCAGCCTTAGTGTTGTGTTGGGGTTTTTTATGTTTGTTTTTCTAGGGGGGGGACATTATGGGGTTTTTTGTTGTTGTTGTTATTGTTGTGTTTTGTAGGGTTTTTTTGAGTGGTGGGGTAGGGTTTTTTTTTATTGTTTTTGTTTTGTTTTTAATATAGTCAGTTTTAAACTTGGTCATACCATAGTAGTAAAATTATTTTCATCTATGTTGAGTTTCTTTAATTGTAATTTTGTGTTGTGTTTTCCTGCAGGATACTGTCAACCATTTGCTGTTGATCTTTATTGATGATAGTCCAGTGAGTACTGACAAAATCAAACCAGTAGTAATTTGTTCACCCATCAAGGAAGCTTTCTTACCCAATTGTCTCTTGTAATTCTCTTCTGCAGCCTGAGAAAGCAACTGAGCCTACTTCTTCATTGGTTCCATTCCTTCAGAAATTTGCCGAGCCGAGAAATAAAAAAACATCTGTAAGCAAAAGCAACATTTATTTCCTTTCCTGCTTTGAATAAGTGCTTTACATTACCTTTTGCTTTTTGTTCTAGAGTTCCCTTGTGTTATTTAAGTACTCACTGAAAGTCTGAAAATTGACTGACTTCATTTTTAACCTCCTAAGGTGCTGAAACTGGAGCTGAAGGAGATCAGAGATCAGCAAGACCTTTTATTTCGGTTTATGAACTTCCTGAAACAGGAAGGGGCAGTCCATGTGCTGCAGTTTTGCCTGACTGTAGGTAAGGTTGCATACGTGTGCTGATGTATACTTCAAGCATTTGCATATTGAAGTCTCAGAACTAAGGAGGATTGTTAGGCAAGAGATTTCCTTTCAGGATCTGTGTTCATGTGCTTCAGTCTGTCCTCTGGTTCCTGAATGCTAATCTTGGCAATGTTAATGTGTGTGTGAACTGTAGGTCTTAATTGTGTTTCTCTCCACTGCTGAAGTTCTACAAATTACTGTATCTACTGGAAAAGTTGATGTTGCAGTTTGCTTCAAGATGCTATTTGTTAGCCAAGTGGATCAACAAATGCATTTTTTTTTCCCTTATTTCTCAGAGGAGTTCAATGACAGAATTTTGCGACCGGAACTTTCAGATGCTGAAAAGATGTCTCTTCATGAGGAAGTACAGAAAATATACAAAACTTACTTTTTGGATGAAAGCATTGACAAAATTAGATTTGACCCTTCTATTGTGGAAGAGATTCAAAAAAGTAAGTTTGAAGTTGAAAGGAATAATTTTTACTGGAATTTAAACAACATCCCGCAATTAAGTGAAGATTAATTAATCTAAATGTGATAAATCTTTACTTTTGTAATGGGTTTAAAAATTGTTTTTCCCTTGCTATGTTGTGCTTAAGCCTTGTTTTATCAATTTATTTCTATTTTTTATGTCAGAGTACTTGCAAAGTGATCACAAAGTCAGAGGATAAACCCAAACTTTATATGCCCATATATTTCTATTTACATGTACAAATTTTTTTACAGTTTCTGAAGGCCCATATACAGAAGTTGTGAAACTTCAAACTATGAAATGTCTTTTTGAAGCTTATGAGCATGTACTTTCTCTGCTTGAGAATGTTTTTACTCCTATGTTCTGTCACAGTGATGAGGTAAGTGTGAAAGATTTGAGGAGTCTTAAAAGGAAGATTGTATTTTTTTTAGGATACCCTATTTACAGCATTCATGTGCAGGTAGAACTGAAAAATATATCTCCATTTTTCACTTTAGTTAGCATGCCAGAACTGTGACCAATATCAGTGAGAGAATTAAATTTATCCGAGTCCATACAACATCAACAGAAGAAAAAATACCTTTTAATTTTTTAATGTAACAGTTTGTATATATATCTCTACTATTACAAATTCCTCTCTACCCCTTATTTTATGATTTCAAATTTGGTGTAAAAGTAACATGCAGGATAGATATAGAACACTTAAGAATCTCTTTATTTACTTTTAAAATCTAATGGTACTTAAAGAAAGATACAAAGCATTATGCATACCAGCAACTAAAAGTCAGATGTCTGTTTTCAGGAAGATCATTCAAAGCAATTTACTAGGCATTTGAGATAGTTCTATGATTGGGTTCTGAATTCAGTTTTTTTTAAAAAGTCCCCACACAGCTAACAGCTGCCTAAAGCCTTCTAGTAGGAAACAGTTTAAATGCTGGGGTGATTCTGAATTCTTGTCCCTTTTGGAGTTTGCATGTGTAAATCAGGCTGCATTTTAAGTCTCTTGTGTTTATTTGAGGCAGAATATGTTGAATTGTCTGAGGAATGGATGCCTACTTGGCATTATTCTTAACAAAGTGTATTTCTCAAAAATAGTGTCGATGGTCAGCTTTCCCATAGTAGCTATAATGCTTCAAATGCTTGATTTTTAACATGGAGTTGATACAAATTTTTGTGCTTAATTTTAGCTTTATTTCTATTTTTTTTGTTTGTTTTCTAATCCCAAAATTATTTAAAGTAAAATAAGTAGTCCTGGGAGCAGGTATTATCAATTTGGTCTGTCCTTTTCCAGATAAATATTGTAACTGCTGGATTATGGGCTGTTTGCCTTTTACTTCTGTTCTCATTTCCTGAATTCTGCAATGTTGTTGAATAGTAGCCCTCACCTCCTTAATCCAGTGTTTTCTTTTGTACTTTATTTGTCTTTTGTAGTACTTCAGACACCTTTTAAGAGGAGCAGAGTCACCAACACGCAATTCAAAGTTTAACAGGTATGTATGGTAGAATCTCTAAGGTTTTTTGTTTGTTTTTTTTTTTAGTTAAAAGCATAGTATTAAATAGTACTATTTGAATACTATTAAATAGTATTTAGTATTAAGCCATAGGACTTAAGCTACTGCCTGATTCTAATTTAACTATTTTTTTTAAATTAACAAATTAGGTACTGAAAGAGCAAGCTATATTATACAAGATGTCTCTTCACTTTCAGTGGTCTCAACATTTGAGAAGGCTGGAGGGAAAAATAAATGTTCAGTGAGAACAAGTTAACGTGGCAATGAACTATTGATTTAATTGACTGCATATGAATACAATTTTGTTGGTGCAAAGCTGGGTTGTCTTGGATTTCAAGTCCTACAGTGATAGGTACAGTGGATCCTGCATTTAACCAACCTGGCCATGCATTGGGGGTGTCCTTCTGTTGTGACAAGGAGAATTTGCTGTTTCTTTTAGGTCAGATGTGTTTTCTGTCCCCCAGCTCTACCCATTCAGTGCAGAATTGTAGTGTTAGAATGTCACGAGAGGGCTCGGAGTAAATGCCAACACAATCAGTATGATTGAAGCAAGTCTCATTTATTTACCTCCACAGCTGTGCGCACGTACAAACGTGTCTGACGAAATACGTGGCAGTCAGTGATTGGTTATCATGCGGCGATCACGCTCCCAACATTTAAGCTAATTGGCTAATGAGCAGTGTCCACGTGCAGATTACATAAGGCTGTTTTGGTGGACAATTTCTCCGCACCAGCTCTCTCTTCTCCAGCTCCCTTATCTTCTGCACGTAGCTCTTCTTTTAGTAACTTTGCAGCCGGCCTTGCAGCTGGGCCTCAAGTTCTTTAGCTCCCTCTGGTTAAAGCTAAATCAATGTGATTTTGTAAAACAGCATTGTCTGACACTATCACCCCCTTGTTCATGGCTCGTTCAGCTCGTTCAGCATATGGCTGTTCTTTTGTAGAAACCCCACATTAGAAACCTTGTTTCTTGGTTTGGGCTATATACTTACAGACCACCTTCAAGTTCCTTAGGGCCTCTTGAGATGGAGAAGAATATCTTCTGTGGTATGGATGGCTGATCTCCCTCTGTTGAGGAAGCCTGAGGTCTCATTGTTATTTGTATTTCATTTTAAGCTGGATAACTCAGTCATGAAGTAGCCCAACAGTATTGATTTTATGGTCTAGCCAAAAGAAGGAAAACTAAAGTGAGACAGGCTTTAATATGGATAGGTTTTCTTTCTTGGTATCAATCAAGATCTACATGGTACTGTAGAAAATGGTAGTGTGTGTCATCTTAGGTTTGTCTTCTAAGGAGTAACAGTGATTTATTTAACTGTTTTCATTAGAGATAGACCCTAGCAGCAGCCCTCTTGATTCGCAGCCTTCTGTGAGGTGTATGACTGTGAGAGCCCCTTCTCCTCTGCTTATGTTCTTCAAAAACTGCATGATCATTCTCTTCAATATAACTCCATTGGTGACGTCTATTGTATAGCTTTTATAGTTCTTGTAGATCCAGGACTTGAGCTTTGGTACAGTGCTCTTTTAGAATGGTGCTGTGAGGCTTCTGTTTCTTAGCAAAGAGGCACGGAAGGCATCAACCAAATTGCGTTTCTCCCCCTACCTGATAGTCCACTAGCACTGGTGACCTCAAAACTCACTTCAGCCTCTTTCAAAAATGGCTACAGAGTTTCAGCCAGGTGTTTTAATCTGCTTTTTGGTATCTTTGCCAAAATTATTCATGACAAGGGTTGAAAGTGTCCTGTCATACACATCTAGGTAAAGTATGAAAACATTTAGGTCACCTCCTTGGTGCTCTGCTTTCCAGAACAGAAAGGGTGAAGTTACTGGCAGTCTACTTGGAGTTTTTGAAATGTGTCTCTGGCTGCAGAATAAGCAATATTTGCTTGGGGACTGATCCAGCATATTCCCCTAGAGTTCCAACAGCATCCACAGTATTACTGAAAAGTCATCAGGTTTACATTTTAGAAGAATTTGAATGCTCTTAGTATATGTTCTGGTTTATGATACGAGACGTACTCTATATTTGTGAAGTGGTGCCTTAGAGATTATTTCCATTAAACAAAGGTTCTGTCTGAGGTCCTATCTGCAAGTAGTTTACCTCTTGTTTTGGAGTTTCTGCAGTTTCCCTTTGCACAGGCTATCACTGCCACGGAAAAAATAAAATAAAAAAATTTTACAAATTTATGGAATCATTCCAGATGTTACCCATATGCACATATATTATTCTGCTTTCTCTTCCCTATTGTAGTATTAGTTCCAGTTGAGAGAAATTCTGTACAAAGATGAGTTTTGGTTTCCATGCCTTTGATGCTTTGCTAGGGGTACTGTGTGTGCATTGCATAGATGCTGCTGGATAAAAAAATCAGATCAAGTAGTAGATTTGAAGTCCCAGTGGAATCTACATGTGAGGAATGTGTTGAAAGATTTAATTTACTGTAAGATGAAATTATAGAATGATTTCTAGAAAAAAAATAAGTGGGAAAGTAGGAAGAAGTGACTATCAGTGTGTAATTTATGTTTTGAATCACGTCTTTAAACTATAAAAAATATTCATAACTTTTTGTGCACAGGCAAGACCAATAGCATGCTAGGAAAACTGCTAAGGAAATAAAGAACTCTCAAGTATTTTTGTTGTGTAAAAAAGTCACATCGAGATTCTGGTAACTTAATATCTAGCTATGGTTGTCAACAGTTTTAACTCCATAACTAATATTTTCCACTTAATGTTTAATGTGTGTGACCTTTAAAAATTGATGTTTTACTTTCAAAGTCTCATAAACTAATGTGGAGTGTGGAAAAGAGGACAAGAATTCCTTCTTTCTCTCTGTCATTGGGATAGCAATAAAATTAAAGCATTTTTCCAAATAAAGGACAAAGTAGAAGAGATATTAACAGCTTTGGGGAGTGGTTAGGAGTAAAACCCACAGAATTATGTCTGTAAATAGTTTTGTGTATTGTAACTGTCAGCATCAGGTCCAACATAGTTGGTTATGTTTCCAGTTTCACAGTTAATATGACTAAGACAGTTTAAGATGCCTTAGAATCAGTTCCTCTCATAAAACAAAATCTAAAATAAAATCTGAAATGGGAGTATTTCAATCCCATGTCAGTTTGTCCAGAATTCAATAGTTCCAGTGAATTAAAATTGTGTGTGTGATCACTGTGTTTATGGTTAATCCATTTAAACATCTTGGTTGGAATTACTTACTTGATGTCTGAGGTATTGGTTCCATGTACCAAGTTATTTAGAATGACTGTTCTCAAAATCTGTGAAATAGTTAAAAAAAAGAGATTTTAATAATGTTTTTTACTATATCTAGTACAAGACTATAGAGGGTGGTGTCATTACATAGAATAATTCCACAACCTTTTCTTTGTATTGGCCAAATTAACTAGATTCCTACGTGACTTCTGAACATAGGTTATAGAAAAAGATAGCTGCCTGTTGGGTACTGAAAGCAACTTGAAGAATGAAAGTCATTCTCTATAAATGGTAGCTGCTTGTGCTGGGTGTCAGTGAAGACCTGAAAGGTTCATTAGCTGAGATTGTAAATTCAGAGACCAAGATTGTGGTGATGAAGTGTGCAGGTCATATTCTCATTTCATTTCCTTAAGATTTTAGGTCACCAACTCCTGATTTTACCACAGTTTTTATTTTTCTGTAGTAATGGTCAAAGCCTATTCAGGGATTTTTGGGATAGGTCTGTCAAATTTGGGTTATTATTATTTTTTTTCTTTTAACATTATTTTCTCCTGGGCTCTGAGGTAATTTATATGCCTGTTGTTGCAGAAGTAGCCTGAGTTTGGATGACTTACGGTAAGTCTAACACTCAATAAATGTTGTATGTTAGTTACACTGCATCTGTCATGACTGCATCACACAGCATTTATAACAGCAATTAACTATCCATTTTATTTGTGTAACTGTGAATGTCTTCTCTGGACTAACCTGCATTTCTCCCTACAATAAACTTTACTTCTCATTTCCTCTTCACAAGTGTTTAGAAACTGCTTAATTATTAATTTCACAGGTTCGCAGTTTATTAATATTGTTGGCTGTTGTTAGTTTGTGTTGTTACTAGTTTTGAAATATATTTGCATACCTTGCAGCTGTCATGACTGTGACTGTTAGCTTCTCCAAAATTTCCTTCACTCCATGTCACATTTCCAGATCCTGTTTAAGGCTTTATCCACTGAACTGTTTGTTTTATCTCACACAACTGTGTCCAGGATGGTCATTGCCTAACATTGCATGCAAATGTAAACATTTTATGAATATTTTCAAGCACTCAGAACCAGCAGTTTCCCAAATGAGTTGTCACTGCAACTTTTCTTGTGACTTTTATGCGTTTAGTTACAACATACACTGTTTTCTTGTGTTTGCTCTAGGTAGTCACTCACTAGAGGCTTAATAGCTGTTTGATGGTTTGTTTTCTCATTATTTGTCCCTCTATAAAAAGATGCTATCCAAACTCAGAAAGCAGTTTTTTTCATTAGGGGCTTTTCCTTACAATTTGTCAGAGCAACAGTGTTTCATTTATTACTAATAGCATGCTTGAGTCTTGAAGGCAATGTTACCAACTTCATTTTATAGGTTAGGAATCAAGGTTTATAGATGCTTTTTTATGTGCTGGTTCAGTGTATTGAGTTAGAACTTGCTAGAGTGTTGAGAAATAAGAAGTACTCGAGATGTAAGTTCAATTAATTAATTTTTTCTTTTTTATAAATCAGTGCACTCAACATTTCTCCTAAGTGGGTGCAGGAATTTTAGTCAGCCAAAAGTAAATGGTGACTGACTTCATGTGTATGTAAATACCTAGTTTGATACATACAATTTTGTCTGGTGGTACTTGACCCACAGAGTTTCCCAATAGCATTCTTCAGCTGCCTAGTCCTGGCTGATCACTTGTAAATAGCTTTTCAGTGCACAATGCACAGGGGCACTAATGCAATATTTGGTCTGCAGTTCTCAACTGTAAAGTGACCAACAATTGTAATGTTTTAATGTGATGCATGTGTGACTTCTGGAACTGTGTGTTGTTGTTTTTTTTTTTAAATATTCCAAATTGTTGCAGTCACATCATTCATCAGAAATGTTGGAACCTGTAGACTCTCTGCTCAGGGCCCTGCCAAGAAGTCAACTGTAGGATGACAGTCTAACAATGCTGTTGTATGGATCAGCACTAGAGGGAGTGGGTTACTTTTCCCATTGAGTTTTGTATATGTATTTGTTGACAGTAGCAAAGTTGATAGATCTTGACAGACTTGGTCTCTATTCTAAACCGGTCGCTTTCTCTCTTTCTTCCTGAATGCCACAAACCTGACCATACTGTAGTTCCATCTCTTCCTTCCACATAACCACAATTACTTTTCTCCTGTTTCTACTTAATCAGTGAATCTAGTAGATATTCATCCTGTTACTTGTTTTTTGTTGTTTTGTTTTCTTGATGAGCATCCTTCAAAGTTTGATGATGCTTTTGTCTGTCTCTGCTAACATCCCCAGATTTTTTACATTCTCATCTATTCCTGTTTGTTCTTCGTATGCTAGCTCAAAGATTTTTGCCAAAGCAGTTCTAGTTTCTCTCCATGCATTGTTCACCATGTCTCTTTGTATCCTTTTATTAACCAGTGTTTTTTCTGAATTTGTCTCTCTTACTGCAAAGGGATCCCATTCTAGTTTGTCACTTTATACCTGCTCCAGTTTAGTGGTTACTCTGTATTGATTAGGCATGATCTTTGGGCTCAGCATTTGAGGCTGCAAGGGCTTGTTCCTAGCTGTGAGGCTGTGTCCTGGCTCCATACAGCTCAGTACTGTTGTTACAGGGCAAAGCTGTATTCTTCTTTCAGCTGAAGCATGATTGATGTGAGAAAGAACTGATCTGACCCTGGAGTGCTCTTATCAAATCTCTGGACTTACATCAGTGCTTTTGTTCAAAATGTTGAGAACTGCACGAGTTTTGTCAAGAATGCTGAAAACTTCTTTAGGAGTGAAGCCAGAGGTCTGAAATACTACCCTTCTAGAAAAGCTGTCTGGTTTTGTTTGAGTAAGGTTTGTATTTTGCTAGCCCAGTGATTAAACTCTTGAACAAGATTCAGATAGGTCCCTAATGTGAAAAAGTTGAGTCCAGCTCAATAGCCTGTAGATTAAGTTGTTTAAAAATTGAGTAACACTGTTCAAGCATGGATTTAGACTACAAGCAGCCAAGCAGTCTTATTTTTGGTTAGCAGAGAGAAGTAAGATAGATAGAGTCTGTCTGCTTTGGAGCTGATAATAACATGAGATAGAAAAAACGAGAAGATTTAGGGAAACAGTGGATTATTTACACAGTTACAGTCATGTACACAGTCTGAGGGAAACTATAAACAGGAAGATATCAGTACTACATGCATGCATGTTTTGAGTAAGCAGTTGGTGTTGTCAACCTGGTTTGGTGGGTGATGAAGGATGTTATACCTGCAGGTCTCTGCTGGTCTGTTGGTCCTACTGTTCAGTACTTAATTTTTTGTTTTAAAAGACCATTTAGTATTTTAGTATTTATGTATTTTGTGAGTCACTATAAGTACCATTAGGTTGATTCCATATTCAACAGAAACTTTTTTTCCCCAGTATCCCTAGCATTTCTATGTAAGAAGTAATCTTTCTTCAATGCCAGGTCTGGTATGGGAGTGTAAGAATGCTATAAAATATGTTCTCTCAAGAAGTGCTCTTCCTGCCCAATTATCTCTTCTTTTTCCATACCTTGCTGATTTTTGGATGCTTTATCATAAGTGGCAAGACTTTAAAAAGTGTTCCTCTTTCAGTCAGACTGGCTCTTCAAGCCAAGATTCTTCAGTTGCATCTGTTTTCTCTCATGCTCGGTCTTGCTCTTTGCACATTCCTTTTGTCTGTCCCTAATGCTTAAAAGTAGAGATCTTGAATCATACATGCTTGTAAAACTCTGAGATGTTCACGTAAAAAAAAGGGCATCTAACTACACCATTTATAGTACTTCACAAGAGTGGATAAATATTTAAATATGAGTACATGGAAAAAGACAGAGTTAC
The DNA here is from genome assembly GCA_038090715.1 of Florisuga fusca. NCBI lineage: Eukaryota > Metazoa > Chordata > Aves > Apodiformes > Trochilidae > Florisuga > Florisuga fusca. Next base: position 64,391,759 of record JAAWXA010000001.1, read on the forward strand.
TGACCTTCTTGGTGTGTATGCCTGTAGAAATAGGACGGTTTCTGCTTCCAAAACGGAGTTGGTTTGCTTAGTTAATTGTTTATTCTAGATCTTGCATGACTGGGATGCTATTATAAGAGTGTTAATGTTTACTCATGGTTAAGGATATGGGTATCTCTTATCGCTTAATAGTGTAATCAAGAAATTTTGCTGCTTTATCAGAGGACAAAATTGCCATAAATTAATTTCAGTTTAAATGGAGATGTAAATATATTGACTACTTGTTTGTAGAGTTATTTCTTTTATCTGCAAATGATGTGCAATGGCCTGGTGAACTGCTATGTAGTAATATTACATGTATTGTGAAATCTGGCTTCTGTAATCCTAGGACCACACAGAAAAGAGGAGAATCATTTGGAATCAGCAAAATCGGCAACAAAATAAAAGGTGTATTCAAGAGTTCTGCAATGGAAGGAGCTATGTTACCTAACTATAACTTCAATGAAGGAGAAGATGACTTTGTGAGTTCAGGGCTTTAAATTTGTCTTTAAATGTTTGATGTTGTTGTGTTTTGCTTTCTTTGTTTCCTTCTTTGAAAATGTTGTTTCTACCTTTTCTGATGTCATATTTCACTGCAGGGTTTCCATGTGCTGTCTTCTGATTGAGCTGCCTTTTTTCCCCTGTATTCATTCACAAGTGAAGGCCACATCCTCAGTTAGTGTGCCTTTGAGCATATTGCTTTGGTACAGAGGCATGCTGAAAGTAGCCATGTCAGGAAATTAATTCTTCTTAAAAAACTTGCCATGCTATTTTATAATTTTGGATAAGGAATGCATTGCATGGCTTTTCATCTGAATCTTGCCGTAAGACCATTGATAAACTGTTGATACAGTAGAAGAGAAATCACTGTTGAGTTAGTCTGTGATGCAGCATTTTCTCTAAATAATGTGTGTGTGAGGTGTTTCTCTCAACTCTGGTGGTTTTCTTTCATTCTAAAAGGTAGACAGTGGTAGAATAGTTGCATGAGACACTGGTATCTGAAGCACAGCTGGGGGACAAATGGAAAATGATAAAAAGAGGAGAGAAGGAAGTTGGAAGATATTGATAGTAGTGGATATTTACAGTGTGTCTGCAAATTCAGTGCTTTTGTACCTGTTCTTTACAAAGAAAACATTTAAGCATTAATCACCCTGATAAACGTTCTAGCTTTTTCACAGCCTGAAGATAAAAGTGTAAATACAAGTTTGTATTGTTCACTTTGTTCAGAATTGCTTTCAGAAGAGGGTGAGAAGGACTCAGCAACTTAGAACTCTATATATAAATGTCACAGTTTTGAGGTGTCGTTTCTAGCAACCATCAATAGGTCAGAGGAAGAGCTCTCTGGGACAAGAAAAACGTGATCTGTGCAATGACAGTATAAATGCAAGATGGTGGCAGTGCAGTATACAAATTTAGCAACTTTTTGGTTAACTTATATGCAGAGGATATGGGAGCTTTTTCCTTCTACACAGGTCCTGTTTAGGTGTTTAGGTAATTGGTGTTAATGTACGTTTGGTGGATTCAAGATTAATATAAAGTAAAGAATGGTAGTGAAATGGAAGTCTCTGCATTGTGACAGAAACAAAGCAATGTCTGCTTTTTTCCCCTTTTGTTTTTGCCTTTTTTTTTTTCTTTATAAAGGCATCTTGGTTGCAGTGAAAGCCTGTAGGAAACATATGTTTACTCTAAGGAAATCATGTAGGGATAAAAATACACGATAGCAGCTCTCTGTGGCTCTGGCAGCAGCTTGGGAAGCTGCTAAGATGATAATAGTAATTCCATGAAACCACACTCAAATCTTTTTCAGCTACATTTTAAATATAGCAAGAGATACTCTGCAAATTTAAGCATAGGTGTAGTTTCCCAGCCAGAAGACCTCTACTTGAAATATGGCTTTGTTGGATAAAACAAATGGAATAAGACTGAGGCAACCTATAACTATTACAGCTTGGTAATCTGTTTGGAAAGAAGAATAAACCCCCCAGAAATTCATACTTCCTGGCCTACAGCTAATGTAGGTGCTATAGCTATCGTAGTGGAAAAGCCTGCAAATTTACATAGTGTTATTACCAAAACCAGGTGAGAAGTCATGTTGAGGGGTCTGGTGAGATTATGAGCATGTGAGACTTGGCTGATGATTCAGTACAACTTCAGAAGGGCTGGGTGAAGAAGGCACACAGGGAGGTTAAGGCTCCTTCATGAGCATTTAAAAAGATGAGTGACTCTTGCCTTCTCTAAGCCCTGATGCTACCTCTGTGTATTGCTGGGAGTGTCATCACTGTATCTCAAACCACAGGATAAATGGTGAGAGGTGAGAGCTGCAATTAGTGATAAATTAAAGAAAATAACCCAGAAAATGAAGATAAGAGTTCAGTTTTGATCAAGTCTGTTGCTAAGCTTTTAGGTTAGTCAAAAACTGCAGATTTGGGTAAGCCTGCTGGTTCTGTCCAGTGGAGACAACCCTGTAAAGCTTGAGAGAGGGGGAAAATTGAGGGTAGGAGCTCATACAGAAGACTTTGTAGATGTGGAGCTATCTGACAGGGTTTGTTGTGGTTCAGAGAGCACGTGTCCTATTTATTCCATTCATTGGTGTAAGCTTGTCCTGCAGTTTGTGAGCCCTAATTGTTCATTCCAAGCTTGGGGTTATTTTTGTTTTCTTTGAGAAAGAGCACAGCCTGTGGTTTAGCTCTCAAATTGAGAGCCACCTGAAATGAGTGTGGTCTCTGTGGAGCAGCAACTGAGACTGCTCATTACTCTTTTCTCTTTTCATTGAATAAAACCAGGTAAGTGGAAGCAAAGGGTATTTTGAAAAAGAGAGATTCAGTCAGTGGATCTGCAGAGATTCACATTGGAAGGCAGTGGTCCACACTGTAAACAGTTTGAGAATCATTTCAATGCTATGCAAAGGAAATAAAAAAATCTGAACCAAGACTGAACCAAGATTGCTCACATGTATGTATTGAACCATTTATGTTTTAGCTGCAGTTGAGTCATGATCATGTCAATGTGGTAACAGAGACGGCCAAAATTATTTCAGGGATGCTTTATTGCCATAATGCCTTGATTAGATTATCCCAATACAGGCAAAACTTGTTAAGCCTTTGTGGGCAGTTTAGCTTTAGGTTATGAAGCTAGGGGAAAAGAATTTAAAAGTGGGATTTGTTCCTTACAGTTTGCTGTAGTCTCACATGTAAATCCATGTTAAAATTTCTTATTTTAACAAGTGGCAGTACTCTCACATCACTATGTGAGACTTACTAAAATAATGTATTTCTGAACTGTTGCTTAACTCTAACCTATCTTGACAAAATTAATAGGTCTGTAAATTGTGGTAGGAACAGTGAGGTGCTGACAACCACCATGGCAGCTCAGGCTGGAGGCAGGATGATGGGCTTTGAAGAGTTGCTCCTCACCAGGCAGCTCCTTCCTCCCTGCAGGGCTGCAGTGTTTTAGAAGCCCTTGGAGGCTGGTGTCAGGCTAAACTAGATTCAAACAACTTCTTTTTTTGTAAGGGAACAGGATTACTTTTTTTTGTCTGCTTGCCTATACTAGTGAAAATACAAGAACCTCTTTTCCTAGAGCATCTTTCATCTCTCAGGTTCTCCATTCTGTTTTGCTTTGTCACCTATTTGAGTCCAAGGCGAGTCCTATCCTTCTCACAGGTACTGCTTCCTCATTTGCAAGAATTGGTTTAATTGCAGTCTGTATTTTTCAGTGTAAATATTTAAGATAATATTTCTGCTTTTTATGGTCCTAAAACATTTGTAACACTTCCTTTGTTATTGCTGGGGACCTTAGAATTTGGTACATCGTGTGGTACCTGCGTGGTTCTTTACCTGTGGACAGCTCAGTCTGTCTGTGATGAGCAGTGCTGGGAGTGTAGTGTGAATGTTGGTGTGGTGCCAGGACTGCAGTTCAAGTTTAAAAGGATTTCTTCAGCATTCATGTGTTACTGCCTCTACGATCTGCTTGCATATGGAAAAATCAGCATTATGTTTTATGGCACCTCAGTTCCTGAAGTCCCTGCCCTGGAGCTGCTCTGTGCACAGCCAACAAGAATGAGATCTATGCTGCTCCCTGTTGCATTTGTTTCTGGGAGTATGATGCTCAAACTGGAGCTAAGGGGGATTGCTGTAACACTATGGCTTTGCTTAAAATAGTTCTGTGCTGTGGGAATAATTCAATCCCAGTCATGGCCATGTTGCACCTTACAGAACAAGTCAGATTGATGTTTCCACAGCGTTCTCCACTGCACTTGGCTGTGGAGTTGGGGTACCTGCTAGCTTGGTGCGTGTTTAGCTTCTGTCTCTTGTTCTGTTCAGAGGGCTTCTAGGCCTGACTTAGTAAGCTCAGGTCTTCTATTTGGGTCCTAGTATGCTGGAAAATGCAATGCAACCAATTCTGCTGGACCAAGACTGGTTCCTGTAGGATTCAGACCTGTGTCTATGGCATGCTTCCAGCTGTCGTCTTTAGTACTTCTATCCCCTGTCCTCCTTTTATTTTTTTTATTATTTTTTTTTTCCCCCTGAAGAGTCAGATAGGGATCTTGATACTGCTATAAAAACTTGCAAGTTCTCGCTAAAAGTTGCAAACTTCAAATTAATGTGCACTGGATCTAAAAATAGAAATTAATGTACAATAAAACTCCGTTAGTGAAATGGAATTTTTGTTCTTTTAGTACTTCATGACAGGTACTTAAAGACTCAGTTTATGTTTTATTATCAACTACAAGATTTGCAAAGTAGACTGAACCAATTAAAATAGAACTATAGATCTTTATGTTTGAATCTTAACAGATTGAAGAAGGTGTTATGGTGATGGAAGATGATTCTCCTGAGGAGGCTGTTACTACCCCAAATACACCCCGCAACCTTGCTGCATGGAACATTAGCATCCCATATGTAGATTTTTTTGATGACCCCTCCTTGGAAAGAAAAGACAGAAAGGAAAGAATTCCTGTATTCTGCATTGATGTAGAGAGAAATGATAGAAGGGCAGGTAAGAAATGTTGTGGATAAATAAAATGTCATTTACAGGTGAACTCAAAATATTGTAGTGCGCTGTATTCTGATGGCTGTTGCAGTGTATTTTGCATACATATTTTTCTGGTTTTGAAATAATGACATTGAAAATTCAGAGGAAGTGTCTTGAGAGCTAAATGATGACATTTAGTATTTTTAAGTTGAGAACCGAGTTCTCAGCAGGAATCAGTTTTGTTTGTACCAGAGTTTGAGATTTTATAATTCAAAAAATATTGATCCTACTATTTATATTCGTAAACACTTGGCATATTTGTCTTTCACCCATTCAGAACTTCGGAATAATGAACAATAAATACCTTCTCCTATAACCTTAGAAAGTAGTTCTTAGGAAATGAAAACATTTTGCATATTAGGAAGCATGCTGGTTTGCAGGTAGTTTATCACTCTCTCACAATGCATCCGTATCGAGTGAGCAAACCAGCACCATCCTGGGGCTGCACAAGTTGGTGTTAGTGAAACTGATACTTGCACGGTAAGAGTCAGGGGTATCTTCCAGAAGGAAGAATGATCAGGATTCAAGCAGATGGTGCAGAGGGCTGTGTTAAAGTAGTAGTATTTCTGTGAATATAGAGCAAAGTCAGCCCTGTTACTTTTTGGAGTTATGCAGTGCTCCACTGTTTAAATTTTAGGGGACCCCTAAGTGAGATGGTAGTGCTGTGTCTTGTCTACCAGGTATGCATTTTAATTTAATGCTTAAATTACTTGCCTAGGGTTTTTTTTTGCTTTGCTACTGTAGTATGGAGGACTGATATCTCTGAGGTTTTTTCCCATGATAATCCAGGATATGTTGCTTGATTTGTCTCTCAAGTGGCATAAAGTCTGATTTATTTTTAATGTTTTGGGTTTTTTTTTCCCCAGTTGGCCATGAACCCGAACACTGGTCTGTCTACAGGAGGTACCTTGAATTTTATGTGCTTGAGTCAAAGCTAACAGAATTTCATGGTATGTTTTCCATCAGCTGGAGCCACTTTACTGATGCTCTGATTATCATTCAGTATTGATCTGAATTTTAAAATAATGAAATCCATGTTTGCTGCATTACAAGAATAATTTAATCTCTTTGATTTCTCCTTAAGGTACATTTCCTGATGCTCAGCTTCCCTCAAAGAGAATCATTGGCCCCAAGAACTATGAGTTCTTAAAATCCAAGAGAGAGGAGTTTCAGGAATACCTGCAGGTATCAAACTTTTGGAGCTAAGAATACTCTACAGCTAATAATATAAACATAATTACAGATTATCTGCTAATTTTTTGATTATTTGTTTCTAAGTAAGTTGAGTTATAGAAAGGGTTCAAATGGGCAAATAAAACTTGTTAAAATATTGTGTTACTGAAAACAGAAATCTTTCACAAATTACAAAGATAACATAATGCTCTTTGAATATGTTTTTTCTGAAGAGAAACTAATTTTTAAAGATTAAAACTGATGTACTTCTTTCTTCTATCTCAAAGAAACTTCTGCAGCATCCTGAACTTAGTAACAGCCAGCTGCTGGCTGACTTCCTGTCCCCTAATGGAGGAGAGACTCAGTTTCTTGATAAAATGTTGCCTGATGTGAATCTTGGTATGTAGTATGCTAGCTGTTTATGCTGACAAATAATAATATTGTAGCTAGTGTGATTGAATGATAGTAGTAATGAATAAATAACTCTTGTGTAAGGACATGGATGTGGGAAATAAGAATCCTTCTCCTTCGCAGCCCTTAAAATTATAGCTTGAGAAGCAAGATGCACTGATACTTTTTCCTTGAAGAAAAAGGACATTTTGAGATTCTGGAAAAAAAGTGTTGAAGTGATTGCTTTTGAATCTTTGTGTCAACAAAGATAAGATTTCTGGTGATAAGATTTCCATAGCAAATTTCCTAGTTCAAGAAGACTTACAATATTGTCATGAGTCAAATCTGCACATCAGTCATTGTTTACATGTCCAATGGCATTCTTAATATAAATTACCTTTGAGATTAGACTTTCTTTTTAATCTGAAAACTACAATATTTAATATTTTGAGTATTAGCTAGATCTCTTTTAACACGAGCTACTTAGTAGAATTTGAAACAATGGCATGTGTGACAGAGGCAGGCCACGTGAAAAATGAGGAATTGAGAAATTCTTGCTGTTTAATGTAACAGCTGATAATAAATCCAAAAAGTAGACTGTAGTATGACTTTACATCTTGGCTGCAACATAGCTGTCTCAAGATAGTGAGGCTGAGCTGGTAAGGTCAACTTCATGGCCCTTCTGTCTTCATGTATTGTAGCACATTTGGCTCTTGCACCAGCATGGTCCAGGAATGTGTCTGAACTGTGCCACTGCGTTTCTGCTGCTGGCTGTGGTGGTGTGAACCTGCTGATGGCCATTCTCTTAGTCTAACTTACTAAGTTGCTGAATTAGATTTTTGCTGTCTTCTTCTAGTTAAGGGTTTTATAGGTTTTGTTTTGTTTAAGACACCACACCTTCCCCCTCGAACCAACTTTACAATGTTTAGAAAAGTTTATAATTATACTGTGTGCTATGATGCATCCCATGTCTGAGACTGTGCTTCACTTCCATAGATATCCTTTTAATGAGTCTTGGCATTTCAGTTGGGATTTTTGTGAGAATGAGCAGTTTTATTATTATCATTTTATCCTTGTACATACTTTTTGATGTAAGTTCCAAATTTTAATGTCATGTAGATAAGACAAATACTACTGTAAATAGTGTTTAAAAAACCCCTGATCTTAGACACTTGCAGTTTTCAGCATTCAAAGTTACTGTGCTCTATCCTTAACAGGACAGCAGAGCTGATTTTTAAGCCTATAGCTTTAGCCTATCCAATTTGTAAAACTTTACTCACAGATTTTCAAGACTCTGTCCTTCCAGAATCTCTCCAGAATAGCCAGTCTCTTCAGGGAAAGAAAAGAATCTCAGTTTCTGTAATTTCTTTTGTGATTAATGAAGGGTGATAGAAAAAAATGTGCCTATACTGGTGTCATAGAGTACTGCTGTTACGGTGCTATATCTATTTATGTTTGAGCTTGTTTTTTTAAGAAAAGTATTCAGATAATCACCTGTATTATTTTTTATATTTTAAGTGTCTTTTTTTAAAGAGTACTAAGCATGAAGTTATAGGATGGATATGTGGAAGACTTTCTTTTCATGCTTTTTTTGCCAAATGAAAATGAGAACAAGATTTTTAAAAAAAGTTTGTTTTTTTAAATTAAACATTAGACAATGAGTACATAATACGTAGGAGAGCAGAATGTCTTAAAAAGTGATAATGGAAAGTGATTTTTTTGTTTCTAATTACAGGTAAAATTATAAAATCTGTTCCAGGAAAGCTGATGAAAGAGGTAAATTTTCCAGGTTTCCAGCATTTCCATTTCAGTAACTAACTTAAGCTGGCAGCTTAATCTTAAATTCGTTTAAATTTCATCTTCTAAATCTGAAGTCTGAACTACTAGAGCCAGTGTTGCAGTGTTGGTAACTTATAGGCTAGTAAAAAATTTGTTTGGAAACTCAATGTTTTGTATTTCTTTCTATTAGCAAACAAGTGACAGGTCACTCATATCTTATTTCAGAAAGGTCAGCATTTGGAGCCATTCATAATGAATTTTATCAACTCCTGTGAATCTCCCAAGCCTAAACCAAGTAGGCCTGAACTTACCATTTTGAGTCCCACTTTTGAGAACAACAAGAAGGTACAGTAAGTCATCTTCCTTCTCCACTTCACGGGAGTGGAAGAAAATTAACCATACTCTGAAAATGCAAAGAATAAGCAGAAAAAAAATTATAAATGTAACAGCTTACTTATTTTGTGTTATCATTTCACTCACGAGAGAGAAGGGAAATGCACAGTAAATAGTCTGAATGACTTATGAGATTTTTGGGGGTTTGGCTTGCTTTTTTTTTTTTTCTAATAATTCTTACTGGATTTGGAGATGAGGATGCCAAGTTGAGAGCTTGGGAAGTGCAGAGAGAAGAAAGCAAAGAAAGGTGTAAAAATGGGGGAAGTTTTAATATCGTAACGGAGCTTCCTTTTCAAAGACAAGAAGCTTGAGTGTGTGCTGAACGTGTCGTGATGAAAATTGCCAAGGTGCTGATACCTGTTTATCTGCCTTTAAAATGTTAGTATATAGTTCATTAATGTCTGGATGTACCTAGTAGGTTACCTGTATAATTTAAGTATAGTTCTTTTCTTTAACATTGCCACTGTTAAAGCCCAGTACTTCCAGTTTCAACCTTTTACTTCACTTCAGGATAAAATAGTTCCTTTCTTAATTTTTGGCTAGAGCCTGGGAAAACTTACTTAAAAGACTTCCATTAGCTTCAGGAGCTTTAAAAAGACATTGGTCTTTATATTTCTGTGTTAGACTGCTCTAGAGTGTTCATGTATGTGGGATTTACAAAGGAGTATTGTTTCTGGGCCAGGGTTTCAGAGACCTAAGCTCAGTGTTACAGAGTTGATGTGATCTGGGTCAAAATATTTAATGTGCATATATTTTGCCATGTGAGAAGTTCTAAAAGAAAACTCAGTGCTGGACACATTTCTGCTGTCTTGCCTGCTTTGGGGAGAGGAGTTGAAACTGGACTGGGTAAGCTGGGGCACTTAATTTTCCAGAGTGATAAATGGAAATGTGTGATAGTCTAAAGAAAAGTGCATAGTGTAAAGGTAGGGGTTTTTTTATTTCTCTCTATTCAATTGCAAAAGCTAAGAGGTAGTAAATGAAGGTGGGAACCAGATCAAAAACTAAAAATGGTAGTTCTTACAAGGGTTAGTAGCGTTGTGCAATTCCGTATCAAAATATTTGAATACTAAAAGTTTAAACAATTATTAGGTGAGACTGGAAAAATTCACAAATGGGAAATACATTGAGGATGATTACCAGGAGAGAAACTGCGTTCAGATCTTGAACCTTTTTTTTAATTGAAAGCAATTGGAAGGTGAAGTGTTGGAGACTGGAAGAGTATTGGTGAAAAGCACAGTCTATGCTTGTTCTCTTCTTGCAAGAGCTGGAAGCCCAGTATTCATTTGTAGTTCTTTTTAAAAACAATTGACCTTTTGATTTCCTTCACAATGGACATTTTTTATGTGTTATGGCACAAGTTGCAGCTACAAAACTTTTATATTGATTAAGTATAATGTCAGCTTAATCTCTTAATTTGTTAAAATTTCATCTTCTAAATCTGAAGTCTGAATTACTAGAGCCAGTGTTGCAGTGTTAGCTTACATGTGCACGGATGCAAAATTGTTATTCTTCATTCAAATTCTTTCTTACCTTGGATACTGTTTCCAAGGTTAAGATATTTTGCTGTTGCTGTCTATTCACAGGGATATAAAAGTAACAGCAGTTTTAAAGATCAGATTTAGAGTTTTTGACTTGTGCTAGAAACAGTACCTGCATAAATACTTATGTTTCTTATAAAACAGCTGATAGCATATAACAGCATAGTATAGTTAATTTTTTGCTGTGATCTGTCAAGAACTACTGAATTCAGTAAATTTAATGTATTTATCATACTTAAAGCATTTGAGAATTAAGCTTTGCCCTCTGAAGTGTTCCTATGAAGAAAGACTTCTTTCTGAAGTTTGCTTGGAAAAACTTTGAAGAATTAAAATGAATGTAGCATTGCTCAGTTACAATGCAGGCTTATTCTTTGAAGTGTCAGCGTGTTATTCTTGGAAAAGAGCATGTGTACAGAAATTCAGGCTTTGAAATGAGGTTTTCTGAATTCTATTCAACCTTGGTGATCCCATGAAAGCAAAGAGCTGGCTGCACTTTGGCTTTCATTATGGAATACTGAAGTTTCCTTAAACAAAACATAGGTATTTACTGCCTTCTGTTTTCTAATGTCATTTTCAGAAAGAGTATTGTGGGGGAAACCTGCTTGTTACTGGTGACTAACTGTCCATATATGCACTCCCTTGGAGACTCAAGTTGTAGAGGCTGAGTCAAAGTTGTTGCTCATGCTGCTGGTTGCCCTATAGAGGTGCTTTTGTCATGAGCTCCACGTTCCTTTGCAGAGAGCAAAAAAGATAAAGCTGAGTCCAAGCTCCCCACTTCTTCATACTGTCTATTGTGAGAGTGAGTTTACTGGTTTTCTGAGCAAGTTTATTCTAGTTATCTGTATTAAATAAGTAATTGGTTCTACAGATATTTCAGATCTTCTTTTTTATTTCCCAAAAAAGTCTGCTTTGGGGAGCCATTTGCTGTAAATGCATGGAATGTTTCAGACTTGAGTATATCTCCTGTAGAGCTATGACTGTTACTTAATGCTGGGCACTCTAAATGCTTTGCCTTTGGGGATGCTGCAAGACTGTGATCACATCTCAGTACCTGCTTGTGTTCAAACTATACTACTGATTTTGACCAGCAGAGGCATGTATGCATAAGGAATTAATGTGGTGACTGTATCCTCACTGATTTCCCATCTATCAGTTTATCCAGAACACACCCACTTACTCACACAGTAACAGTAATTATCTGAGATCTGAAATCCCAGATTGTGCTGTGTTATGGCCTCTGCTGAGGTCTGCCCATGCAAGTTGTGAAATTTACACCATTTGCTGATTTGTTGGGGTGCTTGCTACCTTCTTTGGAAGACAGTTTTCTTTTTCTCAAGTCAGCCTATGCTTGGGAAAAGCTTTGTGCCAAGTGGCATGGCAGGACACCATGTCATTGACATTTTGCCACTTCTTGGCTTTGATTTGTGAACCACACCAGTTTCATCTGCCAGACTATTTGGGTTCAGATCAGGGATGAGTCACATTTTCTCTTGCACTAGGGAAGCCACCTTAGAACTCATTAAATAAATTTATTTCAGATGAAACTAAACTGGAAAACACTGTCTAGGAATGCAGGCACCAAGGGTGTTCAGTCCAAAGCCCAGACCGAAGGTAGACTGAGGTAACACCCTTCCCTACCCCCCCAAATACAAGTGGCATGGATTTGAGTTGTTCAGTTCTGCAGTTTCACTTCTGTTGTGCCATGTAATGTCTTTGTGAAGATATAAGCAGTAGCCTGACACCCTTACCTCCTGGTGGTGGAGGTGAATGCTGAGTGTCTGTAGCAGGACTGTGTGAGCTACGTGCATGGAGTCAATGAGGAGATCCATCAGGCAGCTGTAGAGATGGATGAACAGCACTTTCTGGCTGCCTGTCTGAGAGAAGAGCGTGCTATCTCATGGCAAACTATTTCAACATAAAATTTTTTGGCAAACGCCAGAGTCTATTTCCAGCTTGTTCTTGTATTGCCACAGTGTTCTTACATACCTAGCCTGACACAGATCTGTTTGTTCCCGTACCAACACGTTGGAATCTGCTGAGTACAATGCACATTCCCCAGTGCTTGTGCTCCCCATTCTGTTGCCATGACTAGGGTACACCCAGGCTGCCTTTTCATCAGCAGGCTGAATAAGGAAAGCCTGAAAGTCTGTCAGGGCAGGTGAAAACTTGAGTTCAGTCAGAAGCATGCCTGCTTCTCTGAAAGATTCTCTGCATGCTGATTCATTTTGAGTATTCCTGGCACATGTGTATGTGTGTTTTGAGTATCAGTGAGAAGACTTCTAGTTACAAATGCACAATGAACATGGGTAGTCAACCTTAATGTACAGCCAGTGGCAATTGGATTTTATCCTGCATCACGTCCACTAGGTGGAAAGAGTTACCAACCTCCCTGGTTAAAACAAAAAAGTGAACATAAACCCCAGGTCCTCCCCTATGGGCACCATCAGAATTTCTGGCTGTCTCATCTGTGATTTTAATTTTGAAGGTCTGTAAGCAACTCAACTGTCTTATTTATTTGTAAGGCTTGTGTAGTAGGTCAAGACTTCTCAGCTAATGCAGACTTTGCAAAATATGCCTACAAAGGCATTCATTGTTCTGCTGCCTTGTTGTGACCTGCCAATAGCAATGAAATCTGCCTGTGGGACACCAACAGGATGATGCCTATTTATGCATCGTTACTTGGAAAAAGATGTGGTTGATTTTCAAGCACTAACTGCTGTGGCCGAGGCACTACATACATTATTTCTTCTTCCCATATTGGTGCAGTCATCTGTACTTTGCAAATGAGCAGGAAAACCAGGGGAGAAGTTAATGTTTCTGGTTGTGAATACTGTTCATAATTGTGGTATTGCTTCTATGAACTTCACACCTCTGCTGGAATGTATGGGTGTGTATTTGCATATGCACTCACTAGCTGTTGAGTAACCTTTTTTCTATTAGGCAGTTCCTGTAAGCATTCTTGCCTGTTTTGCTACCTTTTCCCATCAAGGCACAATAGATAGCCTGTTGTACAAGGGATTACTTTGGTCTTTTTCTTAATACAGGCCTTTAACTTTCCACTTCCTTCAAGACCTTGGCTTCCATTATTAACCAGTACTAATCTGTAAAATTTCCTTATTGAAAGCCTTTTGAGAATATTTTATGGTTATGACTACAGTTGCTGTTTCATGTTAAAGGTATGAAGAACGATAGCATTGGAGTTTGTCTTGCTTGTGTTTTTTTAGCCTAATTAGAAGAGTGAGCATTATATTAAGTCTCAAATATTAACATGGGCAGAAACATTCATAAAGCCAAATCCTGTGCTTATCTGAATTGCAAATGTAATCTCAACTTTTGTGTTAGCTATCTAACTGTATGTTTTTCACTTGGCTCTCCTTAGCCAAAATCCTGTAAAGTGCAAACCACCTTGTAAGCAGAGGTGCAGTGCCCCTTTGTGTTATGTCTGCTGCATCCTTCAGACTTGCATTGCTAAGGACTGTAGGATACACCCTTGAGCTGTAACAATGCAAGGTACATACTTTATTAAAACTGCAAATTGGCTTATTAATTTTTGTAATGCATTGATTTGCTGTTGCTTTCTGAAATGCTGTGTGCTTTCAAAGACTGAAAATGGCCAAGGAACCATTATATTTAACGTGCAAGACAGATTACTCACGTGCAAAGGTACACACAACATTCAAGATACTTCCAAAATAACTTTTGGAAGTCAAAAAGCTTTGTCCTCAACAGCCTTCATGCTTGATTTTTTTCTATAGATCACCTACTAGACTGCTGTTAATGATTCAGTTTGTCCTGTGCACACTCCTCTGAACCTTTATCTACATTCCACAATGAGCTGCTTTGAGTTGGCTAAGTGTGGATGGCCCTTGTAAGGTCATGGGGTGTATCTACAAAATAAATGAGGCTCTTATTTAAGTTACAATAATTAAACTAAGTTTTTTCCCAGTACTGAGAAGGATAGAGTTTATACAGGAGTTATACAGGGTTATTCAGTTTATACAGGGTTTTTTTAAACAACATACCAGAAATGCTTTCATACAGTAGGTGTGAATAATTATGTGTTCTTTTAGGTTTTTTATTTTCCTGGATACCAGTCATCCACCACTGCATTAACCATATTTGCTCTTTCATGTGATTTATGTAATAACTTGGTGTTGTTTAGTTTGAGTGAACCTTATGAAGATAATGCCAGCAGTTCAGCACTTAACAAAAGAGAGGGCCTGAAGAAATACAAGTACAAAACCTGAGTCTTGCCACATTCCCTGATGTAGTTGCAGAGCGTTCAGTTTAGAAACTGCCATGATTCAGAGTCTGTTGTGATACGGATGTTTTCTGGCCTGATCTATTTCAGGGAGAATTACTCTACATAAAATGAACTACATACAAGCAAATTACTTCCCATTCCTTGGAACTATTTTTAATTTGGGAGGGATACAGAAAAATCAGTCGGTAGCAATCATCTCAACTTAGGCAATGCTATAATTATGTCACATTTGCTTTTAGTTCTGGGATGGCATGAACTTTTGAACTTTCTTTTTCATAATACAGAGTATTTTATATAAATTCTTTTTTATCTTTAGATCAACAGTCTTGGGGATAAGATAATTTTAAATAAACTGTTAATGGTGATTGTTAGGTATTGTCAAATGTGGAGAGCCTCAGGAATCAGAGAACTCTTCCTTTCCAGCTGCTGGAGCCCACAGACTTGGCAGGGGTGAAGAGTGCACAGAGGGTATGGGTCTTCTTATGGGATGCAGGAGCTTCTTCTGATTTTACAAGTATTATCATAATATCTTGTTGGGAGGAATGAAAGACAAGGAAACAGGGATCACGGTGGTGGTGGTGGGAGACATGGGGAAATAGAAGGATAACAACTTAGAATAATTAATTAAATTTTTGCTATAAATAATCAGACTTGAAGGGGAAAAAGGGACTTCTCCATGTAAAAAGTTGCATATGTTGTCCAGAAACCATTTTATTTATTTCAAAACGGAAGCCAACAGGAAGTTCTAAGAAGACATGGATGCCATAGGGATCCTTTATGAAGACTGACAAACTTGGTGTCCTTTATGCTGCTCATTGACAGGGTGGGGTACGTCAAAGGGATCAATGCCAATGGTAGAAGTCTAGATGCATGAAGGTATATATCAGGAGCAAAAGGACTTAATTAAATAAATTAATGTTTTGGTCACCCTGCTGATTTGTTCTGAACCCAGGTGTTTTGGTTGCCAGGTATCTTGACTACCTGTGACATGCTATTTCCACCCATTTCCATTTTGGAAAGTGAAGAGTTTTTTTTTTAAAAAACCAAACTGATTAGTTAAGAGCTCTGGAAAAAAAAGCTACTTCTAGCTAAAAGAAACAATCACAAAAATTAAAACAAAACCCAAACAAACAACCCAAAGAATGTTGAATGCAATGTTTTTAGTCTCATTTTTCTGTTTTTAGCTTTTCAATGACTTATTCAAGAATAATGCAAACCGGTCTGAGAATATAGAAAGACGACAAAATCAGAACTACTTCATGGAAATGATGACTGTAGAAGGAGTCTACGACTACTTAATGTTTGTTGGTAAGAAGGGATTTCTCTTAATTATTCCTATGCTTCATGCCAAATACATAGTTTTGGTTCTCTGGTAAGAAATAAAATTCTGTTGCAGTAATCATATATCATTTAGCACTTGTAAGCTTAAAAGTATGCAACTTAGAAATACAGTCTTTATAAGACTTCATTGCTGTGCTAAAATATCATAACTTATCATTCATTATTCCTCAGTTGTTTTGTTATGTGTCTGTCTTTCTGCATATCAGAATATGAGCTTACAGGAGTAGGTCCCTGCCCTTTTCTCAGATGTGCCTGGATTGCTTGTACACCCTGAGAACAAATTAAAATTAGTTAAAGGAACTATTTGATATGCAGTTTGAAGAAAAGGTTTTTTCAATGTTACACTTGGAAAACCAAGATAGAAGTTGCTTGTTTGCAATCTTTTCTTTATTTTTTCGTTTGAATTAAGTGACTTTCTAATCATTATTAGGACATTGTAAGTGTGTGTTATTGTTAACTTTGCAGGTAGGGTAGTGTTCCGTATTCCTGACTGGCTGCATCACCTCTTGATGGGAGGAAGAATTCTCTTCAAGAATACATTGGAACTGTACACTGACTATTATTTGCATTATAAGTTAGAACAGCTATTTCAGGAGCACCACTTGGTTTCTCTGATAACACTGCTGAGAGGTCAGTGAAAGTTACATCTTTGTGGAAATATACTGCTTTAGTTTGGTGTTTGAAATAAGTTTCCAAGTCCTAAACTTTGCAGTGCTTGACTAAAGCTAATGGAGTTTTAAAAATCAAGTGGGCCTGTAAAAAGATTCCAAGAGCTCTTTGAGGAAAGGTGCTGTGTCAGCCACGCTGGCTTTCCGTGGTGAATACAGTAAAACAGTATCATGTATAGAGTAGTTTGCTATGGTGTGCAAAGAACAAGAAAAACAGAGTACAGGCAGTTTAGTGTATCAGAGTGAGTATTTCATGCATGCACTCTTTAAATTACTTTTCACTTGTGTGCTATATCACGGTTCTGTATTGTTAACTATTTTTTTTTGGTTGCCATTGCTGTGGTGACCTTTTGTGCAGGGCCTTTAGTGTTCTTGACCTTCTTGACATAAGGGAAGGGGAGAAAGGTTAAAAAAATATATTGAAATGATATGTTAAAATATATATTAAAATTAGCTCAAATATACTAACATTACCTCATACATAGAGAAGTATTTTCTGACTGCAGTGTGATCTAAACAACACATCTGGCCAGATTGCTGGAATCAAGACATCTCTGTCCTTACCAAGCCAAAAAGAGAGCTTGTGAAAGACAAAAAAAGGAAAGGAGGTCCTTAAACCAAATCTGAGTGCCTAATATCTCTGATGAACAATTCTTGGTTTTTCATGCACAGTTAAATCTGAAATTGTTGACAGTTCCAGACAGGTAGTAAATACTGCTTATTGTTTTGGAAGTATAAGGGAGATTGTAAGTAAGGAAACCATGACTAACACAAAGCAGAATTGTTCCAAACCTAGAGGTTAATGCTTTAAAAATGTGAAAAGAATGGAAACAAATTTGCATAAGGTTGTCCTCCACAGGGGTGGGGTATTCTGGATTCGATCAGGCTAATCTGTCCAGGCTAGAATTCCCTTCCAGTTAAGATCTCACAGAAAAGAAGCTCAACTTCAAAGCCATAATGTGAAACACATATAGCAGCCTAAAGACTCATTTTTTAAAAGAACAAACTAAATGTGTCTTCACTGCAGATGCTGTGTTCTGTGAGAACACCGAGCCTCGCTCTCTCCAGGATAAGCAGAAGCGAGCAAAGCGGACTTTTGAAGAGATGATGAGATACATTCCAGGTTCTGTATTTCATAACTCTAAGTATGTCTGGTTAATTGTTCAAGTAGATGGATAACCCCATATATGCAGTCATGTTAGCTTTCCAAATCACAGAATGCTAAGGCTACTGAGATTTGAGTTGACTGGAATACTGCTATAACTGTAAAAACCCAGGAATTCAACTTCATCACTTCCCTGCTGCTGACTAAGGGTATAGCACAGTGATTAATAAAGATGGAACTAAAGAGCTTTACATATGTACTTAATACCATAATTTTTTAATCTTTAGGCTGTTCCCGTGTTTGTATTTTATCCTGATGAAGTTTGGGTTAAAAAAAGCACACCATGAAGCCAGAAGATGAGTCTAAGTTCTTACACTCTATAAAATAGGAGAGAAGGTTCCATTTGCTAGGTTATTCAGAAAAGTAATTTTAAAATGTCAGCTTGTCAAATTTTCAGCTTGTAAAATTTCAGTTTATTAAACAATGTATTAGGACAATACATCGATTTTACAAAAAGTGTATCTCAGTGTACAGCCCCAAAGAAAAGGGAGTAAAATTGAGGAACCAAAGAAGTGTTTTTTCATTCACCACTTTAGACTGGTAAAATTTTAACTTCTTCCTTTAATTTAATCCTTTGTTTAAACTATGGGAGTTCTCTAACTGCATCATATAGTTGTTTTGCAGTGCTTCCTAATGACTTGTGTATTTGTTGTTGGTATCTGGTCTAGATTTAATAGGCAAATGCATTGGGGAAGAGGCTAGATATGAAGGCATCAGGCTTCTGTTTGATGGAATGCAGCAACCAGTACTCAACAAACAGGTAACTTAAACACATGAAAAGCTTTCCTTTTGGCTCAAGATTTCCTGAAGTGAACATAGAGCTATAGCAGAGGAGTGAGCTATAATTCAGAGCCAGAAGTGAAAAGCAGAAGTACTGTTGCCTTGGAGTGTTCTTAATTTTCTTTGTTTTCTTTTAGTTAACTTACGTTCTGCTGGACATAGGAATTCAAGAACTCTTTCCAGAGCTGAGTAAGGTATGTGCTAACTTCATTCAAGAGCTGCAGAATTCTTCAACGTGCTAGTGAGTCTTGGTGCTGGTGCATTTTTGCTGTTGTTCCCTTGTCATACTAATCTAAAGTCTGTATTCTATTAGTGTGTTAAAATCATTGAAATGTGGATTATTTATATTTTTGTTAATCAGCTCTTTCCAAATGAGTTTAGACCCATTTATCTAGTGTACACTATGTCTGAGTTGCCTTTAAGTAGAATCTTAGAATTGGACAGAGGAGTTAGCAGTCAAGATCTCTGTGTCTTTTTGATTGATTATAACCACTCTGTGTTACACATTTCTTGATGTGGGGAGGTATTTCTGCATGCAGAGCTCAGCATTTCTCTTGAGAATCTTTTGCAGGAGGGTTTTTCTAAGTTTGGGCACTGCAGTGTGATTTCCCACTAGGACAAGGGGGGGGAATGGTTTCAGACTGGAAGAGAGTTAGATTTGGGTTAGATATTAGTAAAAAATTCTTTACTGTGTGGGTGGTGAGACACTGAACAGGGTGCCCAGGGAGCTGCAGTTGCCTCAGCCCTGGAAGTGCTCAAGGCCAGGCTGGATGGGGCTTTGAGCAACCTGGTCTAGTGGGAGGTGTCCCTGCCCATGCAGGGGGGTTGGAACTAAATGATCCTTAAGGTCCTTTCCAACCCAAACTGTTCTGTGATTCCAAAATGGCAGCACTCTGGCTGTTATATATGTGTATATGTATATATATATATATATATTTATATGACTAAGTTACCAATTACACTGGGGGAAGGGGGAATTGTTCCAGTGAGGGTTCTCTCTGTTCAACAGACTGTCCCTTTATGAGTTGCTTGATACCAAAATGTGTGAAGAAAAAAACATTTCAGGTTGATCAGCATTTAAAGGGAAAAGTGAACCATCTGGCTAGTTTTGTTTTGAGCACTGCTTTGGCAGGGGGAACAGCAATGGGAGAAATGGGGAAAGTTTCATTAGGAGTGATGTCAGCCTGCTTCCCACTCTTGAGATCTGGTAACCTGGTACTTGTAGCAGAGTACACTTCCAGTGTGGATATATACTCACAGCAGATACACTGTGTTTAGTGGCAGCATGCATTAAGTGAGCAAGCTCTAAGGATAAGAGATGAAAAATACCTAATATATAAGTTTTACCTTTGATGCAGCATGCAGGCAAGATCCTTGGAAGTCTGTCAGGCAGGATACAAAAAAAAAGGACAGGTGAGACAGGAAAAGCATCTTAGCAGAGGAAGGAAAGCAATGCAGTTAAAAAAATATCAAGCCACTGAAATTTCCAGAGGTGAGGATTGCTGTGTTAAGAAAATTTAGCAGATAGCAATGGGGGAGGTAAGAACTTCCACAGAAAGAAGAAAATACCTGTTTTGATAAATAGTGTAAAACCCCTGAGAGGAGTAGCCTTCATTTCTCTTAACTCTGATTTTGAGTGGATGCTTTCCAATACCAATAATCACTGGATCTCAGGTCAGTCATTTTTCTGTAAATTTGTTTTTTTCTATTTATGAAGTCTGTTTTTCTCTCCATTTCTTTTTAGCAGGGTCCAAAGGAAGCTACCTCTGTGTCATGTTGGATGTGAATGCAGGAACCTTGCTGGACACCCAGTAGAAACAAACAGCTGTGACCTATTTTAATGGATGTGTGACATTGTATATTTTCTTGTAAATAACATAAAATTTAAGCTCTAAAAAATCTCTTCATGGAACAAAGACATTAAAATTTAATACCAATTACAAGTAAATAATCTATCTTTACTTTTTATTTAAAATTTGTTCTAGTTATTGTCAGTGAAAGTCTTAATTAATTTCCCCAAAATCCTTATACGTGGATTTACAGGATTACATAAAATAAGATGTCTGGGAGATCAGCCAACATACACTGTAGTAAAAGAGCAATTATGGTTGTCTTTCTTAAAGGATGTGTAGAAAAAATTATTTGGAAGAAGTAGAATGCTCCCATAAGGCTATTTTTAACTGTCTTTAAAAATTTTACTATTTTTTTAAAAACGGAATTAGACACTTCAATCTATTGTGTACAAAGAATCTCAGAACTATCTACCTTTGGCCTTCATGCTTTCCCTGGCCATGGAAAATCATGTGTATAGTTTATTTAATGTCTGACCTTCAAATCTACAGCACTCTTAAAATAAAAATGGGTGTGAAAAGAGGATGTGAGTATTCATAGCATTTTCAAAAAAAATTATTAGTACAAAATAAGTTTTTGTAAGTTTTTCCCTGTAAAAAATTTTTGGTCCAGCCTTTATAAAAGAGACTTTGGAAAGGACTTTCCTACATGGATTTTTAACAAGTTTCACTCGTGGAACAATACAGAGATGTTTTAATAGGCATTCCTCAGTTTTTCTTTCCAGACACCATCAGTTTTCTTCTTTTAAAAGCCAGTCTAATGCAGTATGAATGTTCTTTGTCAATGCAGTTTGCATTATTTACCTGTATTACTTCTGCACCCCTTTTCCTTCTGTTTGTCAAAAGAAGGAAAAGTGTTATTTTTCTCTGGGTTGTTATAATTCTGCAAAAGTTGGTGTGCAGGTACAGCTCAGTCCATAAGTGCACTCTCTGTTCCTGGTTTATGTTGATTATTCTGTAAATCAATAACTTGAGGGGCTGGCAGTGACAAATCATCAGTGCCATGTTACATCTGGTAGTGTGTCAAGTTGCTTGTCTCCCTGTTCTAACACAACTTTGCTAACAGAGCTGTTTCGTCCAGATCTTTTAATGAGATTTAAATTTATGCAGAAACTAATGAGGTCCAGAAATTCAAGGATAATTGATGCTCCTTCTTCTTGAAATTGGCAGGTGCATTTAAGAGGCAAGTAGCTTGGGTCTGAAAAAGAGCATCATGTGCTTTCCAGAAAAACAAAGGAGGTTTATTCAAAACACTGAGCATCAGTTTAATACAGCATTAAACATCATGGAAACGTGTTGCAAAATTCCACATGTGGATGATCTTAGAAAAAATAAGTTTTGCTGTCATTTATAAGCAATCACTTCATAAAGTATCAGAAAAATGTTCTTTGCATTAAATCCAATTTCTGATTTTATACTCATTAGCCTCCCTCCTACCACTGTATTTTTTAAACACAGGCTTCACACAGAGGAGATGTGCTTTTGAGTTGTGGTCACAGTTGTGATAATGCAAGGTGATGCTGTAAAAATCCCATTTCTAGGCAACTTCCAAAGGTTGCCAAGTGCTGCAGGAGTCTTGTGTGTATCCAACATCCTCTCTGAACATTGCTGATATACAGTATCAGTCAGGAGTTCTGTCCTTTGGTCTTTGGAAATAAAGTGTAAAAACCAGCATGTTCATAGGAACTGTAATCACAGATTGTCTTCACACTCTAGATCCAGTCCCCAAACTTCATATTAAATAGTTTTATATATATATATATGTACATATATATATAAAACTAATTTGTTAAAATTGATTAAAATCAAATCAAGCTTTCATTGCACCCTTTATTAATGGAAAATGTGAAATGCTGCATATTCGAAAGAAAAATGTAAAACCTTTTTTTAATTTCATGTAAATGGACCTCTTGATTTTAATGACATTGAGTTTATTCCAGTTTTCTTTTCAGGCACCGGTGTAGGTATGGTAAATATGACTGGAAGCAAAGTAGAATTAAATTTAAAGCTTTAACTCTGGGTGAAGATCACAAAGGTATATACACATATAATACATCAATTTCTAGAAGCTTGGTTAGGCTGCTGGAATCAGATTCTTAATCAAGTCACTATGTGAAGCATCTAAAAGAATTTGACAAATTAAAAAAATTCCATTGGGAACCACTGATAATTTGCTTCTTGAAACACTGCATTAGGGGTTGTGTGTGTTTGTTTCTACCTGCTGATTCAGCCTGAGGGAAGTCAGGAATTCTACCCCATGTCCTTCAATGACTCCACCAGATTAAAGACAACTTCTTGTGCTGGTTACTGTTGGCATGCAGCAACCTAAACGCCCATTTAAAGTGCAAGAACAGAGGATGGTTCTCTTTTCCCTTTATCAGCACCATCTCTCCTCCTGCCTTCCTCTAAACACAAACACAGTGAGCAAACCTCAAGTACACAAGAATGTTACAGTGAACAATACAGAAATCAGGGTAAGGCTTCCCTCAGTAAGACTTCCAGAAGAAAACTTGATTCGACCTTCAACTGCTGGGTAAACTCTCTTCATTCTCTGGAGGTAACGGGAAACAACTTCAATATCAGGTTCACCTGAGCAAACAAACAAGATAGTGTTCTCAACCCAAATTCAGAACCTGTCTAGACCTGCAGTTCTAGCACAAGTCTTAAAGCACCAGAGCTTTTATGGTTTGTCATTCTGAATCCGAGCCTGCTGGCCAGGCAGTGTAGAGCTGTGGAGAGTCTTGTGCACATTTTGGAAGCAACTCGTATTTTATTGGGCAAAAAAAAGAGTTCTCTCCATTGTCTGGCTTGTTCATGTGCATCTTTATAATGGTAACTTCCAGTCAGATTTAGGTAGTTTCCCACCTGTTTAGGGTAGAGACTTACTTACATATCTGGCAAGGCATCCTTTAAGCCTTTTCAATTTTAACTTTTAAAGGAAGAATTTCCAGCCTGGGTGCTGCTGCATGCACACAAAATACGATGTGGGTTTTCTACAGAGAAAGACTCCTTGAGGCAGTGCAGCCAACCATGACATAGGAGCCCTTTCTGATCCATGCTCTTACAATCCAAAAGTCCAAGACCTCCACCTTAGAACTACTCAAACCTTTCAGCTTGTTCTCTTTTGCTACTCCTAATGATTTTTGTTTGTATGGATTTATTTCTCCACCAGGAGACACTTAAATGAAAACTAAAGCCCCAGCTCCCAGTTCCCAAGCGTTACGCTGAATTTGACTGAAAACACCATTCCCACTTGTGAGGATCAATTTTAAATTTAAACACCCCATAGAACCAAAAAAAAATAGCCTGTAATCAAAGCCCAAAAGGAAAGCATGCTTTTACCATCTTTAAGTACAACACTACATCCTTTTGCTGTTTTCAGAAATAATTTGTAAAATGTTTTCGAGTTGCCTTTTGTCCTAAAATACGTGGTGTCAGTTGTACGAATGCTGAATGTCTCAGCAGTTTGCGTGCTACTCCAGAGGATCTTAAGACAGCAGCAGGACACCCTCCCTCCTCTGCCTCTCCAGAGCTGTGTCTGTCAGCACCCTGTGTGCTGCTGCCTGCAGGCCCCATGGGAGCCCCATGGGAGAGGGAGGCTCATTCCCCAGTGAGTGAGTTGGCACCGCTCCCCTCACCGTCTGTGCTGCTCCCCTGAGCTGCACGGCTCTCGGTAGTAGAGGTGATGATTCTGTGTTTGCAAATACTTCTATACAGTGGAAGTTTGAGGCATTAAAAAAAAAAATAAAATCTCACCTTTTTTGATGCATTGCTTAGTGATAATTTAAGTGCAAGATGTATAATTCATTGTGCTTTTGGGGGTTTTTGGGGGTTTACCGTGATATCAGAACTGCTCTTACAACAGTGCTGAACTGACAAGGCTTAAGATTCTCTGTGAAACTTTTGTGATTTAACTGAAAAAGAATACAGTTGCTGGCTACAACCAAGACTTGTAATCCAGAGCAGTCAGATTAGAAGCAAATTTCATCTATCTGGTAAAAGCAAAAAGTCTGAAACGTCTACTATAAAAACATCCTTTTAGAATGGTTATTCTGCTACCCTGTTGGAGCCCATCCTTACCTTTAGTGTAGCCCAGGTTTTTATCTTGTAGCATATGATACCCATCTCCTCCAAATAACATGTAGGACGGAAGAGTCACATTGTAGATTTCATCCATCTGGAGTGGGACGTAGGCTGGGACCCGGCAGGCTGTGCAAAGCACTTCCAAGCTAACAACTCTGCTTCCTGGGGCTCTGGAGAGATCATAGACCACATGGATGCCTATGGAAATAAACATTTGAATGACACTTCATGCAGTGCCTATTGGACATACAGGGCTAGAAGCAGCATCCTCCACTATTCTTTAGGTTAGTTTATGTGACTGAGAGGTTACATTGTTCTGAGTGATACCAGCTAATACCCTATTTTCTTTGCCCAGTAATCAGTTTTTCCCAAGAAAATTCTTTAGATTAGAGAACTGCTGAACTACTCGCCCACCTTAGCTACTTCCCTGTCCTCATCACTGTTCCACAGAAGGAAATTACTAGTCATAGGATTAGGATACTGCAAGACGAAAACATCTTCCCTTGTTTCTGCAGTCACATGCTTTCTCATTCCACTGCCTTCTTGGCTGAAATTACTTCTTTTAAAAAAACCCCACTCTATTTTAGCAGCTATTATGTCCAGCTATTATGTCCTGAAAAAAGAAAGCTAGGCAAGTGGTTTCTACTCACTGTAGCAGTAATATTGCTACCTGGGAGCTGTCCTCAGGCAAATCCTCGGGAGAGTTAAGTCTATAACGTTGCCAAGAACTTGCTGATCAGGAAGCTACTAAAGCTTATCCAAAGCACAGAGCCTCTTCCAACCCTGGTGCTCTTCCTGCTCTGGATATTCTCCTGAGCCCTTTCCAGAGCTCCCAGTAATTTTTAAATTTTATTTTATTTTTTTATGAAAAGGCATTGAACGTAAGGGCTACTGCTCCTTTACCTTAGCAGCACCCAAGAACCTGGTAACTTCCTGGTGAATCATATGAAAGACATCAGCTATATCCTTGGCATGTGGGGAGTTCTAGATGATAGGGAAGGGTAGTGCCTCCCATCACCAGGCCACACAGTTGGAAAAGCCCGGAGGGGGCCAAAAATCCCTCAGCCTCTGGTCTTGACATTTTACCTTTCTGCTAAATAAACAAAATCCACACCGCATCCTAGAGACCAGGAATAAACATGACTGCAGCCTAGTGCACATCTGGGTAAATATGTGGGGAGCTGCAGTTCAAGAAGCATGTGTGTTTTTAATATTGACTGTTCATCCCTAAAATATTTAGAAATTCACTGGACAGGTTCTACGGTCTACTTGGGCTATCTCTAAATCTATCAGCAATCATGAGGCAACAGGAAAAAAATAACTGGCAGAGACATCCAGTCTGGGGTTTCAGGTTAGGCTGCCAGTGAAGAACTGGAAACCAGAGTTGGTTGTAGCTACTACTGTGCTACAGCTTGACTCAATTGTATCTGCCTGTAATTAACTGAAGTATTACATTGCTGCCACTCCAGGTTACTGAACCATCTGAGACTCCTCTCTCTGCTGATGGGAACAGCCCCGTCCTGTGTGCTGCAGCAGCTCAGTTAAACATACGCAGGATGAACAGTGCTTGTTAGCCAGCACCTGTGAGGCACAGGGCTGGGAGTTATGGCCAACTTGATGGACATTTTTAAGGAGGCTTCCAGGTGTAATACAGCCAACAGCCAGAACCTCAGTGTCAAAGATGAACTGAACAAAAGCTTTTAAATTGGACCAAAATATTAGCTGTGTGTTGCTCAAAGANGTTTTCAGTCAAATTCAGCGTAACGCTTGGGAACTGGGAGCTGGGGCTTTAGTTTTCATTTAAGTGTCTCCTGGTGGAGAAATAAATCCATACAAACAAAAATCATTAGGAGT
Source organism: Florisuga fusca (assembly GCA_038090715.1). NCBI lineage: Eukaryota > Metazoa > Chordata > Aves > Apodiformes > Trochilidae > Florisuga > Florisuga fusca. The sequence goes on from JAAWXA010000001.1 coordinate 64,418,089, forward strand.
AGCAAAAGAGAACAA
>JAAWXA010000001.1:64418122-64463568 GCA_038090715.1 Florisuga fusca
GTCTTGTGTGTATCCAACATCCTCTCTGAACAGTGCTGATACACAGTATCAGTCAGGAGTTCTGTCCTTTGGTCTTTGTAAATAAAGTGTAAAAACCAGCATGTTCATAGGAGCTGTAATCACAGATTGTCTTCACACTTTAGATCCAGTCCCCAAACTTCATATTAAGTAGTTTTTTATATATATATATATATATATATATAACTAATTTGTTAAAATTGATTAAAATCAAATCAAGCTTTCATTGCACACTTTATTAATGGAAAATGTGAAATGCTGCATATTCGAAAGAAAAATGTAAAACCTTTTTTTAATTTCATGTAAATGGACCTCTTGATTTTAATGACATTGAGTTTATTCCAGTTTTCTTTTCAGGCACCGGTGTAGGTATGGTAAATATGACTGGAAGCAAAGTAGAATTAAATTTAAAGCTTTAACTCTGGGTGAAGATCACAAAGGTATATACACATATAATACATCAATTTCTAGAAGCTTGGTTAGGCTGCTGGAATCAGATTCTTAATCAAGTCACTATGTGAAGCATCTAAAAGAATTTGACAAATTAAAAAAATTCCATTAGGAACCACTGATAATTTGCTTCTTGAAACACTGCATTAGGGGTTGTGTGTGTTTGTTTCTACCTGCTGATTCAGCCTGAGGGAAGTCAGGAATTCTACCCCATGTCCTTCAATGACTCCACCAGATTAAAGACAACTGCTTGTGCTGGTTACTGTTGGCATGCAGCAACCTAAACGCCCATTTAAAGTGCAAGAACAGAGGATGGTTCTCTTTTCCCTTTATCAGCACCATCTCTCCTCCTGCCTTCCTCTAAACACAAATACAGTGAGCAAACCTCAAGTACACAAGAATGTTACAGTGAACAATACAGAAATCAGGGCAAGGCTTCCCTCAGTAAGACTTCCAGAAGAAAACTTGATTCGACCTTCAACTGCTGGGTAAACTCTCTTCATTCTCTGGAGGTAACGGGAAACAACTTCAATATCAGGTTCACCTGAGCAAACAAACAAGATAGTGTTCTCAACCAACTTCAGAACCTGTCTAGACCTGCAGTTCTAGCACAAGTCTTAAAGCACCAGAGCTTTTATGGTTTGTCATTCTGAATCTGAGCCTGCTGTCCAGGCAGTGTAGAGCTGTGGAGAGTCTCGTGCACAGATAAACCATCTGTGGTGGTTTGTGGCCTGACATTTTGGAAGCAACTCGTATTTTATTGGGCAAAAAAAAGAGTTCTCTCCATTGTCTGGCTTGTTCATGTGCATCTTTATAATGGTAACTTCCAGTCAGATTTAGGTAGTTTCCCACCTGTTTAGGGTAGAGACTTACATATCTGGCAAGGCATCCTTTAAGCCTTTTCAATTTTAACTTTTTAAGGAAGACTTTCCAGCCTGGGTGCTGCTGCATGCACACAAAATATGATGTGGGTTTTCTACAGAGAAAGGCTCCTTGAGGCAGTGCAGCCAACCATGACATAGGAGCCCTTTCTGATCCATGCTCTTGCAATCCAAAAGTCCAAGACCTCTACCTTAGAAATAATTACAGCTTTGCTCCTCTTATACACCAGACTACTCAAACCTTTCAGCTTGTTCTCTTTTGCTACTCCTAATGATTTTTGTTTGTATGGATTTATTTCTCCACCAGGAGACACTTAAATGAAAACTAAAGCCCCAGCTCCCAGTTCCCAAGTGTTACACTGAATTTGACTGAAAACACCATTCCCACTTGTGAGGATCAATTTTTAAATTTAAACATCCCATAGAACCAAAAAAAAATAGCCTGTAATCAAGGCCCAAAAGGAAAGCATGCTTTTACCATCTTTAAGTACAACACTACATCCTTTTGCTGTTTTCAGAAATAATTTGTGAAATGTTTTTGAGTTGCCTTTTGTCCTAAAATACGTGGTGTCAGTTGTACGAATGCTGAATGTCTCAGCAGTTTGTGTGCTACTCCAGAGGATCTTAAGACAGCACCAGGACACCCTCCCTCCTCTGCCTCTCCAGAGCTGTGTCTGTCAGCACCCTGTGTGCTGCTGCCTGCAGGCCCCATGGGAGCCCCATGGGAGAGGGAGGCTCATTCCCCAGTGAGTGAGTTGGCACCGCTCCCCTCACCGTCTGTGCTGCTCCCCTGAGCTGCACAGCTCTCGGTAGTAGAGGTGATGATTCTGTATTTGCAAATACTTCTATACAGTGGAAGTTTGAGGCATTAAAAAAAAAAATAAAATCTCACCTTTTTTGATGCATTGCTTAGTGATAATTTAAGTGCAAGATGTATAATTCATTGTGCTTTTGGGGGTTTTTGGGGGTTTACCGTGATATCAGAACTGCTCTTAAAACAGTGCTGAACTGCCAAGGCTTAAGATTCTCTGTGAAACTTTTGTGATTTAACTGAAAAAGAATACAGTTGCTGGCTACAACCAAGACTTGTAATCCAGAGCAGTCAGATTAGAAGCAAATTTCATCTGTCTGGTAAAAGCAAAAAGTCTGAAACGTCTTTTATAAAAACATCCTTTTAGAATTGTTACTCTGCTACCCTGTTGGAGCCCATCCTTACCTTTAGTGTAGCCCAGGTTTTTATCTTGTAGCATATGATACCCATCTCCTCCAAATAACATGTAGGACGGAAGAGTCACATTGTAGATTTCATCCATCTGGAGTGGGACGTAGGCTGGGACCCGGCAGGCTGTGCAAAGCACTTCCAAGCTAACAACTCTGCTTCCTGGGGCTCTGGAGAGATCATAGACCACATGGATGCCTATGGAAATAAACATTTGAATGACACTTCATGCAGTGCCTATTGGACATACAGGGCTAGAAGCAGCATCCTCCACTATTCTTTAGGTTAGTTTATGTGACTGAGAGGTTACATTGTTCTGAGTGATACCAGCTAATACCCTATTTTCTTTGCCCAGTAATCAGTTTTTCCCAAGAAAATTCTTTAGATTAGAGAACTGCTGAACTACTCGCCCACCTTAGCTACTTCCCTGTCCTCATCACTGTTCCACAGAAGGAAATTACTAGTCATAGGATTAGGATACTGCAAGACGAAAACATCTTCCCTTGTTTCTGCAGTCACATGCTTTCTCATTCCACTGCCTTCTTGGCTGAAATTACTTCTTTTAAAAAAAACCACTCTATTTTAGCAGCTATTATGTCCAGCTATTATGTCCTGAAAAAAGAAAGCTAGGCAAGTGGTTTCTACTCACTGTAGCAGTAATATTGCTACCTGGGAGCTGTCCTCAGGCAAATCCTCGGGAGAGTTAAGTCTATAACGTTGCCAAGAACTTGCTGATCAGGAAGCTACTAAAGCTTATCCAAAGCACAGAGCCTCTTCCAACCCTGGTGCTCTTCCTGCTCTGGATATTCTCCTGAGCCCTTTCCAGAGCTCCCAGTAATTTTTAAATTTTATTTTATTTTTTTATGAAAAGGCATTGAACGTAAGGGCTACTGCTCCTTTACCTTAGCAGCACCCAAGAACCTGGTAACTTCCTGGTGAATCATATGAAAGACATCAGCTATATCCTTGGCATGTGGGGAGTTCTAGATGATAGGGAAGGGTAGTGCCTCCCATCACCAGGCCACACAGTTGGAAAAGCCCGGAGGGGGCCAAAAATCCCTCAGCCTCTGGTCTTGACATTTTACCTTTCTGCTAAATAAACAAAATCCACACCGCATCCTAGAGACCAGGAATAAACATGACTGCAGCCTAGTGCACATCTGGGTAAATATGTGGGGAGCTGCAGTTCAAGAAGCATGTGTGTTTTTAATATTGACTGTTCATCCCTAAAATATTTAGAAATTCACTGGACAGGTTCTACGGTCTACTTGGGCTATCTCTAAATCTATCAGCAATCATGAGGCAACAGGAAAAAAATAACTGGCAGAGACATCCAGTCTGGGGTTTCAGGTTAGGCTGCCAGTGAAGAACTGGAAACCAGAGTTGGTTGTAGCTACTACTGTGCTACAGCTTGACTCAATTGTATCTGCCTGTAATTAACTGAAGTATTACATTGCTGCCACTCCAGGTTACTGAACCATCTGAGACTCCTCTCTCTGCTGATGGGAACAGCCCCGTCCTGTGTGCTGCAGCAGCTCAGTTAAACATACGCAGGATGAACAGTGGTTGTTAGCCAGCACCTGTGAGGCACAGGGCTGGGAGTTATGGCCAACTTGATGGACATCTTTGAGGAGGCTTCCAGGTGTAATACAGCCAACAGCCAGCAGAAGGGATGGCTGGCTTAAACAAGTGAGAAGAGGAAGGAAGAAAAGGTACCTCCCACCTGGAGCAGCTCTCCGCTTCCGCTTCCATACCTGCGCACGCTGTGCTCAAAAGCTTCTTTCAGAGTGGAGCCTTTTATCCTTACCAGATCAAAACGACCTCCAAAGGGCAAAACAGACAGCAAATCTTCCAAAGTAATGCTACCTGGGGGAATGAGGCTTTTTTTACTTTTTTTTAAGTTTACAGTGATATTTTAGGATCATTTAGCATTACGGTTTTGACAAGGAACAGGGCAAATACAGCTTGAGAAAATGAGAGCCAGCAGAGGTGAGGATCACACATATCTTGTCCCAGTTGAAGGGCCTGCATCTTTATCCTCCAGCAAGTATCAAGACCAATAAATCTGAGTTTGATGTAACTGCATGTATTGATATTGAAATAACTCTACTAAAGCAGATCACGTACCACCGGCCTAAGGTGAAAAAAAGAGATGTTCTTACAAAGGTAAATTTTCCAGCTGCTTCAGATTTGCTCATGTAGACCCACGGCAAGATTTAGCTAAACTGTAAAAATCTGTTTGCTTTCACTTTTCATTTATGTGATGCCAGGAAAATAAGAACTGCAAGACCTTAGCACTCAGAAAATGCAAAATTCATTTATTCTCCATGAGTCTGTAGAGGGCTCCCAGTGACCATATTCTATATGACCTACACTAGGAGGCAAAGAAAAAGCCACCATCTTTCTTTGTTCCAAGGCAGCAAGGAGAGAGGGAAATTATAAGCAGCATTGTGTACAATGCTAACAACTTCTATTAATGTCAGTCTGAGTGCAGTTGGGCTCTAATGATGGATGACCATTTGAGAAAGTCTGAAAGAGCTTCCAAACACTGTGCAAATCCTATGAAAACAAGTCCATACCTAACACTGGCTTCAGGTTTACATGGTAACTTGATTTCTTCCTTCTTGATAAAGTTATCATCATTCACCTTATAACTTTACATACCATTAGTGCTCTGTTCATCAATGGGTGATCGTATCCCACCTCCATTCAGGATGCACATTGAAACATGGTTCCATGACTTTTTATCTGGATATCCAACATTCTCATAAAGCTACCAAAGGAAAACATTTAAACTGATTTTTCATCTTCACTTAGTCCAGAGTCTGAAAATTTACACCAAATACAATCTTGAGAAAAGTTTTGTATCTTCTTTGACATTATCTTCAGCCCCACTGTAAAATAGTGTATTATTTGAAAAGCTAACAAAACATAGCAAAACACATTAAAGTAAGTGTTTTGCTTTGTTAAAATATTTGCCTCTTTCTGCAATGAACTCTCAAACTCCCCCATTCTCTATGTGTATATGCCATGACCAGGACAGGCCAGCTGAAAAAAAAGGAAGGATGCTTTTTTTTATTGCAATGACTGTGATAAAGACAAAGGATTTGAGGATATTTGGAGAACTGGGAAGCAAAGAGGATCTTAAATAGAGTGGTACTTACAGGGGAATATATAAATTAACCTCTCTCTTGGTGAATGCTGCAGGGAATTAATATTTTTCAGCTTCTCTGAGGCTGGTTTTTAGTATTTGGAATGGTCTTGGCTAAGTAGAAAGATGAAGAGTGGAAGAACAGGAAGGAGGCATTCTAGATCAGGTCCAAAATGCAAGGATGGAGATAATACTTTCTTGTGGCATCCTAAGTAGCAAAGAAAATGGAGACCAGGAATGTACTCAGTTGTATAAGAATCTGTGTTAATCCTCAGAAGTAACTGAGTAGAACAGGCTGAGAAAAGAAACAAGGACAATGGAAGGACTGGACTGGTTTCCATATAGGAATGACTGTGGTTATGACTCTGCCCTCTCACACAGAGAAATATGGGGACATGAGAGAAGTCTATTAAAAAAAAAGGGCATGTGGAGTCTGGGTAGGAACTGGTGTGTTTTCTCATTTCAAGAATGAGAAAAAGCTAAGAAACATTCAGAGATGAGGGACAAGAATGGTCAAAGACACAGAAAAGTTTCTGAATGTAGAACCATGATGCAGGCTAAGTCTGTCTGACCTGGCAGAGACAACAGAAGGAAAATATTAGAAAAGCCCATAAGATCATGAATGGCATGAAAAGGGTGGATAGGAACCAAGTGTTCCAGTGGGAGGACTAGTCCTTGGCCTCCAGCAGGCATCCAGGGGGCAGCAGGGCTGCACACAGACAAAAGAGTGAGATCTCTGCAGGATGTGCAGGGCAGGAACCCTGCAACTGCCTGTGCTGAAAGAAAAGTGGGATGGGGCAAGTTCAGGGAAGGGAATTCCAGTAGGAGCTAGGAAACACCAAGACTACTTCTGGCTTGGGAAGTCCCTGAGCTGCAAGCTGCCAGGAGATGGGGGCAGATTTGAGTACAGTCTCTCCAGAGACTTGTCCAGGTGTATACTCTTCCCTCACCATCCTCCCTTTGTCACTCTTGGAGACAAGACTCTGGGATGGGTGGTCCTGCCACCTGTTCCAGTCTGCTGCACCCCTGTGCTAAGTGTTTACAGCCTCTGGCTTGTAGGTCTATCAATGTTTTGTGTCTCCAGCTTTGTGATCAAAAAGTTAGTCCCTCTGACCAGATCCAAGAGATACTCTTAAGCAATGCATAGTTTATCAATGAATATTTTTTTTCTGCTTGCTGAATTCAGTCTGAACTATACCCCTAATTTACTGATTTGCCTGGAACCAACATCAGGATTACAAATCTGTAACTCCTCAGTTCCTCACAGAAGTATTTTGAAATTGTGGTGCTGCAGTTGCTGCTCTCCAGTTTAAAATAAGTTCTCAAGCATTGATGTTAGCAATTTCCCAGCTATTTCACATTAGATTTCCTTTATAGTCCTTTGTAAAATGCCACCTGGCCTGTTGACCTTTTTATCTGGGTTGGTTTTTGTTTTGTTTGGATTTTTTGTTTTGTTTTGTTTTGTTTTAGGTTTGTTTTTTTATTTTTTGCTACTGTTGGGAGATGGTAGCACTGAACTAAATGGGCATCTGTTTTGACCCAGTACATTTGTACAATCAGTCCTTCAAATTGCTCAGTTTCTAGATTTCCCAGGACACCTCTAAGTATTAAAGCCCAGGGCACAGAAAGTTCTGGTTTTTACCTTCCTGCCTCTGAATGGATGGCACCAGAGAGGAAAGGAAGTGTAGAACTGGTAATGCAAAGACCATGAAGAGCAATCCACGTAGCTACTGATGACTGCAGATGATTGTCTAGAGACACCGATTTAACTCAAGTAGAATTTGACCTCCCAAGATAAAATGTATAGCAAGACAATCTACAGAGTTCTGAAATTTACTTTCTTTAAGCCTGAAAAGCACCCAAGCATTTCATCACATCTTTCAAATAAAAATCTATAAAAGTCTAGCAGGAAGCAAAAAAAAAAGGCACTGCAATTTTAGTAGAACTGTATGCAAGTTCTCAAAACTTAGGCTAATTTGGAAACCAGCCCATGTACTAAGAATTAAATTTTAAGAATAACAATAGAAGCAACCACATGAAGAGCTTTGGGGAAATATCTAAATGGAAACTCATGATTATTAATTGTCTCCTGAGCTAGTGGCAGTGCTGCAGGACATTTCTGGCAGTGCTCATTCCCTGGAAACAGTCCTGTTAGTGAACATTTTATCCTGGAGCACCCAAAGGAACTGGTGCTGGTGGGGGAAGGTAAAATAATCAAAACCAGCTACTGGAACTAGTGGAATAGTGACCTCTCACACCTTTGCATGTGATGTGAATGTTAAAGCCCAGTGATACCTGTCAGGATGGAGCAAGGGCTGGCACCTCCCTGTGGGCTGGGGTACCAGGGGATTTTATGTCTTCTGTGCCTTTATGTGTACGCTTATCCCCCTCCCTTGCTCCAGCTGGCCCCTTTTGGACTCTCTTCAAGGGGACAATTCGTATCAGTAACTCGTCAGAAAACCACACACAGATTTTTTTTTCCTGGGCTAGTGTGTTAAAAAAGGGTGACAGCAGAGCCCAGTGAGTGATGATGGGGCAAGAAGGTACCTGCTGTGAGCAGGGGGCTTGTAGAGGGGTGGGAGGTCGAGCTCTCCTCCTTGCTCAAGGAATGGGCTCTGGACTACCGTGTTCCTTAAAGCCACAGCCTCAGGGCCAGCTGTGAACAAGCCTCTACATGAGGATCTACCCAAAGAATAAATTGCTCCTTCCTCTATAAAGCAAGATTAATTATAGCTTTGCTGCTGCCAGAGCTTTCTAGGGATGTGGTAGACACTAGAGTGCTGGAAAGCAGCACAGAGCCCATGCATGGACAGTTAGTTCAGAGCCTGGGAGTGTTTCATCTGACAGCTCTGGTGTAACACTGAGGTGTGATTACCACCCGTGGTGGCAGTGTCTTACCGCAGCATCACAAAGCAGATTTCCCATGTTACATTCTTGGAAACGGCACATTTGGCTTGTACCATTCAGGTAAACACTTGTTTTTCCAATCTCTTCAGAATAATTCCCCAGGTTTTTCCTCCATTCTTCCACTTCTTCTTTAACGTGCTCATCTATAAAGTAGTACAGAAGTGTAAAATAAGCATTGCACGTATCTCATATCGAGTGAAAATGACACTGAAGTGAATACAAAGCTTAGGGAAAACCCCTGCTCTTTGGGATTCTAAAATGTAACACTTTCCCCTAGAGGCTCTTTAAGCAACATGACATCTACACTCACCTCAAACAAAGACTGTAAACGAGGCAGAACAAATGAGTGAACAGCTACTCCAGTGCCACAGCAGGGTTCTTTCTTATACAACACTTAAAAATTTTTTTGATTAGTCCTGTTCTAACCTCTGACAAAGGGGCTCTAGCACCTTCCCTGACAGATGAGAGAAATTTTAATATACAAATGAGTTGGTCTTTCCTTGACATAATCTCTTTTGTTTTCCTAATTATACTTTCCTCCCATTTAATGTAGTGATAAAAGGAACACCAGCTCAAATACCAATGTCAAGTAATGAACCCTTAATATACCTAATATAATCTATACCTAATATACCTATATACCTAATATACCTAATGCTAATTCTTTCAGAAAAAAAGCAATACAAAGATACTTGTATATGCAGACAGATAATGTCACAACTGTTTTATATCAGCTATTAGTTTTAAACTATTTGCCATATACCTGCCAGCAACAGCAACATTTATTAAATGAGAGCCCCTATGTATCTGAATTTTTACGGACATCAGAGAGAGAATGTAAAGTCTCTTTACATAATTTCAGAGAACAACATAGTAAATAAGAATACAATTTTTAAAGTATTTATTTTATAAATACTATGGTAGAAGCTAGAAAGTCTGGTAAAAGCTCACAACTTCATACAGCAAAGACTAGAGAATCAACCCCAGGTAATTACAGAGATGACAAAAAGTAGCTAACACTGCTCAGACAGAGTTATACACAGAAAGCAACAGAGATTTTTCTCCTCACAATTCTTTCAGTTTTTTGAGCTGAAACACTCAGAATTGAAAACAAGAAGTTGTGGGGTTTGTATATTAAATTTGCATGTCGCCAGGTGTGCAAATTAGATCACATTTGCACAAATCCATGCACATTTCCAATTTTTTTTCTGGAACATTTCCACGTCCCTAAGCTGTCCTAAACTCTGTTCTGTAGAACCCATCCTCTGGCAAGTGAATGGAATTTAGTGCTCATAATCTTGTAAATAATAATTACAGGGCTAGCTAAAATGGGCTCTGCTAAATGGTGAGGTAAGAGGTTGCTTTGTGTAAGGGCACTCGAGTGATTTTAAGCACACAAAAACACACACTGAATTTGTGCCTATTCAAAGGCTGCTATCCAGAAAGAGAAACAGAGGCAAATGGGTACAAGTGTAACAGGGCCTGAGCCCTGCAGGGAAGGGGACTGCAAGCTGAGGAAGCAAGCTGAATAATTCTGCAACGCTGCTCTGGGCGTCCCACACGACAACGCCTGAAGCGCAGTTGAGCGCCGCGGGCAAATTCCAACATCTCGTGCACGTACCTTGGGGAATGCTGGTGTCCAGCAGGATGGGGTTTCCAACTGCTTCAACTACATTTCCTTTCTTGTCAAATGTAACATTTAAGTAACCCAGATATTTTCCATAAGCGTAAGCTTGTACAACTGGCACCTTCCTCCCATCATCTGAGTCAACCATGAATGGATAGGGGCCAGCTGGCTGTTCAGTAGAGGGTGGGGTGCCTGCGTGAAACAAGAACATAAAGTGGGTCCTCAGCCCATGTAACCTCCCAGGAATTATGAGAATGACATTTCTGTTTCTCAGCCTTAAGACAGCCAAGTAGGGTATTAAGCAGAAACAACAATGAATGTGCTGGATGAGAAGCACACATCTGACTGTTGGGTTATGCTCTTTCACAAGAGACAATGTTGTTTCCAGGCCATGAGCTCTGAAAAACCACTGTGGTGCTTATTAAATCCTGACAGCACACTCCTCCATGACATCATGTCACAGCAGCAACAAAGAAACTTTTCCTTCTTATTTCAATCTAAACCTCTTGGTAAGGCAAACATACCAACCTCTGGATGAGAAGTTTTATTGTTAGGCCCTGACACTGACTACAGTATTCTGCATCAGACAGAAAATGAGGCTGCTAGTAAAACATACATACCACTGGTCGATATGAAAAAGTCTAAACTATTTTTATTGATAAAGTGCAGTCAGAATACCTACAAGCTGCTCCTGCACGTACACCCAGCTGATTTGGTTCTTACTACACCAAACAGCCTTCAAAATTTCAGACTGGCTGCAAGCCCTCCGCAAAAGCAAGCTTCATTAGTGTTAGAGGTATGTGGCCATGGATTTAAAACTCTTATCAACCTGCAAAGTCCGAAGGGTGATTAGATGCAGGACTTGGAAACAGATTAAAGCAAGGCATTTACAGAGAGAGAGATCTTGGCTCAATCAGCACAGGCACCCCAGCATTTAGAAACAATTTAAGGGGAGGGAAGCAGCAAAGAAAAGTAGAGGGCACAGCACTTGTTCCAAGGGTACCAAGCCTTCTCCTTGTCTCCTTGACAATACTGAGTAGTAGTATTCCTCCCCCCTGTTATTCCCATCACTATTTCTACACCATCATCAGCACAGACCAAGGTTGGGCAGCTCTGAGGCACCCCCTGCTGCAGGGCAGCATCCCCAGAGCCTGCTGCTCACTCCTGTCCAAAGCTGGAGGCATTTCCCATCCCTGTGTCAGCCAGAGCTGAGGTGCTGGTGGGGTGGGGGCATGGGGAGTGGAGGGAAGCAGGCTCTTTACTTCCACTGCTCACAGAACAACTGGTTTCCTTTCATTTACAGCTGTTTATGTAATATGAAATCCTGGGGTAAGCAGCATGACAAATGTTCCTCCTACAACTCCAATACAATCCATATTTATCTCTAACCCTTCCTCTCCTCCAGGGAGAATGGCTGTCACAAACTGCATGTTGAAAAAAAATGTACCAAAAAATGAGTCTTCTGCTTTCAGCCTGCCTGGCAGTTAGCTCCTTGGTGGCAACCGAAACCTCTTCACTATTCCATGTCTATTTTAGGAAGAATTTAAGAAGTCCTGTAGCTAATGAGAACCTTGCAGGATTTATGAGTGTGACTTTGGGTTTTTTGGAGCTGAAAAAGGAACTGCTTTTGACCTCCTGCCCTTGTGTAGTCCTCAGATGAACCAAGCATTAAGCAAAAGTTACACTTTCTGATCATCACTTTACTTTACATTGGCTGCCCACGGTTCAGTGCTTCTCCAGAGCTGTGTTCATTCTGTGCTTCCTGAGGAAATACTTTCTGACACTGATAATTTCTTGCAGGATCGATTATCGCTATATTATTCTGCTGTCAGATAGATGTGCTCCTCCTGTAAGGAAGACTTGTCAGTTCACCTTATCCCCAAAGAAACTGAATTCATGTACACGTATTTTAATTAAACTAGTGGATACATGTTTTTTGGTATATCTCCCCCTGAATACTTCTGATTTTTCATTCTTCTCACCTCTTCAGTGTCAATATATTAAGTTAAACTTGCTTTATTAAAACAGTACAACCATTGGAAAAGGGACCAGAACTCACTCCCAGTTGAGGTCTTTAGCCTGAAGGCTGCCGAGTCCCATCCTGCATGTTCTCTCAGGCCTTGTGAATTGCCTGTGATGGACTTTGGCTAAGTCACATGGAAGTTTAATTGTAAACATCTCAGTTACTCCTTTATATATGTGAGCTTGAAACAGGTATGATACATTTGGTAGTAATTTAGCCAGCCTACTAACTACCTTTGCTCCTCTGTACTGCTTTGCTCAGGCCACCTGGAATATCCATAGCAGTAAGGAACCTTTCAGTGAGTTAGAGCACATCTTGCTCACAGCCTGTTTTGAATTAGTTTCTTCCATGGAAGTTATGGATGGGTACCAGTTATGAATCCGGTCCAATACAGCCAGCAGCAAACCACATTTGTGAAAGGTCTCAAGTTTAAGGAGAAACAGTTTCAGCTGTGCCTCAGAAGCAACATTTTAGTAAGTAAAATACCTGTATAGAGAAATGTGTTTGTATGTCCTCCAATTACAACATCCACTCCTTTCACTTTTTGGGCAATATTTTTGTCCACAGTAAAACCAGAATGTCCTAGAGCAATTATTTTGTTTACTCCCATTGCAGTAAGTTTATTCACTTGTAATTGCAGTGCTTCAATTTCATCTTCAAATATTACATCATCCCCTGAAAAAAGCCAAACAACAAAACAAGCATGAATGGCATTTACAAAGTAGCTTAATTAATAGTTATAAGAAACCAAACCAAAACCAAAACCCAAACAAGTTGATATCAGATTCTATTTTATAAAATTAATGCAACTTTGAATATCAGTGGCTTTCCCTTGGTTGGCTCAAGCTCATGATGTCTGATGTTCTCCAGTCTCTCAGAAGCACCTGTGTGCTTAAATACTGCAACATTCCTGTACTTGACTGTGTGTACTTGTCTATAGTAAACAAGTTGTAACTCCATAAAAAAATTCCAGTGACACCCACTGTGGGATCAAAAATTCAATGGCTTCTATTATTTAACTAGAGAAAGGAAAGTAAAGACACCAGTAAGTGTCTGAGTATAAAAACTTGTGTTGTACTATAAAGCTTTTCTTTCTGCCCAAATATTTATTTAAGATCTTCCGTGTTCTTCCAAGTTAAATCTCTTTCTTTCCCACCTTCCCTCTGCCCTCTGCAGCTTTAAACAGCAGCTTCTTCAAGTCCTGCACTAAACTCTGCCTTTTTACACAAATTCTCTCACCTAATGCCAACCACTTTCACTAGTACTGATGCAACCCAGCACACATCCTGAAATGAGAATATAAAGAATGGAAAGTCCAGAAAGGAGAAATCTTCTCTGGACCACAATGTTGGGAAACTCCTAATCTTTCTGCAAAGTTTCCATGCCCACTGAAATTATTCTAGCATGACAAACAGTTACAAGAGCACTAGATAAACATGTGTTTTTATGCTGGGCAAAGTGTTTTGGGTTGCACAAAAGGGCTTCCTCTCTAAGACGCTGATTTCTGTGACGAAGTTTTAAGCATAGAGTTAAAGAACACAGTCAACAAACTGTTATCCTAAACTTTCCGGTGGAGACAACCAAGTAGTGTTTCTGCCAGTTCCCCCTCCACCTAATTCCTCTCCTTCCTGCAGAGTTTTGTCATCAAGCTCAAAGTATACCTTTAAACTCAAAAGATTTACATTATTTCATAACAAACAGAGGAGTGAAACGAATCCACAATCCAGTGCAAGACGTCTCAGGAAATGAAGAGGAAGCTGCTACAATGGGAGAGATAAAAGAGGGTTACATAAATTGGTTCCCCACCACACCCATTGAATGGTTTGGTTACTGCCAGAGGGAATCTCTGTACTGCAAACTGCAGAGGGAATTGTTCAGTGCATCCCCACATTTTCTTCCTGTGGACCTCTTCTTAGAATCAAAGAGTCAGAAGTTAATTGAGGTTGGAAGGGACCTCTGGGGATGATCTAGCCCAAAACCCACTCAAAGACAGATGAGGGTGTCCAGGGTCTTGTCCAAGCAAGCTCAAATTCCACCTCTATGGGAAACCTGTTTCGTGGTTTAACTGCCTGTACCATGACAAATTATTTCCTCATGTCCCACCATAATTTCCTGTCATACTTCTTGAGCCCATTCTTTCTTGTCCTTGTCCTTTTTCCGTGCCCCTCTGGGAAGAATCTGTCCCTGTATTCTCTATAAACCCCCTTAAGACTATGGAGGATTGCACTTAGTTCCCCCTTAGCTTTTCTTTTTCAGGCAGAAGGAAGCCACCAGCTCAAGCCCCTTTTTGTACATTCTTGTCCCTGACAGAAGCTGGGCTTGATGAAGAGCTACTGGCAAAAATGGAAACCTGAGAAAACCTCCTTGAGCATAGGCCCTTCATGTGGTCACCTCATCACCCATCACCAGCTGCAATGACCATGCACACCACAGTGTGGGAGACCAGTTCAGCAAAGAGAGTTGAGTTCTCTAACCAAGAGCAAGAGAAAGCTGCTGGCTAGCTGTGCTAGCACTCAGTTGCCTGCAAGCTAACTTCTCCCATGGCATGCAGCCAGGTGGCCCAAGATAACCAAGGTCTCCCCATCAGCACCAGTTCCATTACCACCATGCACTGGAGACATTATTATTCATCTCTGACCCATACTAAACCAAATAATGAGGGAAAAATGATGCCTGTCCCATGCCAGTAAGTCCATCTCTCCCCTGTGACTGCTTTGGCAGGACACAGGCAGCCACCAGAGCTGGTGCAGGCAGTGGCACTGCCAAAGCCACCCACACAGCCACCATCTGCTGCCCACCTCACCCTCAGGAAGGGGCTCCCTGCCTGGGGGCTGCAGGGGTTTCTGGCACCCCTCTCCACAGCTTAGCCATGGCATCTCCCCACTGCTTTGTATCCTCTAATTGAGCTGAAATGGGCCAGCAGGTTCAGAAGTCATACAACGGGCAACTAAGAGCAATCACACAGCACTCATTTCTCTCAGAAAAAAGGCAAAAAGCAATGTACTGCTTAGCACTCAACTGCACAGTTTCCTAAACAATCTGAATGGAAATCAAATGCTTCTTTAAGAGTTCGCCATTGCCCATGTCAGTATTTCACTCCTCTTTCAAGGCATTAAACTGACGTGACATTCTCTTCTCTTTTTAGATGGGGTAGAGTTTCAGATAAAACATCCAAACTGTGCTATAAACGAACAAGGAAGAAGAACTGGCTGCGTGTTAGAAGCATTACACAAGCTAGCCAGAATAAATAAATGGCATTTAAAATTCCCATTTAGAAAGCCCTGCCAAGTGGATAGTTTTAGGCCAACATTTTGCTGACGATAGGGTTACAGAGTAGGCAGCTTTGGGTTTCCACCTCATATGAAAAGGCAGTGGACAAAATGAGATGTATTATTTCACAGCACTGAATGTCTATGTGGCATCTCCCAGGACAGCTAAAGACAGTAACTCTGTTGCAGGGTTTACAGCATCACTGAAGAACTGAAGCCAAGTGAGAAGGCACCATCAAATACTAGAAAGATAGTCTCGGGATTAACACTGCAAAGCAAGTACATAGAAACTCTGTCTACATGCCAAGTTAGGAACAACTCTCGGAGGACGTTCCTAAAAAATGAGCTGTGTATTTAGCTGAGATATACAGCAACATAGAAGAGAACTTTAGAAAATTGTCTAGATTCTAGAAATTGTGCTAGGAGCTCCCTATCCCTATGGTTTCCAAACAGTAACATTAACAGAGCCTTCATCAGAGATTAATTGCTCCATCACAACAGAAACACTGAGATGTAAGGACTTTATACTCTGTTCAAGTATGCTGAGCAGACTATGAAAAGCCAGAGTTGTAATTTCATAATGATGTGGAAGTTACTGAGATCTACCAATAGAAGAAATCACACTCACAAAAGAGTTCCACTGCAAGTAGTCACGTAGGAATTCATGTCCCAGCATTTTCAAGCTTCCTGTTTGCCTTGAGAATGCCCTAAGAGTGTACAGCATGCCAAAGTCTGAGAAAACTGAATCATCTGGAAGAAGTGTGTAGAGATAAGCAAGGTGCTGAATTTAAAATTCACGGTGTATCTTCTTAACTGAATTAAGGAAGTAGCTTGATAATTATTTTGCCACTAACCCATCTCTGCCATGGCTTTATCAGTCTGAAGGATTCCTAGGTCAGGGATGACATATAGTCACTGGGTTATATTAACATATCCTGAATTTTCAAAGATCCCAAGTGCTGAGAAGGCAAAGCAGAAAAATCAGCAAAACTCTGATGGCTATAAAAGTTGCTGTTAGGATTTGACTTGCTTGTTGCTCAATTACACTGTGGGATATACTTAGCTTAGGGCTGCTTCAGCTCCATCTATGGAGCTAAAAACCCTTCCCTTTTAACACTGGTTTTTTCCAGTTGTGGTCTCCATTATACTATCTCAGCATGCCAAGGCGTTGCAAGATGATGTCTAGATGTTATTTGAAATGTATGTAAATGCCTCAAAGAATCATTCCAGCGCTAACTGAATTTTCCTCTAATAAATATATTTGCCAGACTGTTTATTTGATCACCCCACTGCACCAACACAGTAGTCTGGAAGAAGAGCTGAGATCTATTTTCTTAACCCTTAATGAAGAAAAGTATCAGCTGTCTGCCTAGTTTCCAAACTTAATGTGATGTCAGATGGTATCAACCCCCATGCCTTCAAGCACAGGTGAAATTCTATTGCCTACATAAAACACAGATCAATTTCCATTTTCCCTGGGGAAAAAAAAAAAAAGACTCCAAAACCACATCACTGTAAAATAGGAGTGATACAAAAGTCTATTCTGACCCCAGATGTCCCCTTCCTGATAATTTAAACATATACCATAGGAATTAAAAAGCACAGAAAGAAAAGCAGCTTTGCGTTCTAATGCTGCTTCAAAATACTGAATATTCCTTTCCTGCAGGAAGCTATGCAATGCTTATTTATTACTTAGACTGAAAGGGAAACAATAATATTAAGTTTTCTATGTGGAAAATATCTAAACACCAGTGTTCGTGGCATCCCTACTGCAAAAATCAAGGAAGAAAGTTTCATTTTGTCAGAGGGCAGCTGAACTTTAAGCAGGCAGTGACTCAGATCTCCTACAGCTGATTAAATGTGTTCCTCATTCTGGTAGACCATTTTATTTTACTGAAAAAGCCCTCAGCAAACCAAACCCCCTTAAACATTGGAAAAACAGTCAGAAATTGAGAAGTCTCTTCCCTCATCAATTCTAATTTTACTCATGAATGAAGCCATTGTGGTAAAAGCTGAATGGGTGTTCCTTCTTTAGTCTAATTTCTGGAAATATTTGAGAAGCTAAAAACATCTTGGGCAACTTCTGCTTCAAAAACACATATGAAGCTCTCCTTGCTTGAGCATGTGGGCATCCAAGAACAAAATTTCAACACACAAAAAAATGTCTTGGTTTGAACTCATTTCACTCCTGAGACATGCTGTATTCATGTTTTAACATTCAGTTAAATGGTAAATAACAATAAAATGCAAAAGAATATAATGTAAAAACCCCAAACAATAAAAATCTAGAAGCCCATACACCTCCCCTGTGGTCTCACTGACCTTCTTATATTCTTTGATGATTTGGTGATGTTAAATAATTCAGGTCTGTCTAAAAATGGCTTTTAATGTTAGAATATTTCATTTTAAAAATCAGGCAGACACAAAGTTGCATAATACAAAGTAAATACTGATAAAACAACAAAATTCTCACTTTTCAGCTCACTGCATTGGACTTTGGATTCAAACAAGTGGGCAAGTCATAAAATAGTAACAAAGGACAGTGTAACTATATAAAACTTATATACTAAAAAGCATCTAAACCATATACTAAGGAAAACATACCTGGCTGTGAAAGAAAAGAAGTTTCCTTTGTAGTGTAGCCAACAATTCCGACTGATTCTGAGCCAAAATACACTATTTTAAAAGGTTGAACGTATTTCATCATTTCATTTCCTAGTGGGGTTTTGCCCTTGATGTTTGCACTCAGGATTGTGAAATTAGCATTCTTAAGAAGAGGGTCTAATAATCCACTCACACCTTCATCAAACTCATGGTTCCCCAATGCCTGTGAAAAGCAACAAGAAAATATAAGACCCTAACTCCAACATTCAGTCTAAATACTCTCATAAATTATATATATATAAGGTATGCCTGAGAAGCAAAGTCTGTGTCAAAATCTAAACCCTATATAAATGTTTGTAGCTATATATCAGATTAAAATACAGTGGATTTTAATCGTGTAACTGCAAGAAAAAGGATTAACAATAACCACAAAAGGAAACTTACTTTGTGTGTGGAAAACACATTGTTTAAAAACATACTGAAGGCAATGTTAAATAACAATGACATTAGTTGTTACCTTTAAATAAAACATGCATTTTAAGAGCTTGTGCTTGGAACTACAGGTTTGTTTTGTTTTGTTTTTTTAAGCACATGTAATTCACATTTAGTTAGGAGTTACATTTAAACATGTAAAAAGAAAACAATTTTCTAGATATCATCAATATCAATACACAGCAGAAGCTCTACTGCTGACCAACTAGGGAGAATCTCCACAAACTACCTATAGCAGGTCTGTGCACATAAATTCAGGTGTGCACATAACGTTGTGAAGTGCCAAGACTTTCACACAGAATGAGCAGTCCAGTTTATTTATCAGCAAGATAATACCTACAAGAGGACAACACTTAGTTATTCTGTGTTGGCTAAGCAGACAAAAATGGACTTACCTTAAAGAACTGTGCAACTTTCTCCTACCCACCCCTTTTGCATGCTCAGCCTAAGGTTGCCACATGCCCATGCCTGCAAATTTGGCATCAGCAAATTTTCCACAGACCACAACTTTGCAGAAGGACAATGCACGGGAAAACCTTGTAATGTATTTAGGTGTTAGTGAAGGAAAAGATCTTTCTATAGAAACATGGTAATAGCACAGCTTGGTACAAGTTTTCAGGTGCCAACTGGAGCAGATCACATACAAGGTGCTAAAGTCAGTGGGTCAACTCTTCCAGACAAATGCGTGCTCGTAATTTCATTCTGAAGATTTAGAATGAAATTCTAAAGTCACATTGGTTATCGAAAAACACTTATATACCTCTCTGCTCTACTTAGATAAACAACCCCTATGTGATAGTTCCAACTTTTATTCCCCAAATAGATGATATTAACCCTGATCACATTCTGACCAAAGCTGGGAAGCTCAGTATTTAACCAGCTGACTGCAAGTGTCTTTCTTCTGGGGAGACAAAGACTCTCAAATCCTTTGATCCCCACAGGCAGGTAGTCAATGGCCCTCTGGAAAAAATTAGGATATTGGTAGTAATTTGCATTGGCAACCAAGTGCTCCTGCTGATGCTGGTGAGAACACTCCTTACACCCCAGGGAAGGAGACAAATCCTTTGCATGCTGCTGCATTAAGAAAAAAACCCAAAAAACAACAACAACAAAAAAACCCCAGTTGCAAATAAACTTTGAAATGGATTTAACTTTCATTATCTTGCTGTTAAAAAGAAAAAGAAAAAAAAAAAAGGCAACCAACCACTTTACAGGCTTTGATAAAAACTTATTTCTTGGTGTGGGAAGTTACCAAGTCTCTTGTTCATGAGAAATCACTGGTGGATAATAATGCAGTTTTGGTTTTGATGCAGTTCCTCCTCTGGAGAGGAGGCTGCAGATGATTTGGGGTTCCTGTACTAACTGTGCTTATGCCCAGAGCTTCTAGGACTCCGCACCAGTGCAAATATCCCTTCACCAAATCTGGATGCATTGGCCAGCATAAACGTTAAGTCACAGGGGAGAACAAACAGAAAAAATCAGGCACACAGTATGTGATAATATAATGCCCCTTCTCACAAGAAACCAAGAGAAAAATATTTCAAAATCAGGACACAGATTAACAGAAGGATGCAACTTAAAAGTAAGTAGAACTGGAAGACTTCTAACACCCCTACAATTACTGCCTTGGCAGTACTTAACTTGGCTTTTGTTAATTACACCAAAAAGCAAGGCTAGTGTCCAGAAAATTTGTGAGGTAATGCCTAGCTAAACAGGAGAAAATAGGCTTGGGGTGATAACAGATATAAACTAGAAAAGGACAAAACTGAAAAAAGGAAATTTGTCCCATTTGTGGAACAAACCTCTAATGCTTCCCGGCTGCCCTAAATCCTCCCATGGCTCCTGCCCCCATCCTGTAGAAACTTCTATGACTCATGTTCCCTCCTTCATCCTGTTTGCAACCCTACTCCTGTATCTCACTTTTAATCATTCCAGTAATCCCCACCCCTTCTGTTAGGGATGTGACTTTCCAAATTTTGCTTAAAGAAGCACCAGCTGACACTTTGCCAGTGTGGCTTGTACCTTGCTGCCTATATCCCCCCAGCCATCATCCCTGCTGCTTGGTCCCCACGGTCTGTGGACATAAGAACTGAAAAGGATGCTGAAGTGGTGTCTAACACTCAGCACTTGTCCTCAGGCTCTTTGGTAGCAGAGAAAGTTGATAAAGTCTCTGTAGTTCACCTTCTATCCACTGACAGTCTTCCAATTACAATACACAGCACTTCCACAGAGACCAAGTAACTGACTGCTTCAGCTAAGGCATTAGCATCCAGTACAAACCTTTGGCTATCCAGTATGGTGTGGAATTATTTTGCGATCTTATTCGAATGGAAAAAGCTGATAGGAACCCTGAAACAGTCATCAGATGCTTCCTGCACACTGTGTTTCTGAAACTGAGCACTAGTTCATAACTGCTGATTTTGCCTGAAAGAGTTTCTTTCTTGTGATATGATCAGGAACTGTACAAGCTACAAGCCTGCCCATGAACCAGCCAAGCCAGCAAAAGCAAGGCTGAGAAATTATACCCATCAGCAAGCTTTGGGAAAAAAAGCTAGGAAAAACCACCTCAAGCTATTTCTGCACAGCAGAACACCAAAGTGCTCCCCAGCTCCCAGTGAGGATGAGTCCTGAATGCACATGCTCCTTCCTGTCACCACTGGAAGGAAAAACCCTGTTACAGTTAGAAACCCCGTTACTGTTAAGTTTTACAATTAGGAAACAGGTCATTAGACAATGTGCACAGGGAGCAGCATCCTCCTACAGACCTGTCTGTCTGGTAGGAAGTGTGTTTAGCCTAGAGGAAAGCACTGGGGCATCCCTTTCACTTCCGTAGCTGTTCTGAAGGAGAAGGAAGAAACGGGTGAAGCCATTTTTACATGGTAAAGGAAAGTGCAGTCCTTTCCAGAGAAAGCAAAAAAAGATAAGACAGCGAATGTGGTATGTATGGAAGATTTCCCCCTCAAGCTGTCAACTGAGATGAAATAAATATGCATTTGCTCTCAAAAAGCACTCTCTCCCAACTATGACCTGAATCTCATACGTTGGGGTTGTATGCAAGCAAAATAAGCAATGATAATTTATTATGTATTAATAAGCTATTGCCCTGAAACAAATGATTTAAGGACGAGTGACATCCCCCCCCAATCTGAGTCTCAAATTCTTCAACCTTCCTGTCAGCACTCAGATGACAAGAAGAGGCAGAGTGAAGGTGTGGGACTGGCACCGCCTCAGAGCGCTCCTCACATCTGCGCTGTTCAGAGTCCCTGGGCAACTGGCACAAAGCCTCTTACACCCCACCCCGCCCACAGCTCTGGTGGGACCGAACACGATCAGCGTGGGCCTGCTGAAAAACAAACATCAGCCCAGCCAACACGTGCCATCTGTCCCTTCCTGCAGGACCGGAGCCGGCAGGGCAGGCTATGAGCCCAGCCCAGGGTTAAACCCTCTTTGGCAGGCCAGGGTCCTCGCCCGACTTTCTCCGGGCTCACTCCCAATGCTTTTGCTGACCCCTTTCCAACAGAGCCCGTCCAGTCCCTGCCTCTCCCAGCGGATGTATCACTGTCATTACCTCTGCCTACCCTTGGCATCAGCTCCCGGTTTCTGGCTACCCAAGGGGCTGCCAGCTCACGACTTCAGTCTCCTCTCTTCTCCTTGCTTACCTGCACCTTTGACCACGATCCTAGTGTGACCTACAGCCTTCTCTGATACAACGCTCCGCACCCAAGGAGACGGCAACGCAAAAAAACCAAAACCAAAAACAAAAAAAAAGGGGAGAAAATGGAGGGCTAGAGCCAGGACCCAAGGGGGAGAAAGCCCCTCATTGCACCGCACACCGCCCCTTCACCCCCCTCTCCCCCCGGCCCCGCTTTACCATGGCATCGTAGCGCAGGAGGTTCATGAAGTGGGCGGCCTCCCGGCCCTTGAAGCGGGAGAACCACACTGTGCCCTGGTACTGGTCCCCGGCGTCCAGCAGCAGCACGTTGCGGTGCGCGGCCCGCTCCGCCGCCNCCAGTGCAAATATCCCTTCACCAAATCTGGATGCATTGGCCAGCATAAACGTTAAGTCACAGGGGAGAACAAACAGAAAAAATCAGGCACACAGTATGTGATAATATAATGCCCCTTCTCACAAGAAACCAAGAGAAAAATATTTCAAAATCAGGACACAGATTAACAGAAGGATGCAACTTAAAAGTAAGTAGAACTGGAAGACTTCTAACACCCCTACAATTACTGCCTTGGCAGTACTTAACTTGGCTTTTGTTAATTACACCAAAAAGCAAGGCTGAGAAATTATACCCATCAGCAAGCTTTGGGAAAAAAAGCTAGGAAAAACCACCTCAAGCTATTTCTGCACAGCAGAACACCAAAGTGCTCCCCAGCTCCCAGTGAGGATGAGTCCTGAATGCACATGCTCCTTCCTGTCACCACTGGAAGGAAAAACCCTGTTACAGTTAGAAACCCCGTTACTGTTAAGTTTTACAATTAGGAAACAGGTCATTAGCCAGTGTGCACAGGGAGCAGCATCCTCCTACAGACCTGTCTGTCTGGTAGGAAGTGTGTTTAGCCTAGAGGAAAGCACTGGGGCATCCCTTTCACTTCCGTAGCTGTTCTGAAGGAGAAGGAAGAAACGGGTGAAGCCATTTTTACATGGTAAAGGAAAGTGCAGTCCTTTCCAGAGAAAGCAAAAAAAGATAAGACAGCGAATGTGGTATGTATGGAAGATTTCCCCCTCAAGCTGTCAACTGAGATGAAATAAATATGCATTTGCTCTCAAAAAGCACTCTCTCCCAACTATGACCTGAATCTCATACGTTGGGGTTGTATGCAAGCAAAATAAGCAATGATAATTTATTATGTATTAATAAGCTATTNGGTAGCGGGGGAGCTGCCGGGGAACCCGCGCAGTTTGCGCGCCGCCCCGAGGAGCCGCTGCGCTGCGCTGCGCGGGGCCGCCCGCCCTCCCGCCAAACAGGCGTCGGAAGCCGCAGGTGTTCCGAGTCTGCTGGGCGTGTGCGAGGGCTTGGGGCGGCAGCCCGGGGCTAGAGGGAGGTCGGCACTGGTGGCCACCGGCCCTCAGGGCTCGCCGAGTCCCCAGCAGTGCCCTGCGCCCCCTGACATTCCCGGCCCCCGCGGCCCCGACCTCCCCACCTGGGTCCTTCACCACGGCACAGCTGCTGCCGGGCTGGATCGGGCTTTCGGCCGTCTGCTGGAGGTCAAATGAGATGGAAATTCAGGCAGCTGCGAAAGGACGAACTCCAGTGCTTACAGGAAGCCTTGGTTAAATGTTTAGTACGCTGCAAGGAGTTTCCAAACCTTCACATGAAAATGTTTGTAGTAAGCATTCCACTCAACCTCTCTCCTCCTCTTCCTCCAACGGTGCTTAAAATAAAGACTGCTATTTCAGCCCTAAAATGAGTGGCACTACTTTAAGAGCTGACTTAATTATAGCTCCAGTGTTCTTAGTGCAGAATCATGAATTGCTCTCAAGACTGCGTTTCCGTGGTTAAAAGTGAAGCTTTTAGTTGCGGTTTGGCACATGTAGGCTGAGGGGAAAACATGCCAATGCCTTAGATAAACAGCTTGCTGGGCGTATGGCATGGGGTGATCAACACTTTGGTAAATCAGACTGTCTGGGGGCCCCAACCTGATCCTTGAAGTCATGAATCCACCGTGTGGATCCACATCTTCTAGCTTTACTAAACCACGACATTATCCGGAGAAAGAAAACTTTCAGTGTTGGCTTTTGAAGTGCTGCAACTTCTATATACTTTCTTGCAACTTTGGCACAATCGCACATTGTAAGCACTGACTGCCTGGTCGATTTTTTTTTAACAGCAGAAGCTTCCCCAGTGTGTAGAAAAGTGGCTGTTTCTTACAGCACTGCAGAGGCTGTACACGTTGCTGTCTCCTTTCCACTGAATGGTGTCATGACCCAGTTTCCTGGGTACCCAAAGTCCGCAGGATGGAATCTGAACTCATTTGGTCTTTTTGTTTCCTCAGATGGCTGGGAATGAATGAACCTGTATTTTCTTCCATGATGGCTGTGCTCTACTGTCCCTGTGCTCCCTTATGAGACTTGAGTTAAACCAGCTGTGTGGTGTCTTCTCATTCATTCCCTTTGGTGAGTGCTCTGTGCACTGCCTAGCCCATCCCAAGGGAATCCCTAATGGCATGAGCTGCACTAGCAAAATTTAGAGTTGTGCTTTCTCTCCTCCTTTTCACAACCCCTTTGGCTGTGCTTCACCCTTCACTGACCTGTGCTGACAGCCTGGCTGGGTTTCAGTTCAAAACCAGAAGTAGGTGCCTACGTGTCCTCCAGTTCATGTAAGTTTTCATTGTGGCCAATGACACACTGGGATTCATCAGCTAGACAAAGGTGCTGGTGCTGTTTGGTGGTATCCAAGTCTTCCTCCAGGAAGGAAGATCTTCTGTAGGTCTTGTGTCATATCTTCCAGCCTCATGTGTCTGTCTTGGATGTCTGGATGCATCTTTTTTGGCAACTGAGTGTCTCATGCCATGGCTGGTCTGCTGGATTATCCTCAGGGTGCATGCCCTGTGCTGACCAGATCTCCACCATCTTGACAGAGTCATAGAATAATTTTGGTTGGAAAAGACCTTCAAGTCCAACCATTAAGCTAGCACTGACAAGTTCACCACTAAACCATGTCCCTAAGCACCCTACGTGTCTTATAAATGAGTCCAGGAATGGTGACTCTGCTCACTTCCCCAGGCAGCCTCTTCCAGTGTCTGACAACCCTTTTGGTGAAGAAAGTTTTCCTAATACCCAATCTAAGCCTCCCTTGATATAACTTGAGGCCATTTCCTCTTGTTCTATCCCTTGAAACCCGAGAGAAGAGAACAACACTGCCCCCGCTGCAACCTCCTTTTAGGTAATTGTAGAGTACAGCAAAGTCTCCCTTCCGCCTCTTTTTCTCCAGACTAAACAGCTCCAGTTCTCTCAGATGCTCCTAGTAAGACTTGTGCTCAAGACCCTTCACCATATCCATTGCCCTTCTTCTGACCCACCCCAGGGCCTCAATGTCCTTCTTGTAGTGAGGGACCCAAAACTGAATACAGTATTCAAGGTCTGGCCTCACAGTGCCAAGAACGTTGCTTGTCCTGCTGGCCACAAAATTTCTGATGCAAGTCAGGATGCAGTTGGCCTTCTCGGCCACCTGGGTACACTGCTGGCTCATATTCAGCCAGCTGTCAATCAACATCCCCATGAGTTTAAACAGTTCATCATGTGTAGAAAGTAAACACCAGTCCTGACTTCAGTCACACCCCCTTTATCCTGATCCATTGTTCCTGCTCTGGATCTGCTAGACAAATAGCAACATCAGCATTACCAAGAGGCCCGAATATGCTAGGAAATCAACTTTGTCAGAAACCAAGACAACTCTGGCCAGTTGCTCTGCTTCTGGGTTGCCTAACTTCCATACATGTGTGTGCCAAACACCATTTATCTGATTGGCACCTGCCTGGCCTTGTCTTCTTTCCTCATCAATCACTGTCCCAGTGACACCATCTCTAAACATATGCTGGTTCTGCCCACTGCAGCTCTGTGCAAATGCAGACACAGCAAAAACCCAAAGGAAGCAGAATGTACCTACTTAGGTACACAATATTGTCTTTGGCTTCAACAGCACAGCCCTACCCCAAATTCCACAGATCTCTTCGTGCCCTGAACAGTCATGCTTTAGTCTGGTCCAGGACAGTGTATCAGAAACAGCCCGGGGCTGTTCTAAGAAGACACTACACCTCATCCATCAGGGATGGACAATGGAGTACTCACTGGGAGGCCACCCTGCCTCTTGTGTCTGCTGGCCTTGACTGTTCATGTTGTCTCCCTTATCAAGCTTCTCATTCTGACTCTGCAAAGATCTCATTTCATGCAACATTCATTTAGGAATTGATCAGACTCATAAACTGGCACCTTCTTGCTGTGGGAAGGGCTCTTTGATGATGGTGCCTTCATCCTGGGAAGCAGCTTCCTGGATATTAAGGGAAGAAGAGCGAGAATATGTGGGACCATCCTTGTGCTAAAAAGGCTTATTGCAGAACCATCGTGGGATGCCCAGAGGAGGGATATCTGAGCCAAGGGATGAGCTGCCAAGCCAGGATGTTGACTAGATATAGTATCCACCTTCTATCGTTACTTCTCCAGCCTACCAGTGATGTATTAACAAAAAGTGTAATGTCATGGAAATGCACAGTAATACACCTGAGACTGCTGGAATTGAAGCCAGAGAAGCCAGACAAGAAAGCACCATAAAGTATGTGTCTACCAAGCATATGAGAGAGAGGGATAAAAAGAGGAAAAACGTGCTTCATGCATAACTGCTAGCTACATCCTTCCTTTTTCCCCTTCTGGTCCTCTGAAAGAAGTAATTAAGTCAGGACATCAGTGGCACATCCCATCACTGTGGAGAAAGGTCTTTGTATTCAGCACTGGCATATGTTTCAGGAAAGCTCTTCTAGAGTTTCTTTAACAATGTCCAAAGCTCTCACACAGGACATAGTTCTGACATGTGCCGAAGTGTTTCAGACCTTGGTTAGGCAAGGGTGAATTCCACAGCCAACAAGAAGTACCTTTAGAGAGCACAGATATTACCTATCCTTCATTATGGTTTCCCTCTAGGAAGGGGGTTGGTCTGTATTGTTCCTCTACGTCACTCAGCAGAGCTGTATGGGCAACAAAGTCTTGGTATTTACTCTGGAAGTTGGCATGGAACAAAGGGCAATGAATATGTCTTGACTTTTTGGGTTAAGTGTTGATAGAAGTAACTGGAATTTCTGGAACTTCTGCAGAGGCCTTCCAGTAAAAAGCTGCTTTTGTCACTGTATTTCTTCCTGACATCTCTGTCGTGGCCCAGCAGCTCACATCAGGCAACATCCTTGGTTTCAAAATATTCTGGAATGGGCAAAGAATGAGCCACTCAGTTGCACTGGATGGCTTCTAGAGGAACTCAGGACACTGAGGCCAAGGGACCCCAAGGACACTGGCTCGGAGATGACTAAGAGCTGTCACAGACTCTGGCAGCCAGCTGGGTAAACATCCCACAAGGGTGGAATTTCTCATGCCCTACCACAAGCATTCCAGGGTGGTCTGGCTCAGCTCCTAACTGCGCTGTTAGGAATGGTGGTTCCTTGAATTTCTCTTCTTGTAGGTGTTACAGGAATAATCAGACTTCTGTCTTTGGCCTTTACATAGAAAGGGGTTTTCTCTGCTGTCCTTTTAGCTGTATGATTGAGAGAGTCTTGAGGTCAGCCACTTCATACCAAGAGTGAGAATTCAGAAGCCATGAACCGTCTCAGCTGACTTCAGAAGACTGCCAGTGTCACAAACAACATCACTGGGCTCTCATACAGCTCATCACCTCCATGCATGGCTTCATTCTGTCCCAGCCCACATAACCTCTGAGACATGCTGTCATTGCCTTTCCAGGGCTGCACAACACGCCTTTCCTCCTTGGGTGCATTCCCACCACTGTGGCAGGGAGCTCTTAGGTATGCCTTCAGAGGACAGCCATCTCCCATGATGTTTCTTCCCTTAGTAAATCCTTTGGATACCATTTCCATTTCCAGACTGTTGGAGCGGGGATCTTCATCACTTATCTCTCCTGTGTCTTACAAGTAAGACAGTTTAAGTCTTTCCCTCAGTTTAAGAAGGATGTAGAGGTCCTGGAACAGGTCCAAAGGAGGGCAACCAAGCTGGTGAAGGGACTCGAGCACAGGCCCTATGAAGAGAGGCTGAGAGAGCTGGGGCTGTTCAGCCTGAAGAAGAGGAGGCTCAGGGGAGACCTCATTGCTGTCTACAACTCCCTGAAAGGAGGCTGTAGCCAGGTGAGAGTTGGACTCTTTTCACAGACGACCTTCAACAAGACAAGAGGACACAGTCTTAAGTTGTGCCAGGGGAGATTTAGGTTAGATATTAGAAAGAATTTCTTCACGGAGAGGGTGATCAGGCAATGGAATGGTCTGCCCAGTGAGGTGGTAGATTCTCTGTCCCTGGAGACATTTAAAAAAAGACTGGATGTGGCACTCAGTGCCATGGTCTAGCAACTGCTCCGGTGGGTCAAGGGTTGGACTTGATGATCTCTGAGGTCCCTTCCAACCCGGCTAATTCCATGATTCTATGATTCTAAGTACGAATTTTCACTGTAATGTTGGACGTTTCAACATTCAAACAGACTCAATCCCTTTTAATGCAGCTGTATTTCTTTCTTTTCTTGATATCACTAATTGTTGCTAGACTCATGCAGTTAACTGAAGTAATATCTACTGCTTTATCTCTTGTATAGTGATTTTACTTTAACAGCATCAAGAAGTGAAGTACGTTGCTTTCACCAAGAATAATTCACTAATAACTCTGTGCATGTGATAGGAAAAGGAAAGTGGCTATCCAACACTCATAATTTTTTTGGAGGCACTCTATACACAGGCTTCTCAAGGAATATGGCTAGTCATAAGTGTGCAAAAATCCTCTCTAGACAAAAGGCTTCTTCCTTCCCATGGTAGAGTGGTGCTGGATGGGAAGGAGCCAGTGACTAATACCATCCTTTCCAGCTGGTTAGGAAGAGTCATTATTTCTTCCTTTAGACTGGAACAACAGTCACAGGTGGTTGTTTGAACCTGTAAGCAGGTCTTACTTCCTCAGTCTCTGTTCCCATTTCCTTGGTGCATGCACACCATGGGCCACTATAGACAAAGTGTATTTCACCAGTATTGCTTAGACCTCCTGGACACAGTGCCTATGTAACTTTGGCATATAGTGCTCCATTTCTACTTGACTGGAAACCATTCTGATACTGGTAGTGTGAGTATTTTATTGCCTGTTCTCCAGAAGTGTTTCAGATGGTAGGTGTTTGACAGGACATAAAAAAAAGAATCCTTAGGCCAGAGTTTACAGTCCAGATTAGGAATCCATGAAGCAGGGCATTAAACAAATAATTGGGTAGGAAAAAGTATGAGATGGAAAAAAAAAATTGAATGGTCTGAGAAAGCCAGTGTAGAAATCTAAAATAAAAAAAGTTGGATCCTACTTACATGTATTTTTTGCCAGAAAAAAAAAAAGTCTGGAAGTCAAAACCACAGACCAGCTGGGTCTCTTCTTGCCCGACCTGTTGACTTGGGTAGTTGTATATTTGCATCTGCCATTAATAAAGTATATTGGTTGCCACTGACGTGACATATCATAATCTTTCTTAAGCCATGATGCAAAATACCTAGTTCTTAAATACACTTCCCATGAAGAAACAGCTAACAAGTAGTGAACATGGAGATACAGGCATTACCTGTCATGGGCACCAACTTTAGAATAAAATCTGAATTTATGAGAGAAAGTCTAGATGACTGCAATTAGGCCAGATGAATCCCATGTGCATAGAGGATGTAAGCATACCTTTCAACATACTATATACAATATTATACACACATAACATGCATCATAATTATTTATAAAATGAATATGGAGACGTAAAATAATCTTGAAAGACAGGAAAGACCACAGCAAATGCTGGCCATGCAATCTAAGTCGACTTCAGTGTGCATATGTATTATGATTGTGTTTTAATTACAACATAATAAAATATGTATTTTAGTTGGACTTTGATTCTTGTACTGTGCAGGACAGACTATGGAATGCTTGTTGCTGCACCCCATTGTTACCAGAATGTTACTTAATTTCTAGACCACCCTATAGGGCAAGGTAGTGCCATCACCATTATATAAACCAGGGATTAATGTTGGACAGAAAAGATTAGAAGTGTCACCTTCTCCAACCCAGTTTCCTAAGAAATTACTTTTCAGAGTACTTAGGTGAACGTACAAGCACGTCCTTTTTTCAAGCACAGCTGTAGCTTTTGGCAGTCCTACACACTGCAGACCACCGATCCTCAAATCAAGTGCCAGATGACATGATCATCACTTAGAAAACAAAAGTCAGCAGTGACCAGGAAATGTTTCACTAAGTGAATTCCCATGTATCATGAAACCTATGAAGGCGTAAAGGTCCTTCAGGGCTTGCGCAGTGACTAACTGTAACACAACCCTTCTTCTATAAATGCCTGTCTTATGTCCTTTGTATTTCTGCAACAATAAGAGGGCAAGAACCCTCCTTCACTGTAAAAACCTGATCATACCAAAACAAGCCTTTTCCATACAAAGAACCAAACACTATTTGAGTGGAGGAATAGAAGGTGGCTGTGTATTTCAAGACCCCATCATAATGCCTTTTCTCAGGGGACTGGGTAAACACAATGCTGGCATTGCCTGTTTTTTCTAAATTTGACACTGTGATCTTAACAAGGTAAAATAATTTTGTCTCCAATGTCCTAGGGTTTTAAAAAAAGAAAATAATGAAAAAAAATACAAGAAGCTTTATCATGTGGCAGCATATTATTATCTCCATGGTACCACAGGTGGTTTGGAACCTCTAAATCCACCATATATAGACCTTCTCCTACTGACTACTGCCAGAATGACAGACAGGGATAGCATATTTTCATCCTTCATGGTGCAACCTTATACTTGGTCAGACATAGGTTTTCACAAGGTTTCACAAGGCTTTCAACTATTCTGCATGAGCAAAACAGTGTCACATACACATCCTAAGACCTCTGTGGAGAGCTGGGCTTTACTAGTTAACAGAACACCCTCTTTGCTTTTTCCTTGCTGTTTGATCCTCCTGTCTCATCCAGCATGTTTCTTTTTTTCCTCCTATCTCTGGTTCTGTGCACTGATCCCATTCTCTTTTCCTGTACAGCCTCTCATTTCATTCTCTGCTCTGTGAGTTCATTTGATTTCAGTGTCCTGCTCTACCACCAGGCTACCAGTCAACACATTATTTCTTTGGTTAACCCTCCATCCCCCCATCCCTCCCCATGTGCTCAGCCTGGATCTTTGTGTCTCCCACTCTAATTCCAATCCCAGATTCTTCTCTTCCTTTCAATCCCCAAAATATTTATATTCAAAAATACAGCACTCACTTAAGAGCATCTACGCATGATTCCAAATGAATAAATAGAAAGGTATATTTTTTTTTTCTGGGATATTTGCTTATTTGAAGCTGACACCTATAATTTAATCAGAAGGCAAATGATTAGCAGCCGTTGTGCTCATGCACTGCTCATCTAGGATGATGCTGCACTCTGCTGGATGTGGCTATGTCTGTCACATATTTTTTAGGATCCCCTCCTGTGTTTTCCTACAATTAGCTTGCATTTGACATGTTTCAGTCCAAGTACAGTTTTAGCACACACCTTTTCTACTTTGCAGCACTGGTTTTCTTGAAAGATGACTGATGTCCTTCTTTGTGATTTGTCTTCTATTTTATTGAAATCCTAAGATATAAGAAAATTAGAGGAAGAAAAAAGGATGAAGGAGTTGAAATACATCCGCTCATCCAGGTGTTTCCTTAGTGTTTGCCAGACCTTGGTTCTGCAAGTGCCACCTCTTGTGAGAGAGGTCTCTACAGTCCCTGCCCCTTTGACCAAACATCCCAACTATGATGGGCTCCAGGCATCTTTCTGTAGCTCTTCTTCCTTAGAAGCACCGCCAAGGACAAGTCTGCATGAAATTTGCAAACAATCAAGGACTCAACTGGTCTAATTAAAACAGAATGTACTAAGAATGTACAGGAAAACCAGAGTGGACGAAAAGGACTTGTCTGAGTAAATAACTCAGTTTACTCAGCAACTGTCAGGCCAGGGAGGTACATCTTGGATTCATTACAAAGGAAGCAATATCTTACTTGTCCTCTGCTCCTATCCTCGGGCAGCTGTCAGCAAGACAATCTCTTCCTTCCTTTCTTTTCTGATCCTCTTACTACAGCATCTCAGAGACACAGCCCCTAGTGTCCAACATTTCTCGTCCCTACTGCTCCCACAAACACCATTCCTTTATGGCCTGTGACCACTTTTGATGTTCAAGTTGTGACAGATTTCATTACCTTATAACATGGGCTAGTCACAGTTATATTTCAACAATGAAATGTCTGCACCATCTGGGATAAGAGTTTCTCTTCTCTCTACAGTGGTTAACACCTTCTAACATGACCCTCATCCCTGCCCCCTCCAGCTAACTCTGGAGTTATATTTCCCAATTTCCTTTCTCAGAACTTGGCATTTCAAAAGCCTCTTTGATCTTGCCATCACCTCGGCATGCCTGAAGGGTAGAGATGTGTAGACTGTGGTTTGCATGTCAGTCTCCCCTCATTCAAGGTGTTGGACTAGCCAGGCTGATTTGTCCATAAAGCAATAAGACTGGTATTTTCATACAGTTTTATTACTGATACTTCTCCTCCATAGCACCAATGAATTATTGGCAAAATCAAATCCACCCATCCCAGTGGCTAGGGACTTCACCACCTTTTGGTCCGTGGAGTTCTGTTTCTGGATTGTATTTCTCATATCTAATCTGTTTGATTCCTGTTTGATCAGAATTGTCAGCAAAAGAAAAAAAGATTTCATCAGTGGAATGACAAAAAATACAGCAGTACAATACTGCACTTCTGTCTCCTAATTTATGGTAGAGACAGGGATATAGGATCTGCAAGGCCTCATCTATGAAGAGCAAGTAGAATCAGACTTTGGATTAAAAAATTAAACTATGTGTCCACACAGGAATGGTGTCTTACTACTTGCCTGGCAATACCCAGGTTGCCTAGAAGAGTAAATGGCATTAATTTTGCTCCTTTAGTGCTATGCAGGCAGAATTTAGTTCTACACAAGCTCAAGACAATTTCAGGCTATCAAGATCTCACTATAGGACAAACTGAAAACTCTCTTCCCTGGCTCTAACTCTGGTACTTAATTTCTGGTGTTGCACATAACACAAGCGCTTCCTGATCCCCAAAGACCATGCACACAGGAAGGTCCCAGCAGGCTGCTTTGCCATATTAATTTGCACACTCATAAACCAGCTGCTGCTTTTGAGTTATTCCCACACAGCTTGTAATGACTGCCAGCAGACTTCTCTTAGAAAATTACAAGTATTTCTCCTTAGCTCATCCCTCTCACCATTCATCTCACATTTTGCAGCTTTTATGAAGCAGCTGTGTGCTTATTCTGTCTGCTGAGATGCTACCACCATAGCTGAACACTACTAACAGCAGGTATTGCCCACTGCTAACTGTAGATACAAGACACGGGGATTTAAGAGGAGAACTGGGATGTCTTGCTACCTGTGATGCCCAGTAGCCTTGTTGACATATTGTTATTTTGCTGAACAACACTGCTTTTTGGCATAAAATGCCATGCTAAAAGGATTGGTTCCCATTAATCTCCTGACTGAAATGGGTGTTGAAAAGAGGGTAAGACTTACCAGCACAACCTGTTTCACATTTTAAATGGGAATTGGTTTGTTGGTTGTGTTTGTTTTTTAATTTGGAAGTGCACATTCATTTAAAATTTTAGCTCATTTATGCTGAAGTGGGTGAAGTATTAAGGTCAAAAGAAACATCCTTTGCATTTTTTAGTGGACCTGATTTATTTTGCTTAGATTATTGGTTCATGAAAATGTTTAAAGTGTTGCCTTTTTGACTGGTTTTAGGACAAGCCTTTCAGTTTTGTGCTATAAGCCCTTCCCACACAGCTCCCATGCCACTTGCTGGGGGTGGAAACATACAAATTATTGACCAGGCCCACAGGTGACAGCAGGTCCGTGGGTAACAACAGCCCCATTTTGGACAAACACAATAAGACTACAAAATAAACATGGAGACACATTTTGGCCTTGAGGCAGTATCTGAACTCAGATGGACTTGGATCAAGTCTCTGAAGGGCCAAGGACACAGAAGAGCCCTAAGGCTTGGCACATCACCTAAGCTTCTTCAGAATGGCTCAGGGCTATCCCAAGTACAAATACAGCTGGGAGGAGAATGGAGAACAGCCCTGAGGATAAGGACGGAAGGGAATTTGTGGATAGGAAGCTCAACTTGAGCCAGCAATGTGTGCTTTCAGCCCAGAAAGCCAACCAGATCCTCAGCTGCAGCATAAGAAGCATAACCAGTGGGAGGTGATTCTTCCCCTCTACTCTGCTCCTCTGAGACCCCACCTGGAGTACTGTGCCCATTCCTGAAGCTCCTAACACAGGAAGGACATGAAGCTCGTGGAGTGGGTCCAGAGGAGGGCCACAGAGATGATGAGAGGGCTGGAGCACCTCTCCTATGAAGACAGGCTGAGAGTTGAGGCTCTTCAGCCTGGAGAAGGCTCAGGGGAGACCTTATAGCAGCCTTCCAGTACCTGAAGGGCCTGCAGGAAAGCTGGGGATGGACTTTTTAGAGGAGCATGTAGTGATAAGACAGGGGGGAGAATGATTTAGGTTAGACATTAGGAAGAACTTCTTCCCTGTGAGGGTGGTAAGACACTGGAACATGTTGCCCAGGGGAGTTATAGTTGCCTCGCCCCTGGAGGTTTTCCAGGTCAGGTTGAACGGGGCTTTGAGCAACCTGGTCTAGTGGGAGGTGTCTCCGCCCATGCCGGGGGGGGCTGGAACTGGATGATCTTTAAGGTCCTTTCCAGTGCAAACCATTCCATGACTATGACTCCAAAATGGCGGCGCCTTGGATGTGTTCCCGCCTTTTTCTAGCGGTTCCGTGGGCTTGCAGCGTGCCAGGCAACGGTGGCCACCCCAGGTCCCTCACCCACGGCCAAGCACGTTCTCCAGGTTCGCTTCGTGTCAAGGTGCTCCCAAGCCTAGCTGCAAGCACTGACTCTGCCTCCGCTGCACTCCGCGCCCGCGCAGCTCCCCGCAGCCCCCCGCTCTACCTCCCTCCCGCTGCCTTCCCGCCACTCTGTGTCCCACGGCGATCACAGGTGAGGGGCTCCCGCGGGATGGATCGTTCTTTCCCCGGCGCTGAGCCCCCGAGCCCTCCCTTCAGCTGGTAAAGGCGAGGGGGAGAGCCGTGTGCTTGGGAAAAGCGATGTCTGCGGGACGCGGCGGGATGCGGCGGGGCGGGAGAACCTGCCCTTCGGGAGCGCCTTTCCCCCGGCTTCCATGAGAGGGGGCTCCGGCTCTTCTGGTGGCTCGGTTTTCTCCATCGCCGCTTCCTTCTTGCAAGCCCAAGGCTACCGGGCACCCGCAGCCTTGGGATGGGGTGACAGGCGGGAGCGTTAGTGTGAAGATTCATTAGGCGGCATTTGGCGAGCTGGGGAACGTGGGCATCGGAAACAGCAGTCAGTTTCCCCCCTTCCCCGTGGCTGGCAGGTTGCTCCCTTCCCTTGCGGGGCTGCTGCCGGGATTGAGGCGGCTGCTGGGCAGAGCCGGACCCGCGGCGAGCAGTGGCGGGAGCTGCTCTCCCGCCTCGGCTCCCGGCACTGCCCCAGGAGGATCCCAGTTTCCTCCCGCTCTCTCCCCGGAGCATCCAGTCGGGACCGCGGGGTGGAGAAACCCTCAGGAACAAGAGGACTGCGTAGTTTTTCCTTGACAAAGCGAGCAGCGGGAACTTCGTTCGGCACGGGAGCTGCTGCGAGGAGCAAGGGGCACAGCTGGGCCTGGTCGGGCTCGGGGCTGAGGAGAGAGGGGGCCCAGGGACCCGGGGGGCACCCGGAGGCCTGACCGCGGATGTGGGGGCTTCACCCGGCTGCTGGGCCTCATCCGGGAGGGAAAGAGGTGGCTCTACATGGGTGTTGCTGAGTCAGTGTTGCTAGTCAGTGCCCGGCTAATCCTAGTCTGAGTCTCAATCGCAGGTGAAAAAGAGACACTCCATAATTTTAGAGTGCTGCCATACTTCAAAATATTGAGGGTTCTGCAGTGGAGGTAAATCTGGAGTGAAATCTGGCATGGAAAATGCTTGCTGTTTGTCTCTTTCATCCAGGGCTGCTGTCTTCTCTTCTGATTTCATCATCAGAGAGAAAATCTAAAAATGACATTTGGTTTAGATTACAAAAATAACAACAAGATACAGTATCCGTGAGACAGCAGAGCTCATCGGTCTCTTACTGCTAACAGTGCAACAGACATAGGAACAAAATGGCTGCGTAAGCAATGGAAAAGTAGGGAAAAATACACACAGCTCCCCAGTTACACCTCTTGATGCCATCTGTCTTCTTTTGCAAATCTAAGAAACTGGGTTTTGCCCTGAAACCTGTGGTGGTTTGCGTTTGTAACTTTTTAAACTGTACAAGGCTTGCTATTTTGCCTGCCTATTTTTAAGGGTCTCCAGGTGGTTAGTTTAGTACTAACCCTAAGATGCAGTCTATGATTATTGTAAGGATTTGGATATTGCAAATTTACATTTCTTTGTTCCAGTGTATAATGGCATGTGTGGTTGATACCTTTTCAGGGGGATTTTGTCTCACCAAAAGTGTTCATTCCAGTCCTGCTGCTCCATCATTTGGGGAGATATAAATCTTTTATGTAGTGGGCATAGTGGATGTAATCATTAAAAGCTTCAAGTCTTTGTCTGTCTTACAAATCTGTTCTGCAAGGGCAAGTTGATATTCTAATTGATAACATTATAAGTAACCCTGAGATTTTACCTGAAAGATTGGTAAGGATTGGTAAAATTGTTAAATTTGACCTGAAAGACAGGTAAGGTCACAAGTGAGGGGAAAAATAAATTTATTTCCTGTTTTCTAACAGTTCTGTTGAAGATGTGGTGTTGTAAGGATGTAAGAGAGGTGAAGTTTGTGGAGAGAGTGAACATTTTATTAGGTTAGTTTATATAGCCGGAAAAACATGTAGAAGCTATTTGGCACATGAGCAAAACTGTTTCTTCCATTTATATCTTGCTTTTTGATATTCAGCTGAATATCTGAATTTGCCAGAGCCTTTCAAGGCCTTTCTCAGAGCCTGTTTTAGAAATCCTCTAATCTATATCTGGGATTTCCTTCAACTTACTTCTTTTCAAACTACATATATTCATAAGCAGTTCTCTGGTAATACATGATAACAATTAGTTCTCCCTAATATGTGTGTGTGCACCCCTAAATATCAATATAAAAAAACCTGAAAGCCAAAAGTGGAAAAAATTACTTCCAACAAAGCAAGATTGATTATATAAATATTTAAGCATACAAAAGACTGTAAAAACACAGTTCAGAAAGTGAGAACGTTTTGTTTTTCTCAGACAACTTCGGATGTGCCACTTTGCAGTTCAGCTCTTACCTGCCAGTGAAAGATGCTGACCATCAGAGGGCACTCCTGATCCTACAAAGAAATAATGTGGTTTGCTAGAACAATACTGAACAGTCAAACTTTCCTAATCTGGAAACATGCTTTACGTGATTTATATCCCATTGGCATCTGGATTATGAGTCAACAGATGATAAAGGCAGATATTTATGACACCTCCATTTACCACCCTTTACAGCACAGTGCTAAATACCGTGTAACTGATGCACTTGATTTAAAAGTCACTTGCAGCATAGTAGTTCTAGTGATTTCTTCACTATTTAATATAGTGCTTAGCTCAGACTGTGAAGGAAGTTTGCTAAAATAAATTATTAACAATAGAGTCTGTGTTTCTTTAGCAATGTCCTTGGCGTCCATGTAAGAGTGTTAGTCCTGGGTCAAGATGCTGTCTGCTGTAGTGTAGTATGTTCTTACTAACATCCACCTAGGAGCAGCTTATTTGGCTGTATGTGAGAGGAGGAGCAGTCAGGTAGACTAGATGTGTGTTTACCAGAGAAGTGTGGTAAGCTTTAATGTTTCCTTTCATAAAGTCTTACCCCCCTGCAAATTTTGCCTTATATGTCCTTCTGTAGGAGTGTCTTTTTTTTTTTTTTTTTTTTTTTTTTTTTTTTTTTTTTTTTTTTTTTTTTCTTTTTTTTTTTTCTTTTTTTGAAGTGCACTTCTAGCCTGCGTTTGAAAGGGAGCACTTTTTTTCTCCTTGCAAAAGCAAAAACTTGAAAACAGGGCAAATTCTGAGTTTGTAACAGAGTGCTCATAAGATCAACAAATCAACTACCAAGGCATTTTTCTGGTTTTCCTGTGAGAAGCTTTGCATGTTGTTTACTAATGTTTTAAAAGACCCCTGACTCTGTGACAGGCATGGGAAGGGAGGATGATCTGTCATACCTTTTTTTCTTTTCCCCAGCCTCAGTCCCACAGCATATTAGCATGTTTATTCCTTGAGAGATGGCAACTTCATGCAAGTGGTTATACATGCTCACCTTCTAACAGTGCCAAGGCTACATAAAGGGATATATAGGAAACAGGAGTGTGTCCAGGCAGAGGAAACCTCAGGCACTGCTTACATGTGTGATCCAAGACTTCAGGGCTAGGGTTCTAGCTTGGTCTCTGGTCTGAGCTCTGTATTCATCCCAGCATTCTCACCTGTGTCTTACCTGACACTGATGTTGGTGCTTGAACCCAGCAGATTTCCATTTTAATTGGTAGATCCTGTTGCATTTTGGGGGAGAGACATGTTTGGACTCTGTGTTCTGAGATCTGCTGTGCTGTTCAGTTTAGTGCAGCTGTTTGAGCTTCAGTGTCTGTGTGCCCTCAACAGTGTTGGAATTGCTGTAGGTGATGGTACAAATCACGTTCACCTCTAGCTTGACCAAAAATCCCAAATCCCAGCCCAAATCAGTGGGTCTCCGGAAGAGTTCTGGAGAGAATTTCCTGGCTTTGGTAACCACCATCCTCCTTTGGCTGATGACTGGAAACCTAACATATGTAGGCAGTTTTCAGATAGTTTTTAAGTTGCCTGAAGTGCAAGAGGGAAAGTTGTCTTCTCCGTATTATTGTCATATTAGGCTTATTCAATTAGATTTTGCTTTTCCAGAATTTGTCTGTGTGCTAAGGCAAATAACACAAAAGAGTTCTAGTTACTGATTACTGTGTCTTATTTACTGACAGAAATACTTGATATGGGAGTAGGGTTGGGTTTTTATGACTGAAACTGTCTTGTTTCCTGTATGGAACTTACTGATGAGTACTTGGGGTTTTAGGAAGTACTGCTGTTGAGTCATCTCTCTATTTCCAGTGTAGATTCAGAAATGCTTTTAACTAAGGAAATTTATCCAGAACTTTTCTGTGGCTTGTTAAAATGTCTTCACTGATAGTGAAGAAAATGAAAACAAAGTGTGGGTTGGGAAGACTGAAGGGAGGACATGCCAAAGATTGATTTCTCTTCATCAGTTCCAATGTTCCCAAGCTGGGAACAAGCAGCATTTTTAATGGCCTGGCACACTCACAGGAAGCTGCCTAAGGAGAGTGTGAGAATGTGTGTGTGTGTGTGTGTGTGTGTGCATAGGGGTGTGTATGCTGTGCTCCCAAAGATTTGCTGGAGCTCATAGGCACAGATGTGAGTTTTGGATCAAGGATGTGCGATGGCTAAGGTGAGGAGAGCCAAGGATTTGCCACCCGTTGTCAGGATACTTATCATAGAATCATAGAATCATAGAATTGTCTGGGTTGGAAGGGACCTCAGAGATCATCAAGTCCAACCCTTGATCCACTACCGCTGCGGTTACCAGACCATGGCACTGAGTGCCACATCCAGTCTCTTTTTAAATATCTCCAGGGATGGAGAATCCACTACTTCCCGGGGCAGCCCATTCCAATGCCTGATCACCCTCTCAGTGAATAAATTCTTCCTAATATCCAACCTAAACCTCCCCTGGCACAACTTAAGACCGTGTCCTCTTGTCTTGCTGATAGTTCATAGAATCATAGAATCATAGGGGTTGGAAGGGACCTCGAAAGATCATCTAGTCCAACCCCCCCTGCCAGAGCAGGGCCACCTAGAGCACATCGCACAGGAACGTGTCCAGGCGGGTTTTGAATGTCTCCAGTGAAGGAGACTCCACAACCCCCCTGGGCAGCCTGTTCCAGGGCTCTGTCACCCTTACAGTAAAAAAAATTTTTCGAATATTCAACTTGAACCTCCTATGCTCCAATTTATACCCATTACCCCTTGTCCTATCGCTGGTCACCACTGAGAAAAGCCTAACTCCATCTCCCTGACACTCACCCCTTACATAGTTGCCTTGGAAAAGAGACCAACCCCCCCCTGGCTACACCCTCCTTTCAGGGAGTTGTAGAGAGGGATGAGGTCTCCCCTGAGCCTCCTCTTCTCCAGGCTGAACAGCCCCAGCTCCCTCAGCCTCTCCTCACAGGATCTGTGCTCGAGTCCCTTCACCAGCCTGGTTGCCCTCCTTTGGACCTGCTCTAAGGACCTCGATATCCAGGACCTCAATCTCCTTCCTGAACTGAGGGGCCCAGAACTGGACACAGTACTCGAGGTGTGGCCTCTCCAGCGCTGAGTACAGGGGCAGAATCACTTCCTTGGACCTGCTGGCCACGCTGTTCCTGATACAGGCCAGGATGCCATTGGCCTTCTTGGCCACCTGGGCACACTGCTGGCTCATGTTCAGCTTCCTGTCAATCCAAACCCCCAGGTCCCTCTCTGCCTGGCTGCTCTCCAGCCACTCTGTCCCCAGCCTGTAGCGCTGCATGGGGTTGTTTCGACTTCAGGTTACTTGGACTCTTCAGGCCACTTGGACTCTTCAAATCCCATCTCAGTCCCTCTGCTTAGCCTGTGGGGAGAAAGCTGAGCAGTTCTGATGGTTTCTGGAGAACACCACAGAGTCTAAACAAGATACTGAGCAGGGAGGTACCTAAAGGAACCGGGAAGAAGTGGTTTTGGTCAGTAGGAAACATGGGCTGAATGTCTCTACATGTGGAGAACTGAGGCTGAAATGGAATCAAGGCTATCAGAATATGTTTCTTTTGTTCAGTATTTGTCTCTCCCACCTTCTGGAGGGAGGTACACAGATGAGCTGTTGATGAAGGGGCCGAAGCCAGTCATGCTACTTGTGAGAGGGTTAACACCCAACGTGTTTTAAGATCCATGTGGACAAGGGCCAAGAAATGATGCGAACCATTAGGCTTTGTGTGATTAGAAAAGCACAGGCCTCCTGTTTTGACATCA
The DNA here is from genome assembly GCA_038090715.1 of Florisuga fusca. NCBI lineage: Eukaryota > Metazoa > Chordata > Aves > Apodiformes > Trochilidae > Florisuga > Florisuga fusca. The sequence goes on from JAAWXA010000001.1 coordinate 64,459,649, forward strand.
CTTGTAACCTTCCCTTAGAAGGATAATACAGCAGGTTTTCTGTGATTCACATTTGCAGATTACTATGTATTTGTTTTTGGCTTTTTTTCACCCATGGGAAATTATGACAGAGCAATTGTAATTACTTGGCTAGGAGAGGACTTTAAACTCTGTTGCTGACTGTCCATTTAAAAGAATTTCTCTTATCAGTGTCTCCTTTTTCCATATTTTCCTCACACTTTCACAAGATTTATTAAATGCTTGCCTGCTGGAAAGAGTTCTGCAGGGATTTCTGCTCCTCTTAAATCAAGGGCAGCAGTCACAGGACTTAGACTGCATCTGATCATAGGAATAGTTTTTTATATTTCCTTGAAATGATCCATTTATGGGGAAAAATGACTCAGGATTAATGAGATTGTTTGAAATTCAGAGGTGAAGTTCATCTGAGAACGAACTTCAAATTTAGGTGTAGTGAAGGCAGCCATGTTAGCCCCCCACAATCTGTTACTGTTCATGCTCAGGAGGGTCACCTGTGGAATTGGGGACAGGCACACTGTGAGGTGCTAGTGTCTTGGACTGCCTCAGGTGGGCCTTACAAAGCTAATCTGTAGAGCCCAAGGAGAGTAAATGACTTGTTCAGTGACAATATTCTGAACAACCCTGATAGAAAGCTGAGATCATCCTGTTGATCAGCACTACAGAAGTGATGCCTGAGGTTGGTTGAAGTGAAGAGATGCTGGAGAGGGCCCAGCAGAGGGCTACCAAGGTGGTCAGAGCCCTGGAGGACGTGCCCTTTAGGGAAAGGTGATGGGAGCTGTGCTTGTAGAGCCTGGCAGGGAGGCAGCTGCAGGGTAGTCTCACAGCCTGCAACTGCTTCAAGACAAGCTGTGGNCAGCCGTGTCCCACGGCGATCACAGGTGAGGGGCTCCCGCGGGATGGATCGTTCTTTCCCCGGCGCTGAGCCCCCGAGCCCTCCCTTCAGCTGGTAAAGGCGAGGGGGAGAGCCGTGTGCTTGGGAAAAGCGATGTCTGCGGGACGCGGCGGGATGCGGCGGGGCGGGAGAACCTGCCCTTCGGGAGCGCCTTTCCCCCGGCTTCCATGAGAGGGGGCTCCGGCTCTTCTGGTGGCTCGGTTTTCTCCATCGCCGCTTCCTTCTTGCAAGCCCAAGGCTACCGGGCACCCGCAGCCTTGGGATGGGGTGACAGGCGGGAGCGTTAGTGTGAAGATTCATTAGGCGGCATTTGGCGAGCTGGGGAACGTGGGCATCGGAAACAGCAGTCAGTTTCCCCCCTTCCCCGTGGCTGGCAGGTTGCTCCCTTCCCTTGCGGGGCTGCTGCCGGGATTGAGGCGGCTGCTGGGCAGAGCCGGACCCGCGGCGAGCAGTGGCGGGAGCTGCTCTCCCGCCTCGGCTCCCGGCACTGCCCCAGGAGGATCCCAGTTTCCTCCCGCTCTCTCCCCGGAGCATCCAGTCGGGACCGCGGGGTGGAGAAACCCTCAGGAACAAGAGGACTGCGTAGTTTTTCCTTGACAAAGCGAGCAGCGGGAACTTCGTTCAGCACGGGAGCTGCTGCGAGGAGCAAGGGGCACAGCTGGGCCTGGTCGGGCTCGGGGCTGAGGAGAGAGGGGGCCCAGGGACCCGGGGGGCACCCGGAGGCCTGACCGCGGATGTGGGGGCTTCACCCGGCTGCTGGGCCTCATCCGGGAGGGAAAGAGGTGGCTCTACATGGGTGTTGCTGAGGAGATGCCTCATACTCCTAGTCAGTGCCCGGCTAATCCTAGTCTGAGTCGCAGGTGAAAAAGAGACACTCCATAATTTTAGAGTGCTGCCATACTTCAAAATATTGAGGGTTCTGCAGTGGAGGTAAATCTGGAGTGAAATCTGGCATGGAAAATGCTTGCTGTTTGTCTCTTTCATCCAGGGCTGCTGTCTTCTCTTCTGATTTCATCATCAGAGAGAAAATCTAAAAATGACATTTGGTTTAGATTACAAAAATAACAACAAGATACAGTATCCGTGAGACAGCAGAGCTCATCGGTCTCTTACTGCTAACAGTGCAACAGACATAGGAACAAAATGGCTGCGTAAGCAATGGAAAAGTAGGGAAAAATACACACAGCTCCCCAGTTACATCTGTTGATGCCATCTGTCTTCTTTTGCAAATCTAAGAAACTGGGTTTTGCCCTGAAACCTGTGGTGGTTTGCGTTCTTAACTTTTTAAACTGTACAAGGCTTGCTATTTTGCCTGCCTATTTTTAAGGGTCTCCAGGTGGTTAGTTTAGTACTAACCCTAAGATGCAGTCTATGATTATTGTAAGGATTTGGATATTGCAAATTTACATTTCTTTGTTCCAGTGTATAATGGCATGTGTGGTTGATACCTTTTCAGGGGGATTTTGTCTCACCAAAAGTGTTCATTCCAGTCCTGCTGCTCCATCATTTGGGGAGATTTATATCTTTTATGTAGTGGGCATAGTGGATGTAATCATTAAAAGCTTCAAGTCTTTGTCTGTCTTACAAATCTGTTCTGAAAGGGCAAGTTGATATTCTAATTGATAACATTATAAGTAACCCTGAGATTTTACCTGAAAGATTGGTAAGGATTGGTAAAATTGTTAAATTTTACCTGAAAGACAGGTAAGGTCACAAGTGAGGGGAAAAATAAATTTATTTCCTGTTTTCTAACAGTTCTGTTGAAGATGTGGTGTTGTAAGGATGTAAGAGAGGTGAAGTTTGTGGAGAGAGTGAACATTTTATTAGGTTAGTTTATATAGCCGGAAAAACATGTAGAAGCTATTTGGCACATGAGCAAAACTGTTTCTTCCATTTATATCTTGCTTTTTGATATTCAGCTGAATATCTGAATTTGCCAGAGCCTTTCAAGGCCTTTCTCAGAACCTGTTTTAGAAATCCTCTAATCTATATCTGGGATTTCCTTCAACTTACTTCTTTTCAAACTACATATATTCATAAGCAGTTCTCTGGTAATACATGATAACAATTAGTTCTCCCTAATATGTGTGTGTGCACCCCTAAATATCAATATAAAAAAACCTGAAAGCCAAAAGTGGAAAAAATTACTTCCAACAAAGCAAGATTGATTATATAAATATTTAAGCATACAAAAGACTGTAAAAACACAGTTCAGAAAGTGAGAACGTTTTGTTTTTCTCAGACAACTTCGGATGTGCCACTTTGCAGTTCAGCTCTTACCTGCCAGTGAAGGATGCTGACCATCAGAGGGCACTCCTGATCCTACAAAGAAATAATGTGGTTTGCTAGAACAATACTGAACAGTCAAACTTTCCTAATCTGGAAACATGCTTTACGTGATTTATATCCCATTGGCATCTGGATTATGAGTCAACAGATGATAAAGGCAGATATTTATGACACCTCCATTTACCACCCTTTACAGCACAGTGCTAAATACCGTATAACTGATGCACTTGATTTAAAAGTCACTTGCAGCATAGTAGTTCTAGTGATTTCTTCACTATTTAATATAGTGCTTAGCTCAGACTGTGAAGGAAGTTTGCTAAAATAAATTATTAACAATAGAGTCTGTGTTTCTTTAGCAATGTCCTTGGCGTCCATGTAAGAGTGTTAGGCCTGGGTCAAGATGCTGTCTGCTGTAGTGTAGTATGTTCTTACTAACATCCACCTAGGAGCAGCTTATTTGGCTGTATGTGAGAGGAGGAGCAGTCAGGTAGACTAGATGTGTGTTTACCAGAGAAGTGTGGTAAGCTTTAATGTTTCCTTTCATAAAGTCTTACCCCCCTGCAAATTTTGCCTTATATGTCCTTCTGTAGGAGTGTCTTTTTTTTTCCTCTGAGAAACATTCCTAAAGCATGGTTTGGTTGTTTTGTTTTTTTGTGGTTTTTGTTTTTTTTTTTTTTTTTTTTTTTTTTTTTTTTTTTTTTTTTTTTTTTTTTTTTTTTTT
>JAAWXA010000001.1:64464055-64487049 GCA_038090715.1 Florisuga fusca
AAAGAAAATCACTTCTTCTAAGCTGCTTGAAAATAATGTTATTTTATAGTAAAATTTCAGAAAAATCTTGACATTTTTCACACAACCACTGAAAAGTCAATGTTGGGGGTCCTGGAAGTGATATAGTCCAACTGCCTGCCTGCCTGCAGGACTATCACCAGTGCCAGACCAAGTCAGCTATGGTTTTGTTTAGTCAAGTCCCAAAAACCTTCAAGGGCAGATATTCCACATCTGGGCAGCCTGCACTACCCTCCAAATGCAAAAGTTTTTTTCTTCTTTTCATTATAACCTCCAAAGCCACATATTGATGCTGTGCCCTCCTTTTTGCCACATGAAACTATCAAGAAGGGTTTGGCTTCATCATCTCCATAGCTTGTCTTGAAGCAGTTGCAGGCTGTGAGACTACCCTGCAGCTGCCTCCCTGCCAGGCTCTACAAGCACAGTTCCCATCACCTTTCCCTAAAGGGCACATCCTCCAGGGCTCTGTCACCCTTACAGTAAAAAAAATTTTTCGAATATTCAACTTGAACCTCCTATGCTCCAATTTATACCCATTACCCCTTGTCCTATCGCTGGTCACCACTGAGAAAAGCCTAACTCCATCTCCCTGACACTCACCCCTTACATAGTTGCCTTGGAAAAGAGACCAACCCCCCCCTGGCTACACCCTCCTTTCAGGGAGTTGTAGAGAGGGATGAGGTCTCCCCTGAGCCTTCTCTTCTCCAGGCTGAACAGCCCCAGCTCTCTCAGCCTCTCCTCACAGGATCTGTGCTCGAGTCCCTTCACCAGCCTGGTTGCCCTCCTTTGGACCTGCTCTAAGGACCTCGATATCCAGGACCTCAATCTCCTTCCTGAACTGAGGGGCCCAGAACTGGACACAGTACTCGAGGTGTGGCCTCACCAGCGCTGAGTACAGGGGCAGAATCACTTCCTTGGACCTGCTGGCCACGCTATTCCTGATACAGGCCAGGATGCCATTGGCCTTCTTGGCCACCTGGGCACACTGCTGGCTGATGTTCAGCTTCCTGTCAATCCAAACCCCCAGGTCCCTCTCTGCCTGGCTGCTCTCCAGCCACTCTGTCCCCAGCCTGTAGCGCTGCATGGGGTTGTTTCGACTTCAGGTTACTTGGACTCTTCAGGCCACTTGGACTCTTCAAATCCCATCTCAGTCCCTCTGCTTAGCCTGTGGGGAGAAAGCTGAGCAGTTCTGATGGTTTCTGGAGAACACCACAGAGTCTAAACAAGATACTGAGCAGGGAGGTACCTAAAGGAACCGGGAAGAAGTGGTTTTGGTCAGTAGGAAACATGGGCTGAATGTCTCTACATGTGGAGAACTGAGGCTGAAATGGAATCAAGGCTATCAGAATATGTTTCTTTTGTTCAGTATTTGTCTCTCCCACCTTCTGGAGGGAGGTACACAGATGAGCTGTTGATGAAGGGGCCGAAGCCAGTCATGCTACTTGTGAGAGGGTTAACACCCAACGTGTTTTAAGATCCATGTGGACAAGGGCCAAGAAATGATGCGAACCATTAGGCTTTGTGTGATTAGAAAAGCACAGGCCTCCTGTTTTGACATCACTTGTAACCTTCCCTTAGAAGGATAATACAGCAGGTTTTCTGTGATTCACATTTGCAGATTACTATGTATTTGTTTTTGGCTTTTTTTCACCCATGGGAAATTATGACAGAGCAATTGTAATTACTTGGCTAGGAGAGGACTTTAAACTCTGTTGCTGACTGTCCATTTAAAAGAATTTCTCTTATCAGTGTCTCCTTTTTTCATATTTTCCTCACACTTTCACAAGATTTATTAAATGCTTGCCTGCTGGAAAGAGTTCTGCAGGGATTTCTGCTCCTCTTAAATCAAGGGCAGCAGTCACAGGACTTAGACTGCATCTGATCATAGGAATAGTTTTTTATATTTCCTTGAAATGATCCATTTATGGGGAAAAATGACTCAGGATTAATGAGATTGTTTGAAATTCAGAGGTGAAGTTCATCTGAGAACGAACTTCAAATTTAGGTGTAGTGAAGGCAGCCATGTTAGCCCCCCACAATCTGTTACTGTTCATGCTCAGGAGGGTCACCTGTGGAATTGGGGACAGGCACACTGTGAGGTGCTAGTGTCTTGGACTGCCTCAGGTGGGCCTTACAAAGCTAATCTGTAGAGCCCAAGGAGAGTAAATGACTTGTTCAGTGACAATATTCTGAACAACCCTGATAGAAAGCTGAGATCATCCTGTTGATCAGCACTACAGAAGTGATGCCTGAGGTTGGTTGAAGTGAAGAGATGCTGGAGAGGGCCCAGCAGAGGGCTACCAAGGTGGTCAGAGCCCTGGAGGACGTGCCCTTTAGGGAAAGGTGATGGGAGCTGTGCTTGTAGAGCCTGGCAGGGAGGCAGCTGCAGGGTAGTCTCACAGCCTGCAACTGCTTCAAGACAAGCTGTGGAGATGATGAAGCCAAACCCTTCTTGATAGTTTCTTGTGGCAAAAAGGAGGGCACAGCATCAATGTGTGGCTTTGGAGGTTATAATGAAAAGAAGAAAAAAACTTTTGCATTTGGAGGGTAGTGCAGGCTGCCCAGATGTGGAATATCTGCCCTTGAAGGTTTTTGGGACTTGACTAAACAAAACCATAGCTGACTTGGTCTGGCACTGGTGATAGTCCTGCAGGCAGGCAGGCAGTTGGACTATATCACTTCCAGGACCCCCAACATTGACATTTCGGTGGTTGTGTGAAAAATGTCAAGATTTTTCTGAAATTTTACTATAAAATAACATTGTTTTCAAGCAGCTTAGAAGAAGTGATTTTCTTTTATTAAAAATGATAGGCGGAAGTGTTCAAAGAAATCTTACAAGACTGCTGCTCAGTGTTTTAAACAATGCTAGTGCAACTTTAGGCTTTGCTTGAAAATTATTTTCTTTTCAAATGGTCTTTAAAAACAAAGCTTTCTCACTTATCCCACACAAAACAAAGAACTACTTCTAATGCCACTGAATAAGCACTGTAGTTGATTAGGTGCATCTCTTTATTCAGCATGAGTAGCTGCTGCACATGCATGTGTGTGTGTATATATAGGATATCTCTGAAAAGGATAAACGCAAACATTTTTTCACTCAGCAGACTGCTAGCTCTCAGTTGTCACCTCATAACTATAAATAATAGCTGTGGAGCTAGGTATATTTCAGACAGAGGCACAGAGAGAGCGAGCAAATAGAGTTATTTTTTTCCATATCGCTGGCACACCATTGTTCCGCTGTGGTTGGTGGTAGGATGTACAAACAGTATTTCAGATTCCATAGGAACCTGTTTTGTATTTATGCTAGGCCAGCATCATGTGTCACTTGACCAACTGGAGGGATGGGATTGATAACCAGCAGCTTGCTTGGGCAAGGAGCAAGAGGTGCTCTTCCATAGTTAATAAAGAGGCGGGAAGTTGAAACAAATTTGCCTGTGTCAGCTTAAGTTTTGTTGTGGCAGAAGTGCAAAGAGGAATGTGGGAACCCTTACACCAGGTTGTCTTCATCTGAAAAAACAAAGCAAGAAAGTGAGCAAATTTTGACCAGAAATTGAATGCTAGCCACTGCTGTGAGTCTTTAAATGCTAACATCTATGGAAGAAATACTATATTGCTGTGGCTTTCCTCAGTGCATTTGCAGGAAATGCCAAAGAGTAGTGCTCTCCAGTTTAAAACATGAGAGTCATGTGACAGAAGGGAAATGCACGTGTCAAGCTGATTACTGGCTTTTTACAACCCGTTTTCTGCTTGCTTTAATAGATTTTAATGAAGAAGTTAGGGTTTTGTTTGTTTGTTGAAGTCAGAGTTTTGCTCTAATTATGTGGGGAGGTAAGTGCCCCTGGGGCATCGCTGGAGAAGAGCAGCACAGCAGTTGCACACAGCAGTGCTCTGGCAATGTCCTGCTGCTCAGGTGCACCCCAGTTTGCTCCTGTCACATTAAGAGTGTTTTAAAGTGAGCCATCACTTACAGATTCCACCTAAAGGAGATTTCAGCTGGCCCTGCAGTGTGTCTTTATGACCGTTTCCTTCACTGCGTATTTCTCCCTAGACAATTACAAACCGTAGAGTCCAAGTGGTTGTTCAGGTTCACTGAAATGCACAGGAAGGATTTTTACTGATAATTTCACAACCTGTATGAAGTGCATGGAAAAAATATTTAATATCATTAATAATCTGACAGTGTAATTCCCCTTGCCAATTTATGGTGTATTTCCATGTAGTTTTAAAGAAGGAGAAGGAAGGGGAAGCCATGTTGAATCTAATGTAACTTACCTAAAAGCTTTGAAGATTTTTTTTCCATTATGTTAACCTGACATCTCAGACTTGGAGAATAATTGCTATGGATTTCTAAATTTATAGTAATGCAGACTGATTCTTTTCAGTTTGCCTATGTGAAGTAGGACTGGCTAAAAGAGTGGCTTTTCTGTTGTTACAGCGATGCCCGGTCAGCTATGCAGTTGGTAAGTGGACTCATCAGGCACAGAGTGGCACATGAAACTACAGATCCATCGGTGGCACAAGGAATAAGAGCACCATGTGTTCTTTCAAAGTAAGTTACTTTAAGTCAGATACCAGTTAAGAGTCACCTTTATCTTGAAATTCATTCTTGTGGAAGTTTTCTTGTAGCAGTAATGAAAATGCTAGATGATCTGCTCGAAAGTTGTATTTATGCTTATTTTATGCCTTCATTGTTATCATTAAGAGAATTCTTTGGGCAAATCACAGTAGAAGTTACTGGTGTTCTATAAACATATCTGTATTTTCCTATTTATTTCAGTACCAAAGGGCCAATGGCAGTTAGATACAGTAATGTGAGTTCTTACATGCTTGAGTCTGGTCCTGTGTGTATAATAAATGAGATCTACTCTGAAGAATTTGGAAAGCCAGGAGGTTGCAGGGTTAGCCTGCTATAAAATACCAGGGGACTGAGGCCCTGATCCCCAGTCCATTCTTATTTGTAAAAGCACTTCAGCACATATGTATCTCTAGGCATGTGTTTAAGACCCATTGACATCAATGAGACTTTAGCTGATGCTTAACCTCTGAGCATATGCTTAAGTTTCCTGCTGAATAAGGAGGGCCTTGAGCATATGCTTAAAAATACCCTGCTGAATTGCTGATCTCTCTCAGGCCTTTAGCCTGCCCAAATACAAACCTTTACTTGCTTCTCTAGGTCACTTGTTTTGGCTTGGACTTCAGATTTTTTCTTCTTTAGCATTTCCTTTTCACTCAGCTGGCCAGGTCTATTTTGTACAACCCCCATTATCACACACACACATGGTGTTCATTATCACTCCACTTTGCTCCACATTACAAAGTCCAGTACCCAGTTGGCTAATTTAATGCTTTCAGTGAAAGTGCTATCTATTTATAGTTTTCTGCAAATTTAAAATCGTGTATGGAAGAAGCTGTTGTCAGTTAAGAAACATATTGTTTATATTCAGGTGCTGTTAGGAGGCAATCCTTTCACTATAATCCTTTCACACTCTTTCACTGTGAGACATTATTGCAGCATGAGGTGGGATATTTGAAATGTTCCAAAATGTATTGTAACTTTCCCAGACTTTTGGAGAAGATGTGATTACTGTTGGCCACAGTATTTAGTGCAGAAAATTTTCTTACCAAAATACTGTTTTGTTTAAGATGCGTTTTTATAGCATTACTGTATTTCCACTGGAAATTTTCAATTTCCCTGTAGCAAGTACAGCCAAAACTGTTTTTTATATTTAATCAATGTTTCAAAGTGAAGTATTTTTGAATAACTTCCTTTTAGCATGTTTGGGTTTGGTGTGAAAACTCCCCGATGTTTTAAGTCAAAGTGAAACTAAAACACTCTAAGAATTCTAAAAAAATCCCCATGATAAAAACCTACAATTTCAAAGGAAAAGTTCAAATAAAGATTTTTTTTCTTTGAAACATTTTCCACATGAAAGATTTTCCATTTACTTCTAGTTAACGATGCAGAATTTACTTTTGTGGCTTTTATTACAACCAAGAGAAGTCTGTGAAAGATTAACCTAAATATGGACTCATTATTTTGATTTTTTTTGCATTAGTCATTGTGTTAGAAGACCAACTGTGCCAATCCAGTATCATGAATGTGAACCCCCCCACATTCTTTGGTCTCAGGATACATATTTCCCAGGTTTAATCAAGGCAAATGAGAGCTCCTGGCTGTGCCTGCAGCTCATGGATTTATATTAGAACATAGGATAGTAGTAGCAGGTACCTAGGCACATGTGGAAGGATAAACATCTCCCAGTTTCAATGATCACCTCTTTGGAAATTATGAAGAAGTACTTAACTGTTTGTTTTTTTTATTATCTGATGTCCACTTTCAGATATTTACCATTGAACACTAATGACTGAAAAGAGTTTCCATGGCACATGCTGTTTAAATACATTTCTTGGACAGATCTAGAAAACCACCAATCAGAGAACTGAAACTCAAGCTCATACTCTGCTTGACAAGGCATTCTACATCCTCACGTTACACCAAAACACAGCAAACTGTTAAGGCCATTTCATGCTTCATTGGCTTCAAATAAACCAGAAGTACCCAGAAAAAAAGGTTTCCTCCAACTTTCATTTGTCTGTATCTGAATTTGCCAAAATTCAGATGCTCTTCACGTTTTGCACTTCACTTCAGTCACTGCATCTTACAGCAGCAGATTTTATTTTCCTTACAGGAAAGAAGAAAGAGAAGAAACTTTTTTTTTTTTTTTTTTTACCAAAGCATTGCAGCTCAAGTGTAAGGGGGCATTTGTATTCTGTTGCCCTCACAGACCCATGTCCTTAGCTTGTGAGATGCTGGGGCAGTGTGCAGTCTTGCTGCAGGCACACAGGTCCTGTGTGAGTGCTGGTAGCTGGCATGATCAGAGTAGGGATCCTCCAGGACAGATGGAATCCAACACATATTTTATAAGTTTGAGGACAGACTGGATTCTTACTTCAATGAAAAACGCCTTTCCTTTTTTTTTTTTTTTTTGCTGACTCAGCATATTGTTTGCAGCTGTACCAGAGTGGGAATGCCTGTGCAGAAGAGTTATATGACTTTCTGGCAAAACTAACTAGTATGGAACTAATTGCAGCCCACCCAAACCTTGCAGGAGGCAGGGTTTTCCTCTCAATTAAAAGCATTTTGTTAGAAGGCAGCACACCAGATCTAATGTTTGTCTTCAGATGAATACTTAATAATCACTTTGGTGGGCTTTTAAAAAAAAACCCAAAAAGGTCTTCAGGAATGAAGTTGAATAGGTGATAGAATTTAAAGAAGTTTTAACTATAGGATCCAATTCCAAACTAGAATCTTTCCTAAAAATAACTTTTCATCTAGTAAAGGTATCTGAAAGAAAAATTCTAGGAGCTATTAGTAATTGGACAGATCTAATCTATTAAAATGCCTACAGCAGGCTGACACTGCCCTTCTTCACAACCCCTCTTAGCAAATTTTGAACCCTCTGGTTCTTGCAATTTCTTGGTTATTTGGCAGTTGTAAGACACTGACTTTATCCTGGTTTTAGGGTGGTGGTGAGGGAGAGCAATTATGTTCTAAAACACAGGGAGCTGTGATTTAGGATAGGAATTTTACTGAGGAAAGCTTGGGAACAGCTTGGCTCACTTGTAAATTATGTTTGTGCTCTTATTAGTCAAATTACTCACAAAACCAACTCATCCCCTAAAGGCTAAAGAATTTGTATTAAATATGGTGGAGGGAATCTCTTCAAAGCCTGCTGTCTTGTCTGCCAGGGGGTAAAAATGAGGTTTCAAGCTGCCTGCTGCACAAAAGAAATTGTGAGCAGGGAAGATGGGAGTGGAAATGAAGCTGTGGAAAAGCATGGATCTGTACTAGAGGACAGGCTGGAAATGGGGATGACTGAATGATTTACTCTCATCAAGTGGGATCAGGATCTTTCACAAAGGGCCAGAAGACAGGGAAGGGTAAGAGAGGAGGGAGTCTGTGAAGAGCTGTGTCTGTGTGGCCTCTGGTGGGAAAGGGGCTAAGGAAGAGCCACAGTACTGTGAGGTGCTGCCAAGGAAGAGCATGGGGTGTGTTGTGAGGTGCTGGACAGACTGAAAACTAACGTGTGAGAAGTCCCTGTGCCTGGGGCCTGAGGGAAGGAGGCAGGAGCCTGTATTTATCAGGAACCTTGGTGATGGTCAGGCATGGCCTTGGGGATGGGGGAACCAGGGGAAGACACAGGATCTACTGAAATTTTTGTGGTCCTGCTGGAAGGAGATGGGCTATTCTGCCATCATGAACATCTATTCTCCCTCTCATATGTCACTCACTATTTGGGGCACTGTATGGAGAAGTTCTCTTCCTCCTCTTTTAGAAATGTAGACAGTATTTTTTTTTTTTTTTAAGGTTTTGGGTGCTAAGTGAAAAGGCCCTGCTATCTGCTGTGGAACTCTGGCTGCCTGTCTTTGAACAGATTGGTATTTGAATAAGGATTATTTTCCATGCAGTAATAATGGAGAAGGATGTGATCTGGGTGTTGTGGTGCGAGTTGCAAAAATAATTTCTGCTTGCTTGGTAACTCCATCCTTTGAAGTATCCAGACTCTCTCAGGGGTGTATGTGACCTCACCTTCTAGTTACCAAACTTTTCCAAATGTCGGATTACACTCAACACCAGATTAGGAATGTGCTTGACATTTCTTTATAAGGTGTAGGAAAATATCTGGGTAGAGATGAAAGCAGATACAAGTGTAACTAGGATATTGGAATAAATTATATATTGCTACTATTACACTTCTCTTCCTGTTCTTCAGCCTACCTTTGTGCTGGAGCTTTGGCTAACATTCAGTTGTCTGCATACTTTCTGAGAGCTCATGAGAAGTTTGTTCATTACAAGTCCAACTCACCTAAGAAAAGGGACTGTGATGGTTTGCTCTGGAGCATTCACATTTGAAAATAAACTAAGAGACTACTTTTACACCCTTGATTATTTATTTCCACATCTGAAGTTACAAGTGGCATTGCTGTTGCTGTAGAGTTGATGGCTATGGTCTACTGGAAATGCCAGTGTAGTTGTTTGATCCTACTGCTATTTTTACCCAAAATTTATGTGTGGAAAACTGTAGAGCATCACCTGAAAATGCTCCTAAATAATTTTATAAAAGCAATGTTATAAACACCATAAATTTTATTAATATTTTTCAGAAGAGTGAATGACTGATCATATACCTCAGCAAGATGTATAATCTGTCCATCACAGATAAATATTTTTTAAACACTGAGACAAAACTTCACAATTTGGAATAGGAAAAAACCAGAAGTTTGCTGGGAGGTACGCAGGGCTACTCAATAGGAATGTTCAGTTCTGGTCATGAAATGAATAGTGGAGGCATCATCAAGATAATAATCTCTGAGCATTTAGTACTTTTTATTCATTCTTATTCAATAGCATTCCTATTGAGCATTCAGTATTCTATTGGTATGGTTTGTATTAATACATTGTTGGTTTTCTTAGGCAGAATGTGTTTTAGTATTTGTCATAATTTTAACTTGTTTAAATGAGTTCAATTCATTGAGCAGAAAAATAAACTAGATGTGTCTATTGAATGATGTATTCTAGTCTGGTTACTTAGTGTGTTTGGTACCTATTTGCTGCTTTTATTTTTTTCCTGAACGGTCTCCCATTTCCAGCTGGGGGATTAAAATGACCATGACATTAATCTCTTGTGTCTTCACCTCTTTTCCTCGTTTGACCCCTAGTTCTAACATTTGTAAAAATGATCACTGCCTGTACCTTCTCCTCACCAAGTACTACTCCACTTTTCTGTCTTAGCAAGTTCCTTCTCTCTAGCCACTCTCACTAGTTTCAGCAAACCATCATTGCTGTCCTTCATTTTCTTCTTTACACAGAGCAGTATGTGTCTTTTCTCTGCCATTCTTAGGCTCTTTTTTCCTTTCCTTATGGAATGGTTATGTTGTCTGTTTGTGAGCAGGTATTTGCATGATATTACTTACTCAGAATTGATGTTCTTACACGGGTGGGTTTGTAGCTGCTCATTCACTCTACTCTCTTCATAGTCGCATAACTGTCCCTCTGCCAAGCCTCAGGTCTCTCCTGCCAACATGACTTCAATACAGTGGTCTGCCTTGGTTTGATACTGCTTAGTATTTCCCAGGGAAGAACTTGTGACCTGTCGACCTCTTTGATTCTTCAGACACCTTTTTTTCTTCCTTTCAGATCTTTATACTGGACTTCAGAATCCTAATCCTCCAGCAGACTAGTAGGAAGGTAATGGCAGATCAGTTGGGTTCAGTACTGGGGCTATTCTGTGTCAATACGAGTCTGTGGCCTTGTTTTACCTCTTCATCTGCTGCCACTCATGCAGGAGCTCCCAGCATAGCAATTTATAAGACAGAAGCAAATGACAAAGAATACCTTCAACTGAATAATATTTGAGCTAGCAGATTATGATATTAAAGGCTGAGCCACACATTTGATTATTTTAAAACTTGCATGTTTCTTTGGATGACCCTTATCTCATGAGGTTTTAGATATAATCTTGATTTCTGAACTGAGGGTTGTTTGAGCAAGGGATTCCCCAGAGCTTCTTAACAAATAAAAGCAAGTTATGAAATGACCAGGTGGTCACAGTGGGTATTTTCCTTGTTGCTCAGAGAAGTGATGGAGGCTGCACATGTGCATCTGAGATTCTTGTGGTGCCTGTGGTCTCACCCTGAATGATCCCTGTCACTTGTCAGTTAGTCCCTACCCATGCCATGGAGACTGAAGCATCTGCACACAATAGGACTAGGCAAAACACTTTGCAGCCAGCCAGCCAGCCCTCAGGAAAATGGGTGGCTCAAGGGCATGTTCTGTGGTCACTGAACCTGCAAGAAACCCATATGGGGAAAGCTGAGCCCTATCACTGGCAGAAACCTGAGAGTGGCTGTGGGCCTGTTGTTATTGTTGACCTCTGTCTATCAGGGATTAAGTTTTGTTTTTACTATTGGGCAATGTGCCCTCCTAATCTATGGTTAAATTAGAAGAACCCTCTGAGGTTTTTTTGGAAAGCAAAGAGACCACATGTTTTCTTGTGCAAGTATTTAAGAATGACTGCTGACTTGTGGCTTCTTTTCAAACTTGAGGGAATATTATGGAGTGCACCAGTAACTGCCAATCAGTTAGTGTTGATTAAAAACATTGGAGATTAAGGACACTTGTTATTCTGTAATTGCACTTCCTGAATAATAGACCTGGCTATAATTAAGACCATGGCATTCCTCATACACACCCCTGGCAACATCTGAGATGTTTTGTAAAAATTCTTGGTAAGTTGTGCTGGTTCAAAAGTCGAGAATAAGAGGCAAGGATAACAGTGAGAAGAAATGTGAATCTGTACAGGAATCTGTATGGGTTGAGGTCTGGTGTTTGAAGTGATCAGGAAGGCAAGATTGGAAGTGGATTGGAAGGAGCACAAAGCTATTTATGGCAGCAGTGGAGCAAGGGGACCAGGATGGGTGTACTCAGCTTTGGGGAACTGCTGGGGATATTCGTGTTAGTTAGCCCACTGAGGACAGTCCTGTTCTGAATCTGCATCTAAAGGAGCTGCTCTCTACTGGCTATGGAGAGAGCCAAGAGGAATTAGCATCTTTAGGCAAAAATTTGCCTTCCTGAGTCCTGGAGTAATGTTCTGCTATAGGAAATGATTGTGAGAGCTCATCTACTCCTCCTCTCACTCCAGGGCAATTATCTATATTTATTGCAGGTATTGATGAAACCTGTTCTTAAAACTCCTTGTTAATTGACTGTTCAATTTCCACTGCACCACTTCACCAGTCTTGTCAGAGAAAGAGGTCTCTAATGTCTAAATTAAATCCCTTTTGCTGTAAGTTTAGAGAATTCTCAGCCAGTTTGAAACAAGCCATGTTCATGCTAACTGGTTAATATTGTTCACTTTGCACTACCTCATTTTTACTATCATCATTTTACAAATCAGTCTGGTTTTTTTTTAGACTTAAATAGCATGATGTCCTTCATTAATTCCTGATTTTCCTTGTATTTCTAGACATCTCCTCCAAATGCTCCACAGGAGGCTCACATCTTTTGTGAAGTGCTGTGCCACCATCTGACAATGAGATACGGACTGAATAATGAATGGTTTTTGACAGTGCCCTCATCATTGCTTCTTTAAAGAACTGCAGCTCTCCTGGACTCTTTTGTTCCTTCTAACCTGTTAACATGGCATTTATTGATAGCTGTGTTCCTGAAGTTCATCATCCTTTTTACTCTTTGCCTCTTGCTCTTCTAAAGAATCCACAGTCTCAATTACAGTCCTGCCTTCCTTATCCTGTCCCTCCCTACTCCTCAGAGTGGAGTCCAATCCATGGTGCCTAATTTGGAGAAACAATATGGTTTAGATATTTAACTATTTAGAAATGCAGATAATCTGTAGGTCTATTCTCCAGTCACGGACTGGAAAAGAGCAGTTGTTTTTGTGAGCTGAGGAAGGTTGAACTTTTGAAGAGCAAGCTTTTATTTATAAATAGGACTTAGAATAAAGTTCTTTAAGCTAGTTTATTGTAAAGCAGGAAGATCAGATTCTCAGCAAATTTGAAAGGTAAATTAACTTGACTTCAGTGAAGTTAGAGAAGCTGCATCCATTTATACCAGTTGAGGATGTCATATTTCCAGGGTCTGTACTAATGAGAGCCCTGGAAGTGTATGGAGGCATGAAATTACTTCAGCATTATTACTTCAACAAGGCCTTCTGCACATGTTCCTATCATGAGACCACCATGGAGCATTTGTCTGAGGAGGTTTGTCACATCAAACTAAATGAGTCTCTGTTGCTGCTCTCAGCACTCAGTTCCATCAAGGGCTCTCATGTGGCTGCTCCAGCACACAAGAATGCATTCAGGCAGATGTGATCAAATCTTCCTACTGAAAATGGGAGTCTGGACAGAGGACCAAGGCACTTCTTCAGAGCAGCACACCTGGGGTGTGTGCTTGTGGGGGAAGGCAAAGGTGAGCTAAGTACACCCGGCAGGCATGGTTTTCAGTTCTGCTTCAAGTTAGGTGTCTTTACTTAGGTTTTCTTCCATGTGAAATTACGTTTATATGTATTTAATTTACTTCAATGATTTACTCTAATTTGTCTTTCTTTATTAGACTTCATAGAAAAAAAAAATCTAAACTGTATATCAAAGAAAAAGCTGAGCCAACTGAACTACATTGCCTGATGGTTTTCCAAGAGTCAGTGACTGACATTAGCTGTAGCTTTGGCCTTATTTAGTTTTTCAGATTTTGCTGGGGCTAGAGGTAGATCCTGGGAAGTTCCCTACTCGCAGGTTGCAGCAGATGTCTCGGATGGAATGAGCTCTTCTGTCCCCAGAAGTGGAGCTTCTGAACGTAAGCTGGCAGCTGATGTCATGAGACAAAAGCACTACCAGAAAAGCGCTCCCGCTCACACTCCTGCGTGCTACAAACACTTACCTTGGACTGTCTCTGTGACCCAGACCCTGCTGGGAGCTGATCCAACTCACTGAAGTGGTAGAAAACAAGCCCAGCAGAGAAGGGGATAATTTTCTGCTATGTAGAGGGTTAAATTGCCACAGCAAGGATCCTGTGAGCACAAGAGAAGGGATGGCATTGAGTGGCTGGGAGTAAGACAGGAGAGAAGGGGAGTGAGACACCCCCTCTTAACTCCTTTTGGAAGTGCTCTCAGTTGGCTCTGCTGAACATGTAACTGTGAATTAGTTGCCTGAGGAGTTTTCAGGCAGAGGAGGGAAGTGCCTGATGAATTCAGGCGCCTAAAAGGTTAGGCAGCTCTGAAAAGCAGGCAGAGTGGATCACTGTTGGTGTACGTGGGTTTTAGACGCTGAAGTTCCGTCTTTGGCGGGATTTGAGGGAGGCAGATCCCACCCTGAAAGATCTGCTTATAAAGCAAACAAACAAAAGAGCTGTTCTGTGTGTTTCACTGGAATGCCACTAACTGTGTTAATGACAATGGGGACCACCAATAGCGTGAACTCCTTGTTCTAATGCAATACTTCCAGGCTTCTTTAAACTTCATTTTATAAAAGGCATCAAAGGCAAAAAAAATTCTGCATTAGCTCTATGGGAGCTGCGTGCATACATCAGAGGGCAAATTTGGCCCCCAGTGCTCTCCCTGCAGTGAATCTGTGTCTCTGATAGCATCAGTGCAAGAAGAATAGAGCAGTAGCTTAGGAGGCATGTGGCATTTCCTGGCTGGGTGCAATGGATTCCCCAGCTGAAACCAATAAAAATCAGTTCAGGAAGAATTTTTCAGAAAATCAGTGGTGAAATTGACAGTCTTGAAATGCTCACACAATTCTTGCAGCTGTGGAGTCCTTAAAGTCAATAAGTTCCAGGAAAAATGACAATAGTTCTGGAAACTTTCCCATGACTGCCTCTGGGCAAGCACTCAGAAGTTTACTCAACGATACTAATTCATTAATCATTAGAGATACTTTTGTTCAGTTCCCTTTGAAGTTGGCCACAACTTTTCTTTGCTCCTAAGATGAAATGTGGTCAATTATATCCATACATAGATTTAACACGGGGCAGGTTCTTCGCTTTGACAAATTATTTACTAGCTTTGTCAACCCAGCCTTCTCTCTCTCTGATGTTTCTCAACTGTATATTACTGACCAGAAAATGTTGTGAGTTGTCCAGTTTTACTGTATTAGATTGGCTTTCCTTTCAGCTCAGTCCTCAACATCCTCAGTCCCTGTGGTAAACTTTGACTTGACTGGTCCTTAATTTTCTTATTACAGGACACATCATTTTTTTGTGCCCAAAGCCGATCATAGTGTTTTCACTTCAAAGGCATGACTAGTCCAGCAGAACCCCCACTCCAGGATCTGATAGGTTTTGACAACCTCCTTTGCCTTTCCTGCCTTTCATTTCATTTCTGAGATGAAGGGTGACCAAACTCGAAGCCAGATGGAGTCACAGCAACCCTCTGAGAAGACTTGTTCTTGCCTAGCTCTGCTTTTCTAATGGCTTGGGCCCTCCAGCACTGTATCTGGACTGAAAGGAACTCACTTTATCTCTCCTGGTCCTCTTTTGTGTGTATCTGGTCTCTCCAACAGGCTCTCTCCTCTCCTGCGGGTGAGGTTTCATGAGGCAGCTGAGTCAGCCCAGGAATTTGCTGCTGGTGAAAGGGGCAGACCCGTTCCTGGGCACATGCTCCATTTGTCTCCCTCCTGTCATCTCTGGGATGTGTCTGATCCATGAGCTCACTAAAGTGGTGAAAACTATTGGCTTTTTCTTGATTTGTTTTGTTTTGTTGGGTTGGGCTAGATTTCTGCCAGTTTAGTGAGCTAAATTCACTTTCTAAGGGGTCAAATGAATGCCAGAGCTGGTGAAAGGGAAGGGTAGGTCTCCATAGCTGGCAGCAAGAGTGGGAGCAGAAAGGATGGTGGTTAAACTGAGCTGTTTTGAAAGAGGATGACAGCTGCTGCTGTATTTTGAGTGGGTTTGAGAGCACTTGCTGCACTGACTATCTCAAGATAGGTTGACAAAGTGTTTGGTTTGTGGATCTGAACAAGGTTCAGGCCTAAGGTTGAGCTGCTCAGGCAGTTCATTCTGGAGTGTTTCCCAGTGCTTGTCCAGAAATGAAGTCTGAAGGGCAGAGGAAACTGTGGATTTTAGGCTTCAGGGAAGAAGTAAGCATATGTGAGGCTGTCAAGAGGCACTACGTGCTGCGATTTTGGACGTAAGTGTCTAAATTCTACTTAAGGTCTCTTGGCTGTGGATATTTCTTCCATCTGTCTAGCCAAGAAAGTTGTAGTGATGAGGACAGTTGTTACAGTAGGATATCATACTGGTACTTGGAGGCTGAATTTGGGCTGGCACTTCCAGCATGAAGTTTCCACTTGAAAACTAGCAACAAGAGATGCTCAACAAGTTCTGCAGTAGGCAAGATGCTCTCAGACTTGGAAGAAGCAGAGGAACAAGCTTCCACTTCACTGTAACATTAGAGATCCCAGTGCAGGTCCTGCTACCCACTCTTCTGGGCAGGGCAGGATTGCCACTGAAAAACAACAGTGTGAGCTCCAAGGAAAGAGGAGAGGCTGAGGGAGCTGGGGGTGTTCAGCCTGGAGAAGAGGAGGCTCAGGGGAGACCTCATCACTCTCTACAACTCCCTGAAAGGAGGGTGTAGACGGGGGGGGTTGGTCTCTTTTCCCAGGCAACTATCAGCAAGACAAGAAGGACATGGTCTTAAGTTGTGCCAGGGGAGGTTTAGGTTGGATATTAGAAAGAATTTCTTCACTGAGAGGGTGATCAGGCATTGGAATGGGCTGCCCAGGGAAGAAGTGGATTCTCCATCCCTGGAGATATTTAAAAAGAGACTGGATGTGGCACTCAGTGCCATGGTCTGGTAACCACAGTGGTACTCGATCAAGGGTTGGACTTGATGATCTCTGAGGTCCCTTCCAACCCAGACAATTCTGTGATTCTATGAAATCCACCTCTGGTTGGTATCCCAAGCCCTGAAGATATCTACGTCTTATTTTTAGCTTGTTCTAAATATCTGCCTCTCAACTACTCTTTCACTGTCAAAAGTAGTAGATAACTAAGGTCACATGAATAATTCCCTGTTTTAGATGCTTATCCTACAAGATAGATTTTGCCCAAGAAATACTGATTTTTCTCTGTCGTGTAGAAAACTTAGCTTGGACAACAAGTCTCCATATAGATGTCTACATCTAGTCAGATGAATCAGAGTTTGGGTAAATACACTCAACTGTCCTTATCAGCAGGGACAGTATTGTCCTCATGTTCTGTGTGGTTAATCCAGGAGCAGGAGGAAAAAGGAAGTTCACCAACACTGTTTTCCTTTATATATATAGGACTGCTCTTGGTGTTCCTGAGTGTTCAGCTGGGTAACTTTGTGTCTGTAAGAAGGCTGTGTCAGTCTTCACTTCAGTAGAAAGGATGAGAAGGGCTCCTTAATTTTTCACTGATTTGTATGTGTGAAGTTTTGAGGCCAAAAACTTTTGCACATTCTTTACAGACAGAGGAATTAGCTGTACAAATAGCTAAGTGCAGTAAGTCTTTCAATCTGTTTTCTTTCTTAATTGTGTTTTGCCAATTAAGTTGAGCTCCTGACTTGCACCTGTGAAAAGTTTGACATTTCTTGATAGGTTCATCAGTTACACTTTCCTGTTTGCATCTTTTTTACTTTATGGGAAGCAGCGAGATTAATTCCTAATATAAACTGAGGTGAATTGCTTATATGTTAAGTGAACCTGAATGCTTTTGTCTTTCTGGAGTCCTGGGCTGTTCTTTTCCATCACATGGGAGGTTTTTTTTCACTTACCTTTTTCCTTAGCATCTTAATACAGCAAGAACTGCTGAACAAACTGAACTGGTGGGTGCTTTGTCTTTTGGACACAACTGTTAGTTATCATAAAACACAGAATTGCATATGTATAGAAATAATGGTGCCAAATATGTTTTCCCTCCTTCATATAATACAGACACCTGAGAACATTTCACAGGTCCCATTGTTAAATGATGCCTGTGAGGATGTTGGCTGAATACAGCGTGGGCAAATGTAGATCTGCTAAGCATATTTCATGTTACTTGAGAGGGCACATCAGATGGTGTGAGCTTGTCTTGGAAGGATAAGCAGCCTGTTGGACATTTGACATTCAAAGTTAATGACTTATACGTTTGGTGGAGAATAGAGAGGGAGAGGAAGTGAGCAATAAGTACCAGGCTGAGTGAAAGAGAAAGTAGACCACCCATTTATTTAATTTGATGTCATGGGGTACGTGAGCTCTTGGGGATGATATTAATGCACCTGATGCAATCAGCCACTCCTACCAGTGACTTCAAGTCTGAGAGTTACACCCATCTACATCAGGGGATGAAAATGTTGCTCAAAGAATACTTAGCTCTTTGGGGCTCTGACCTTTGTGCTGCTCTACTTTGTCATTTGTTTTCTGACCAGTCCCATCTCTATGATTTAATTCTAACTGCTGCAAAACTTGGCTTGCAGTCTACAGAACCGTGCAGATGAGGCAGAGGTAACTTTGTGAAACTAATTATTTAAGGAAGCAACTATTTTAGTTACAAAATAGATCTGGTTTTGCTCCAAATCTTCATTCTTAGCCTTCTCTGTTATTGTTTTTTATTCGACTAACTGATAAAATAACACAGACAAACTTTCAGGCATACAAGCCGTCTTTCAGATATGAAGCAGAAACACCAAACGTCAAGTTAAGGGTGTAATTCATTGTATGTGTCCGTGCCCCTTTCCATGAACACTCATTCTTCGTGCCAGTCTTTGTCTGCTGACTTCTCCATTATGCTGACAGGACCATTTGTAATAGCTCCTACTGAATTAGATCAGGAAACCCATGCAGGTGAGGAATGTCTTTTGCTTCTTACTTTCTAGTCAGGAGAATTCTTTGGTGTGTTGCTGCTGCCTGAATGCTTGTGTTGGCACAAAGTAGAAAAGAACTGAGCATAGTGCAAATAGGCCATCTCTAGCAGTAGACTGTGTTCAGCACAAAGGTAGGATTTTGTCAAGATGATGTAGAGCTTGCACGGAGGAGTACTGGTCTCAGCTTATGTTGCAAAGAAACATCCTTTGAATCTATTACCTAGCTCTCCTCCTTTTTTTTCAGTTCAACCTGCTCATCCAGGCAATTTCACCTGTCTGCATTATGACCCATACCATGTATCTCTGCTGTCCTTTCCCCTGACTTTCCACTCTGTGGTGCATATTTTTATGTGGTATTACCATACTGAGACCTAGGAAATGCCATGTCACACCATTCTTTCCTTTCTCTTGCCATAGGAAATTTCTTCTTACCTTTGCACATTACCCTCTCTCCCATGCATACCTCTTAAACCTCTTTCCAATTCACTGCAGAAATTTCTCCTGAAGGAGAGAAATTTCTTCAGGAAATTCTGAAGATCTGAAAATCCTGAAATCTGAAATCTTCTGAAGATTCTTTTTGTGGTATCTGCTTGTCTCTCCCATTGATTCCAAGAGCATGTAACGTTATCCTTGTTTGGAATGTTTGAAAACTCTGGGGTGTTTTTTAATAGGTACCTTAAAATGTATTTTGTGAAGTGAAGGTGAGAAAAAATCTACTACAACTCATTTTATGGCTAACTCACAGCTGGTCCAGTGGGACTTGGTACTTGCCATCTCCACCTTGGTGTCCAGTCACAAGGGGCTGTAGCATAAAGGATGGGAGCTGTGCTGCAAGGATTTTATCTGTGTGCAGTAATTCTCAGTTTAATTGTGTCCCTCTTTCTGAAACTGGGAACAGCTACATTCCTTGGAATTATGTTTGTGAGAAACAACGGCAGCACAAAATGGCATGCTGCACTGCTGGGAGTGACCCTTTGAAATAAAATGAATGTTCTCTGGCATTCTTTCTCTCTTCATTGTAGCTTAACTGGCATCAATACAAAGGTTTACATCTGTATTAAAGATGTTGGTGATTGCTGAATGCATGATACATGGATGGCCATTATCATCTGCAGAGAGTTAGTGTACTGTGCATATAATCAATCAGATTCTGTTCATGTCAGGAGCTGGCCAGCTCATTACAGCCTGTATCACATTAACCCTTGCAGTGGGGTGATAAAAAGCAGAAATATTCTGGAGCAGCCAAGTAGTGATCCAATCTACCTACTTTTTGCCTAACAACCCTGTACACTGTGTAGACACCAACCTAGATAGTCTGGACACTTGCATTTAGCTATTTATTTCTAGACTTGAGTCCATTTCTCACTCATTTCCCACTTAGCACTGTTCTGATACTCAAACTCTAGGCACTGTGATACTGGATCTGGTCAGGACAGCAGCTTTCATAATCTGACATGCTGTCATCTGTCTTTTGCTTGATGTGTTAGTGGTAAAAACACTCATCTAGGAATTCAGAGGTGGAGAGCAGGAGGCAGGAGGGAGCCTGACTCTAGTCCTGCACTGTGGGTTGCACATGGACCAGGGGTAAAAATTTGGATTCCAGATGGTGATCCGTGGGCTCTGTTGTTTTATCCAATGGCAAGTGATTGAATTAAACTGAAAACAGAACTGAGAACATGGTCTGGAAGGCCAGCTTCGTAATGTGCACACACTCTAGTGATCAGTCAAGTTAGCCAGTAAAATAATAGAGGAAATAAAGGATTTTCTGGAAGATTTAAATAACACTGATAAAGCTTCTTCAACTGTGAGATATATAGATTTGAGGACTTCTATTGACTGTATTATAAAGGAAATCAGGTAATCTTTCTCCATCAAACCTCTGAAAGGCCTGGTTTTGCTGCTCTACTGATGCTTCACTGCCACAATGCTGGCTTATCCGCCATATCGTGCATAGTAGAAGACATGCATGAGCTGGAGAAGAGCTGGAGAAATACTATGTATCTGTAAACATGTAATTTTCCATGGCCTTTTCAAGGACTAGGAAATAATAAAGAGCCTCACATTTCATCTATGATGGCAGAGTTAGGTTAGCATGACCATGGCTTTCTGTGCTCAAGTCATTGCTGATTTGCATGATAGCTCTCAGGCTCTGCTGGATGCTTGGCTTGCACTGAGGGATAGTCCAGCACATGTGTGAGGAGTCTAAAGATGTTCTCAGACATGTGCTCCCACCTCTTAAATTGACTGTGCTGAGATCTGAATCTCTATAAGCAGCTGGGTGACCTCTTAAAATAGCCTTAATTTTTACAGTGAGATGATGACATCTTTGAAACTGTAGTCAGGCTTTGAAGCTGACAGTAGCAAAGCTGAAGCTTCTGGAACTGTAGCCTCAGACCCTGGCACAGATGCCTGCTCTTCCCCCTGCATTTAGTTTATAATTGTTGGCATAATTTTTGAGTTATTGGAATTTCAAGAATAAGAATTTCTTCTAATCTAAACAAGTAAAATAGCACTATAAATAACATTTTATTTTCATTGTGACTAAATTAAGTGAAACAAGAAGTTATTAAACACATTTCAATTCATTGCCATAGCTTCTCTTAAATTTTATGTGTAGCAGGAAGCTGCAGTTGAAAGCAGGGAAAGACAAAGGTTTGTGACTGAGCCAAGGATGTGGCACAGCCGGGAAAAAAAGTAAACATAAATCTCAGGCAAAGTACTGCTAGCAGAGGCATTAAATAAAAGGATTTTTCTATGTGGCAGCAATATGACCTTATATGAATTCTTACACAATTTTACCTGTCTGTGTTGAAAAACCACAAAAAAAAAAAAAAAAAAAAAAAAAAAAAAAAAAAAAAAGACTGGAACAGGTGCAGAGAATAGTGGAGGGAAAAACCTAGTTTAGGAGAGCAGACTCAAAAATGTTGCTATTTGGTCTGACTGTTGCATGGTGAGAAGGGATATGAACAGTTTCTAAATGCATTTTGTGAGTAAGGAGACCAGAGAATGTACCCTACTGGGAACTACTCAGTCTTACCCAATTCTGGAAGCAAGGCACATGGCTGCAAACAGGTACAGACAGATAGATTCAGGCTGGAAGTTAGAAGGGCATCTGTAACTATTGGAGGAACAAGATTGTGGTTATTTTGTCCTTGTAGATCTAATGTCCAGCCTTAACTAGTGTCAAGTCTTCACCAGCTGCGAAGGAGCCAGAGAAACAGGAAACACAAAGAGAAGAATTAAGTCAGGAGGACAACTGATGCAAAATGGGAGGACGTGGTGTGAGGTTTGAGAAAGAGATTGCTGAGGGATGGGGGACACTGGGGAGTCCCCAGGGAACTGGTGGACATGGCCTGGTGTGCTGGGCTCTACTTAAAAATAGGCTTGGAGGAGGGAATATCCATGTTACCCTCACCCGGGTGGCTGAGGTCCTTGCTGTCACATAGCCTCCTCCTGTGGACCTTGGGGGAAGCTTGGCCAGGAGCAGGAGGACAGTGTTGAGGAGAGGTCCTACAATTTGGTGGTGGCTGCCTTCTAGTAGGGCTCCTGGAGGATAAACCCCCCTACATTTAACTTGGGACTTCTTTGTAGAAGAAAGAATTGTATGTTATAGTTCCATGTACAGCAAGGTGACAGCACTCCATATGAGTGATCCCTATGGTTTCCTACTCCTGGTCTCTCAAGAAAAATCCCCAAGACAAACAACTCTTCCATCAGTCAGCAATATTACTTCTACAGTCTGAAATTTGACACCGTCTCCCACAGCGTTCTCCTGAAAAAGCTGTCAGCCCACAGCTTGGACAGGAGCACCCTGTGCTGGGTTAGGAACTGGCTGGAGGGCCGGGCCCAGAGAGTGGTGGTGAACGGGGCTGCATCCAGTTGGCGGCCGGTCACTAGTGGTGTCCCCCAGGGATCAGTGCTGGGCCCAGTTCTGTTTAATATCTTTATTGATGATTTAGATGAGGGGATTGAGTCCACCATCAGCAAATTTGCAGATGACACTAAGCTGGGGGGGAGTGTGGATCAGCTGGAAGGCAGGAGGGCTCTGCAGAGGGACCTGGATAGGTTGGAGAGTTGGGCTGATTCCAACGGGATGAGGTTCAACACGGCCAAGTGCCGGGTCCTGCACTTTGGCCACAACAACCCCATGGGGAGCTCCAGGCTGGGGACAGAGTGGCTGGAGAGCAGCCAGACAGAGAGGGACCTGGGGGTTTGGATTGACAGGAAGCTGAACATGAGCCAGCAGTTGCCCAGGTGGCCAAGAAGGCCAATGGCATCCTGGCCTGTATCAGGAACAGCGTGGCCAGCAGGTCCAGGGAAGTGATTCTGCCCCTGTACTCAGCGCTGGTGAGGCCACACCTCGAGTACTGTGTCCAGTTCTGGGCCCCTCAGTTCAGGAAGGAGATTGAGGTGCTGGAGCAGGTCCAAAGGAGGGCAACCAGGCTGGTGAAGGGACTCGAGCACAGATCCTGTGAGGAGAGGCTGAGGGAGCTGGGGCTGTTCAGCCTGGAGAAGAGGAGGCTCAGGGGAGACCTCATCACTCTCTACAAGTTCCTGAAAGGAGGTTGGAGCCAGGGGGGGGTTGGTCTCTTTCCC